>JARBWK010000007.1:85134485-85671416 GCA_030556195.1 Anolis apletophallus
CGGCAACATGACCATTCCATGTCGCCGGTTTATATGTTGTGACCCGCCCCGAGCCTGCAGGGAGGAGCGGAATACAAAACCAAATAATAAATAAATAAATAAATAAATAAATAACATAGGCAGTTATTCGATGCCACACAACAAAGTGGGTGCAACAAGGAGATAAAACTAATCACTAAGTGATAACCGTTGAATAATTTATATCAAAAGCATCAACATTCAAGCATACACAGCATAGGAAAGAGCGGTAGCTTATCTCTAGTACCTAAGAATATATGCATACCATTCCTACTACATATGGTACAAGTTCATGATATACTTAGCATCACCAGCGATCATTAAGCTGAGAGTCTGTAGTCCAAGTATTCGACAGCACTGAGAATTTGTGCAGCAGGTACTCTTATAGATGTTGGCTATATTCAAGGTATCAGTTTGAGTATCTCCTACAACCTAACCCATTGTCGTGTAGTTATTTGATGCCATCAACAATGTAAAATTACAATAAATATTTAAAATAGGATTTTAAAATACATCAGAACATTTAAAACATTAAACCAATAGAAGTGTGTTAATATGTAAGAAAGGATGTCCCAATGATTCCTTTTCACTAAATGGGTGTAGAAAACGAAGGGAATATAACCATCAAACAGATAATGTAAAGCTCTTAGATTAGATAACATACTTTGTAGTTTGTTGTTATTGGTTTTTTAATTTTTAGGATGCAGTAGTAGCATTCTAGAAAATGTATTTTTGACCTTTTGTTGTTGATGATGTTGCTTTGTTTTTTGTATGTTTGAATCTGTCTAAATAAATAATAATAATAAATGAAAGGTCATTTAAAAATGTCAGTCAGCCTTAACACTTGTCCATGAAAAAAATATGTAACAACAACAAAAACCCAAGCCAAATTGTTACTGATCCAGCTATTGCCAGGATCAGTAAACTTTGTTTTTCAACTCTTGTTCTGTCAAAACAGGTCAAACAAGAACAGTATAATGGTGCTACAGTTGCCAAAATTGTGAAGAAAATGAGCTCCTATCATTCATTCATAACACTTCCTCCTATGGGAAATGAATGGCAAATGTTGGCCGTTTCAGGAAGTTTACATCTTGCAGGTGATGAATGTCACAGATGTACAATAAATAGGGCTGCTGTGAAATTTAATGGCTTCTTCTGAAGCTCTGGATCCTATTAGAAAGGTCACCCATTGTCTTAGTGCATATGATGAATGCGAGCACTAGTATCTTTATGTAGTATATCGCACAATAGATACATCGTAAGTGACTGTTTGTTCTTCACTTCAAAGTCTATCAAGGTCTCATACTCCACATGAATCTATATGTGTTTTTGTATAGAAACCTTTTCCCCAAGTGGGTTTATGTAGGCTGACCCACTGGGAGACTACTTATATCTTGAGGGACTTAAAAACACTTCTTACCCACTTTAGGGCAATTTCCCTCAGCAGGTTTGCTGGAATTTATGATCTTTGTTCCATCAGAATACAAAGGAAATTGCTAAATCTATGTAACAATGCTTTAAAGGCACTCGCTGAATTTTAAAGAGTATATTTAAAAGAAAAAACAGTATGATGTTCTTGGGGATGTACAAGCTTAAGAACATCAGTGGAAATGAAGGAACTGATGTCAGCTTTTTTGCTTTCTTTGGTTTTGAGAGAGAGAAAGCAAATTTCTGGAGAGATATAATCTCACCTTTCATCTCTCATGAACATACTTTAAAAATAAATGTCAGAAAGAAACTGGGTAGCTCATGTTTAACGGGTGAAAAGAACGATGTTAGTTTAAGGACCTCATCACATGGAGATCCAGAATCCAGGGGACAGCGAGGACACCTTAGCATGTTTGGTCATGGGCTGCTATCCCACAGTGTATCCTGCTGTCCCCGGCTTCCTCCCATGCTGTCCCAGGCTTCTTCAGTGAGGATATGGGTAGTCACCTATATTCTCAGGACTCCCTCTTAGTGCACTGCTGGCACACTGCTGGAAGGGAGTCCTGTAGGAAGTAGTCCCACGTCATATAATGGACTCTGGTGAACTCTATCCTGACAGTTTGCCAGCAGCATGCTAGAATGGGGGAACAGCCCAGGACATTCATATATGGTGGCTACAAACAAGAAAATATGTTGTTTTTGTATCTTTGACATACAGATGATAACCCTATTTGACATTGCAATGGAGATAGCAAAAATTTTCTAGCACTTCTAACTTATTTTAAATGCCATGAATTGAGACTTTTCTACACCAGGTTCAGTAACCATCCTTTATATCTGGTCATCTATCGATATAGCAAACCAATAATTCAATGTGACTAACTAGGTTCTCAGCAACAGCCCTTTCTTCATTTACAGCACTGGAAATCAATTGTGAAAAGTAACAGTTCCTCAAAATAAAACCCTCATGTTCAGAGACACATATTGGATAAAATATATAAAATAAGTTTATCAGGTAAAATAGGGGCTCACCAGGACATCACCAAGGATATTTTTTTAAATCATAAGCTGGGAGGAATGACTAAGGAGATAATTTCCCTTGACTGCATCCATTAAGCTTTTATCACAGTCAAGACTAAAGGATGAACATGGGTGCCTTTCCTGATGGATGTTTGGATGTCAGTAGGCTGGTATTAGCATCATGACCATATGTAAGGAATAAAGAAGACAATAGGGAAACAGAATCAAATGTACTTTGTAGCCACTGCTGTCCATTCATTTACATTACAGACCGATTTAAACCAAAGCTGTTTTAAGCCTCTCATATGAAACACAGTTATTGCCATTTCAAGAGTTCAAACCTGATTTAAGTACTAGTATGTCATTTTTAGTGGCTTACACAGAGAAAAGAATGATGCTTACTTTCAATAAAGACCTATGCATTTGAAAGAGTTTGAAGGGCAATGTTCACATGTTAAACTATTTTGCAATCCAGGATGTTGGAGCCACAGTTTCCATTGCTCCGAAGTTCCGCCATTGCATCTAAGGATGTTATTCCATGAGAAGGGGTGGGGAAAGTGTGGTATTACCCTAGTGTTTAGTTTAGTTTTAAACATCGTTTTGTTTATCATTCCTTGTCACACATTGTTCTTTCTTGTATTTTCTCCCAAAATCATCCATTTACAGATTTATCACACAAGCAAGTGCAGCTCCCATCCACTCTATTTAAAACAAAAAGTAAACCTTGGAGGAAAAAACCCTCTGGAGATACTGGGCTTTCTCCTCCCTCCAATCCTACTGGTCTAGAGTAGATCCTAGGCACTGCTTTAAAAGGGACACCACACAGGGCATACTGAGCTTTCCTCCCAATCTCAGTACTCTCCATTGTGAAAGTCTGAAACTTAAAAAGCTAGCAGTACAGACAGGGGCGGTCTAAGGTAATTTTAAATGGTAAGCGAACATTGTTTTGGCACCCCCCCCCCCAACACATTATTTTGCCCCCATGTAAAACAAATGTACAATTATAATATCACAATACCATTAGTAGTATTATATTGTATCAATGTATATACAATATATTATACCATACTCATATTATATTATATCATAATTATATTATACTACATTACAATATAATTATATTATAATATATTGACATTATAATATAATATAACATTCTATTTTATTATTATAAAATAATAAATAAAATTGTTTATTTAAATAAAATTATCATCTACAAAATATTTTCATTACTCCTATAAAACTCAAATAACCCAAAATAAAGTAAAATAAAATATTATATATTACTATTTTGTACAATACCACTATACTGCAATATTGTTTGTAATATTACATGTAATATAACCTATTACCTACCATCTGTCTCATAATTATATTATATTACCTACCACCCGTCTCATAATTCATAGGAGTCTCCCATAAGTCCAAAATTAGGATCCCAATGTAAATGTAAATAGAAAAACAGCCAAAATGTTCAAATGAGGTTGAATACAGGCAGCACGGCCTGGGCAAACTTGGGCCCTCCCTCCCTCTAGGTCAGTGGTTCTCAACCTGGGGTCCCCAGATGTTTTTGCCCCACAACTCCCAGAAATCCCTGCCAGTTTACCAGCTGCTAGGATTTCTGGGAGTTGAAGGCCATAAACATCTGGGGACCCCAGGTTGAGAATCACTGCTCTAGGTGTTTTGGACTCCAACTCCCACAACTTATCATAGCCTCAGGCCCCTCAGGTCTAGACAGAAATAGAGCCGAAGAAAGGAAGGAGGGAGAGAATAGGTCACAGAGGAGGAGGAGGAAAGCCCTTCATTCATTCCTTCACTTACACTTCCTTCACTGATTCTTTTCTCCTTCCCTGCAAACGTGTGCATGGTGGAGACAAAGGGAGAGAGGAAGCACTCCCTGCCTGCCTGATAGGGAGTGCTTTGCTTACAGGCTTCTGCACAAGGGAGCTACTGGGCATGCACGGAGGTTTTCACGCATGTGCAGTTGCTCCTGCGCTCAACTTCAGTTCCAGAGCAACTGCACCTGCGCGAAAACCTCCACGCATGGCCAGAAGCGGCGTCGGGGCGCACAAGGCCGGGGCCCAAAACAGGCAGCTGCGGCACTGCCTGAGGAACATCGGCAGGGCCAGGATGGCGCCCCCTTCCCAGATGACGCCCTATGCGGCCGCTGACTTCGCCTACCTGTAGGACCGCCCCTGAGTACAGACAGGAAAAACAAAGACATTTTGAAATTTCAGTATTTTGAATTATTAAATTCATTTTTTTAAAAACCATGGCAGGCTCATGAAGCAGGATTTTGGAAGAGAAATATCAATGCTTGGTAGGGAACTGGCCACAAAATGCCCTTTACTCCTCATCATTGAAGCGATTCAACATGGAAAAATTTGACAGATCCTATTCTATATGGTTTTTGGTGTTTTCTCCAGTTATATACACTGCTTCCTGAATTCAGAAGATGATCTCTGATCATCGCCTCCCACCCCATTGTCAAGCATTTCTGAGACACGTTCCTAACTATTTATGATGAGCACAGACAGGAAATGTCCATTTTCAAAATGTCTAGAATCAGGGAGGGGGGCAATGTGGATAAACATCCTAAACTGGAATCATCTGTTTGCATCAAATATCAGTTGGGACAGGGGGAGACAGTGGTGGTGTGGTCAACAGACTCCTACAGCAAGCTCTCCAAATGTCCAGGTTAAGTGGTGTGTGCGCACGCATGTGCGTGTGTCTAATTTTCTGGTGAATATTGTCTAAAGATTGCACTGCGTTGTTGTTTTTACAGTTCTGGGTGAGAAATTAGGGGACTGGGAGTAGGAATTAAAAGGCTACAAAGACAGAGACTAGGGATGGCATGCTGCCTGCAAGATACATTTTCTCCATTCCTGTTCTAGGTGAAGAAAAGAAAACATTTTTCAACATTTGTTTTAGATTATGAGGGACAAAGCCTGAACTGCCTGCCCACTTCTGTTTACTCAGCACTCAAAAAGCACATTCCCAGAAAACTACTTGCCCATTAGGATCATATGTATACCGAAAGAAAGAGGGGGAAGAAAAATCCACCCCAGTATAAACATTTAACTGGGAATTAAACATATTTTGGTAAATGAAGGCTTTTACCTCTAAGGTCTTAAAATACATCTTCCATTAAAATGAGATTAGTTCCTATAGATATAACATGCTACTGAATATGTATAGCATTTATTTAGTACAATTTAGAGATATTAGCAACCTGTCAGAATCAAATCAATCCTCTAGTACGCAAAGCACATCAGTAATTGCAAGTTGATGAAAACTTGTATGGATTCTTTTTTTTCTAATGGTGGCAGAGTAAAATGAAATCATTACCATTTACTTTGAATTATTCAAGGAATAAATTATTGAGTATAGGTTCTTTATGAGTGAATAGACTCTAAAGATATTTAGGTATTTGTCAAATGAAGTAGTAGCATCAAAAAGATGAGTTACAGTTTTTAAATAAAAGTAACTGTGTGTTTAGTAGTCAAGTAGTGCATTTTGGTATCGAAAGGAAACCATTAAGATCTTGTTGGAGTTAGGAAGAAAATATGATACATTGCTAATCCCAGCTCAGTATCCCAGCAATATTCAATACCAAACAAGCCTCTGATGATGTATGAATCTTATTCCTCTCTTCTCTACTACTTTCCTCAAACTGCGCTTGGCCTCAATTCCAGTAACTGAGATTTCATTATCCTCCTAGTATAATGATGAAAGTGCAATTATTCTGGAATGCAGCACATGTGTGTCAATATTTATATTGGCTAGTATCCAGGGCTACCATTGTGTATGTGTAAGCAATTTCTGTACATACAAAAAAGAATGAAGAACTCCCCCTTTCTGTACCCCCCAGCATTATAAAATTCTAAAAATGACCATGAAAGCTAGAGAATCACTCCAGGTTTTCATCACAAGAGAGGACTGCAGAGGAGAGGGCTGAAAAATCCAAGTGTTCTCACATGTGTCATATTGGACACGTCCCATAGATACTTTTTTTCATACTAGTACAATTACATGTTTCACCCATAGCTAAAGCATCTTCAATCTTATATGCGCCGATACTTTGCCTTGTCTTAACTTTTTTTCCCGGTAAGACATTATTCTACTCTTGTGACCTCATCATATAGGCTGCCGGCATCACCATGCATTATGGCGAATCTGGTGATGCTTGGCAGGGGGCAGGGGAAAACTATCACCCCACATCCTGCATTGCCTGGTTCTCCCCCCCACACACACACACCTCATTCCACAGAGAAAAGCATCCACCATCCAGATTCCCCCCGTTGATTCCAGTTGAGCAAGTGAAGCCTCCCATGTTGCCGCCGTGGCAGCGTACTCCGGATCCTCAAGTTTGTGATGGAACCCTACTGGAAGAAATTCTATGTCATAGGATGGGAGCTGGCAGGCTTCATCACAAAACTATAGAGAATCTGGTGTATACCACTGAAAGTTACCCTGTCTGGTAACTTTCAGTGGTATACACCAGATTCTCTATAGTTTTGTGATGAAGCTGCTAATCTACTATCAATGAATAGCGGCTTCATGTGATAAAGGATTCTGACTACATTAGTAGTCAGAATCCTTTATTACATAAAGCTGCTATTCCATACTAATTATGAAATTGTAAGCAGGAAACACATATTGGGATGAGCACTTCAATTTTGCACCTCTCTTTATTCGCACAATTGTGCAATTTCTGTGGTCCCACAATCATATTTCCACATAGACTCATAACCTTGCCTTACTACACTTCTACTGCAGCACCATCAACTTCTTATCTTAATTCTTTACAGAAATTTTGCAGTTCCAGCATGCAAGCAGAGGAGGGTGGAATCACTGCACAAGGAAGTTGGCAAGTTTGTAGCAAGATTACGAGCTATTGTCAGGTTTTGCAGATCAGTAGTAGTGAGGGGTGGGTTAATCACAGGGAGGAGGCAGAACAATAGTGGGATGTACACAACATCATGCAGTAGGAATAGTCACTAAAAGTGATGGACCAGCTTCAATTCTGGTTTTCTGCTGCATGTCATGAAGTCCACAGAGTGCCTCTGGTATGTATAGTTTTAGCACTCCAATGGCACTTTAATTACTGTGACTGTCTTCTATAAAATCTTGGGATTTTTACTTGACTGGGTTCCTTCAAATTCTCTGCAAGAGAGCCCTGATGCTCCTGAATGGCAACACTGGAGTCTTCTAGCACAAAAGTCTGTAACACAAGAAAGTATAAATCTTAGGACTACGTCAGATGGCACTCCAGTTGTTACAAACAGCTATAAATGTATTGTACAGAAATAATAATTAATAAGCATCAATACTAACAATTTCACAAATCACCTTGCAGCTTAGATAGACAATAATAAAACAATTGGAAATGCACTAGTTGATTTGCAAAACATTCTTTTTGTAAAGGAAAGGTGTTTACTGTAAAATGCTTAGGCATATATGTCCCCTGTCACCTGTGGGGTTTTTTAAGAGCATACATTCCTCAAAGGAAATTAGTCAGAGGTTTGTTTCGGGGGGGTTATTGGGAGCATTCTCATGTTACTCCAAAGACCTCTACTCTGACTCCAGGTGCTGCCATTGTGAAGCATACCAGTATATTTTGGGAGGTAACTTGTGTGGTAAATAATATTGTTTCCACCTGTCATTGGGTTATAGATGTACCTGCAGTATACGTCACCAGGGATCATGTTGTCATTTTTGTTGTTGTTAATCAGTTTTCTTTATCTATTTCCCATATTCACCTAGAACTAATGGTGGCTTAAAAATAAAATCAATAGTAATATGCCCCACTTTATTTCTGTCTGCACATAGGTAGAGAGGCAATAGGAATATCAGAAGAAAATTGGCAGTTGAGCTACCTTTATTGCCTAACACCTAGAAGAACAGATGCCAAATATTGTAATGGACGTAATTACATTTTTCTAAGAAACATGTTTTACATAAAATATCAGAATCCCACATGGCAATCTCCATGTACCTTGCTACTAGCTGCCATAGTGCTAAACTAAGCTTTTGTGCAGTTCACGTACTGTTTCCAATATTGACATTTTTTCTCGTACACATTTCTAAGACCTATGAGAATGACATGCAAGGAGCTACTTAGAAGATTAAAGGTGTATTGATTTAATATTTAGACATAATTACAAAAGACTCTTGTTCTCTGTTTCTGAAAACATTTTCAAAGCTCTTCTTACTCACCTTGCATAAATATCAAACTCTTAAGAATGCTGATGTGTTTTGTTGTAGTTCAGTGTTCTGGAAATCATAATATTTGCTCTGATAAAGACAGATTATCTTGCAATGGCCAATAAGGGAGACCAGATGACTGATGGCCAAGTCACACCTTTATGTTAGATCCACATAGAGTTGGTGTCTGCTACCACTGGGGAATAAATCTAATCACAAAGGTAAATGGTTGTGGGGTTTTTTTTGCAGTTTATATAATACAATATTAAACGTATATCCAACTATATATATATATATATATATATATATATATATATATATATATATAGTGATTTTTACATCAATCACAAAAGTAGAGTCTTTTTTGCTGTAAAGCAGACTTCTCCTAGGGGCATGAGATCTCTTACTTTCTGTAAAGATACTACTAAGTGGAGCCTCCAGTCCCTTGCAAGAGGATATCCACATAGAGGATTTCCAGACTGGTTTCAACTGTCTAAAATCTTCCTCAGGTGGAGAAAATATAAAGAGTACAATGAAGTGGACATCAAGTTCTCCAAAATATCACATCTTCCTCTGGGTGGATAAGTATGAGCATACAATGAAGAAGTGGATCTAAAGGGAATATATTCAGGTGGCTAGAACATGTCCCAAAAGAGATAAATATTTCCATATATTGCTAACATGTAAGGCATAAATAACAAAAAAGGTATAGATACTTACAACAGGTTCTCCTAAACAGTGCTCTGCAATTGTTTGATTCTGTAGCAAGCACATAGCCAGCAGGTAAGAACTATTATATAAAGTAAACCAATTAAATGGGCCCAGAACAGGTATAACAGGTGATAAAAGTGCTAAAATGCTATATACACTATAGCTTACATGAAATATTGGTATGAAATGGTGTCATTTAGACCCTTAGGATTAACAGTTTTAAGGGTAAAAATCCAAAAGGATTCACACTGTCATAACTTAGTACAAAAATCCAAATTAGAGGGGTGTGTGACAACCTCTAAAATCAGCACCCTGAGGGGATTCTGCATTATGATTTACAGTCAATCAGCGAAATGTTTATTAAAAATGGAATCAGTGGAATGATTTCTAATTTTGCTCTTGTGCTCGATGATCCGACATTTGACTTGTCTGTTTGTTTGGCCGATTTACATAAGAGAACATGGGTATAATAATATAGACCACGCCATTGGTACTACAAGTGACAAAATGTTGTAACCGGTAAAGAGCTTTGGTGTGAGTATTCTGAAATACCTTAGTATTTGATATGCGGACATATCAAACAGTGATGGCTGTTACTAGCTGTCGCACACCGGCCAAGAACCAGGGCCCTTTAAATATTCACACAACCATGGCTGGAAATAACAGTCTATTTATTGAAGTAAACAATGTCCAAAAAAATAACAGTAGACATGAAAATAGCCTAGGCAAAAAACATTCGAGAAAATCCCAGGAAATGTTCCCAAAGCCTCAGGTTAATTAAATTGTAAGGTCTCTGAATATAAATCCACTAAGAAGCAACAGAACTTAAAACTAGGTTAGTCCCAAAAAAGGCAAGCTCAAAGTTCTGTCATGAATGACCAAAAAAATCATGAAATCAGTAGTTCATGGAACTGCTTGCAGTAGAATCGAAAGTTGACCAGGAACTGAATTTCAACCTTTACAGGGCTAATAACAAGATCTCAACATTCTAACATTTCCCTCCCTTTTCCCTGGGAAAGTAACAGCTGCGGCTAGAATCAGCAAGCCAGGTGTTTCAATTCCCGCCCACTGGACTCTCAGAAAAACTAAATTCCCTTAACTGCTTTTCCAGAGTTTCATCACCTTGGCCCTGCACTGAAAATCACACAGATCCCTGCACACCACCACAACCCACAACCCCTGAAGCCACAGGCCCAACACTAGCCTTGTTGAGAATATTTTCTGTATAATCCTTGGATTTGAATTGATATTTAACTTTTGTGATGTTATATTTGAAATCTTCATGTAATGTATATAGTTGCTGAATGCCAGCTTGTTTACACAAAGATCAGATGCACACATATATGACCTCCAGCAGTATATGGGAAAAGGACCGTAGTATTATTGTTGATTATAAATTGAACATTATCCAGCAGTGTGATGTTGCAAGAAAAAAATATTTAGCTTGTATAAATACAACTATAGTTTCAAAAACATGGGAAGTAATTGTTAAATTATATTCTGCACTAATTAGTCCTCTTATGATACCCATTTAGGAAGGATTTGGGCAAGCTGGAGCATTTCAGAGAATGAGACATGCAGAGAACTAAACATGTTGGAAAAAGTTGAGAGATCTGGACATGTTCAGCCTGGTGAAGAGAAGGCTAAGGAGTGACATGACTGAACTTGTTAAATATCTAAAGGTCTGCTATGGAAAAGAAGGTTCAGGTTTGTTCTCTACTTTCCTAGAGGGTAGGTTCAAGTCTAATAGATTTAGGTTACAGAAGAATAATGTTTAAATGAACATTAAAAGCACTTCTTAACAGTAAGTGCTGTTCACAATGGAATCAATTATTATGGCCCATTCTGAGAGGCCCTATATCCCAGGATCCAATCCCAGTTTTCTGTATTAAATTGGATTATATAAGTCCCCACTGCCAGATAATCTGGGGTAAACAGAAAACTTGGTTTCAGATCCTGGGATATAGGGCCTCTCTGGAAGGGGCCTAAGAGTTGTAGCAGGACTTCTTTCTTTGAATGTCTTCAAAAGGAGGCAGCTACCTTCTGAGGATTTTCTAGTTGGACATCCTACATAGAGTGTGGGGCTGGACTCAATGAACCATAGCTTCACTTCCAATATATGATTATATGACTATGATTCTAAACCTGAGGTGTGGAAAGGGTGAAGTGGAGAAAATGTACCATTTGTCAAAATACAGCTTGACAAAATTTTGCATTTCAGTTCAGTATCTGGTTCTTACAAGTAATGTTGACAGCCAACCTAGCACATAATTGTTTAAGTCACCATTTATTGTATTTACTACCTGATACATAATACCAGACACATATAAATGATATAATTGTGGGTCATGATACATTTTGATAACTGATGAATGAAGCAGTGTGACAGAATCCTTGTCATATACGACAATGTTTCAACTACTAGAATGTTATCCCAACATATATTCACTCGGTGAGTCTTCTTTCACAGAATTTTCATGGAACAGGAAACAGAACCTGAGCCTAGATTTCTTAAGCAATTGCTTTTCTTGAGTCAGTCAAAATTAAAGTTTGTTTGCTAAAGGAAAAAGGAAAGGAAAACTACATTAAATACATGCACTCACACTTGTATGTTATAGATCTGAACAATTCTGCAAAACAGCTTATTTTAATGTTATACTTTATGTTATGTGTTATGTTACAGTTTACTTTTACAAAAGTTTACTTTTACAACAAAAATATTCTTCAGTCTTTAATGGTTGTTTGCTATAGAATCAGTTAATTAGCATTCCCCCCCTAGCATAACTCAAAAGTGTGGTCAACATTTCACAGCAGTCATTATAATACAGCATAATAAGTATACTCCTCCTCACAACCATGTAAATGCTTAGTTCCTGTGGACAGCACTATTAAAGAATTACATTCATTAGAGTTTATTGTTGAAACTAGAGCATATGCCAAGAAAAATGAATTGCCGCTTTGTACTAGCTTGTAAAAATCACACTTACAAAACTGCCAGGCAGCTCAGTTAAATCCGTTTTGTCAGTATGGAATTTGAGATGATGGCAGAGCTAGTCAGAAATTAAGCACAAGGCTTTTGCTTCTTTCCTCCCCTCCCCTTCTTGCTGCTGCAATTGCCAGTTGCATGTTATCTAGCCCATCACACCTGATCACTCATCAGGGAACAGGGCTTTTACATTGTAAACTGGAAAAGGAAATAATAAAAAATAATTAATGATCCTTTGATGCCTGCCAGTTTTGGAGAGGTTTCTTACCTGGTGCTTTCAAGCATTCCAACACCATTTGACTCTGGTGCTTCTCTTGCCAAGCTTCCATGTTTTCCTAAGCTCACTCCAGGCTGCACAAATACATCCCTTGGTTCCCAATTGTACACCAGTGCAACCTGTCAAGGCAGATCGTCCACTCTATTTACAACATTCACAGATGCTCCTTCAATTTTAGCATTTGGTGTGCCTCTTACATAGGCCCCTAATTCCTTAGTCACAGAGTAAGATCCTGGATTAGAACTGTTGGTTGACTGCACACAAAGCCACAGTCCAGCTGCAGGATTTTTTTCCTGTTTCGCAAAGGTTGTTGTTGGTGGTGTGTGTATGTTTTAGTGAGTATTGGAAAATAAATTATCAGGGAGTGAATGCCTTACACTCAGAACTACCTTACTTTTATCATCTTAATAGAAATGCATGTTGTTGTTTTTCTCTTGGAAGCAACCAAAGAAGTAACAGAGGTAGTTCTTACTTCTGTAGAAACTATTTGTTGGGGAATCAGAATGGAAATCATTAAAAAGCTTAGTGGCCCTCTCGATAAACCTCAACATAACTGTCAGAAAGGGGGAAATCACTGCCCTAATCTCAGACTTCAATTGGCCACTCACACATACTTGTGGTTCCCACTGGCCCAGAAGTTTTCTACTCAATTTTAGAATAGTTCTGCAGCTTCTGCTAAGTGCATTTGTGCTTTTCCGGTTGGTGATCAAATCAGAAGACAATCATGCCCAATGTTTAGTATTATCTTGCATCTTATATATAGATCTCAGCCTAAAACAGCACACCACATACGGTATTTTCAGCCAGACCTGAAGGAGCGCCTTGCCCCATACGATCCCCCGAGATCACTCCGCTCAGCAGAGCAAAACCTGCTGGAGATTCCACCGATCCGCCTCTGCCGCCTATCATCAACTAGGCAGCGCTCCTTCTCAGTAGCAGCTCCAACGGCCTGGAATGCCCTGCCGGAGGAGGCTAGAGCCATACGGGAGCTCGCCCCCTTCCGCAGGGCCTGTAAGACCTTCCTTTTCAAGCAGGCCTTCGGTTGACATATAACGCCTCTTGCCTTCAATCGATTTATGACTCTGTGTTACCGTTTTTTGTCACTTAGTGTAATTTTAACAATGTTTTAATGATGTTTTTTAGTATCATTTTTGTTATTTTTATGGTTATAGCATTGTTTTATTTTGTTCGTGAGTCGGCATGAGTGTTGCCTGCCGATCACTATGTATGTCTTGTAACCCGCCACGAGCCCTCGGGAAGAGGCGGAATACAAATGCAAATAATAAATATAAATAAATAAAAGTTGTCTCCTTTGACTATAAATCCCAGAACCCTCCATGGATTCCAAGAGATGTGCCCTCCACACAAGGGAACTTTTCTAAATCCTGTAATCATTTTAAGCAGAAGCTGTAGGCTTCTAAATGTCTAAATATTCATTTGTCAGAAAACACCTGTGAGTTGCTGGTTTTTTCTCCAGCTTTCAAGGTTATCCTCTGTTTGCATTGAGAAAATGGGTCGTTGCTTCTGCTGTCCTCATTAATTTTACCTGCTGCTAGCAGTATTAAGAACTCCATCGGATAATCCACTGCAGCCATTATTCCCACAGCTGCCCTTAAGTTTTCTGTTTTTATGGCCACATCTATATTTGGTACACATTCACTGTCAAATCTATATTTGGTACATACACACTGTCAAATCTAATATTAATGCCCCACTTTCAGGACAACTAAAAACACATTCATGAATGCAACACAAATAGCTATTCCACAGGACTCAATCAAAGACCTTTTCTATCACTTTGGAAGTCCTAAATTGAGGAATTAGGCAGCTTGATATAGATCTAATTATATAGATACAAATGGACATTGAAAAAATACCTCTAACAAAATACATTTTCCCATTTAACGAGAAATATTTTCAGGTAAATAACAGCAAACCAAAGGAAAAGAAAACAAAAAGGTGGTTTTTCCTCTCGTCCTGACTTGACTGTTTTGATATGCACAGACAGATCTGACTGGATAGATGTTGCATATTGACAGGGAACACTTCAAGAAGAAGCGTAATTTATTTTCAAGCAATAATTTAGAAGGTAACAAGAAGCAAATGAGAAAGGAAAGTAACTGGAGTTACTGTGAAACCTCTTGAAATGTTTACCTTTATTGATGATGTAACACCATATGGCATAATATGGTTTCTCTTGCAAGATCTGTGGGTAAAGTGTGGCTTCAATTTATCCACTGCATATACTTCTCTATACTTCAGTGTAAGGATAGGCAACTTGTGGCGTTCAGAGTGTTTTTGTTTTTGTTTTGTTTTGACAGTAGCTTTCATCAACCCTTACCTCTGGCTATGACTGATGGGTCATGGAATCATGGAATTCTAGAGTTGGAAGAGACCACAAAAGTCATGTAATCCTTCTCCCTGGCATGCAAGGAAAAAAACAATTAAATCACTTCAAAATTACCCAAACTCAGTTTTAGAACATCTGGAGAAGGAGGCCCCACCACACTCGAGGCAGCATATTTCATTGCCAAATAGCTCTTACCATCAGAAATTTCTTCTTGTTTAGGTTGAATTTCTTTTCCTGCAGCTTGAATCCATTGTCCCGTATTCTATTCTCTAAAACAGTGTTTTTCAACCTTTTTCGAGCCGCGACACATTTTTTACACGAACAAAATCCTGGGCACATCACCAACCAAAATGACACTAACACAGTAATACATATAGTTAATATGTTTTTAATGTATTTATACACTCAGTGTGAAACCTGGGCATGTTTGGATGAACACAACATAAATATCCTGGCAGGAATGGCAGAAAGACACACACGAAGGTCTTGCTCAACAGCTGTCAGTCTCTCTCTGTGTTTAGTTTTTATCGCAGTCACCCGGTCCTCAGGGAAAATGTACCCGGTCCTCAGGGAAGCCAGCTGGAAAGAGAGCAGCCAGATGGAAGCACACTCTGAGGCAGAGAATTCCACTGCTGAACAGCTCTCACAATCAGGAAGTTCTTCCTAATGTTCACCCTCCTACACAGACATGCTTCCTTGTATGTTTGCTTTTCTGCCTGTGCTGTTGTGCTCTCTCTCCCTCTCCCTCTCCCTCTCCTTTCTCTCTCTCTCTCTCTCTCATTCTCTCTCTCTCTATACACACACACACACACACACACACACACGTAATGTTCATTTGTAGGATTAACATAACTCAAAAACCACTGGACAAATTGCTGCCAAATTTGGCCACAAAACATACTAATACTAAAGGAGAGACCATCAGTCAAAAAAATTGATTTTGTCATTTGGGAGTTGTAGTTGCTGGGAGTTATAGTTCACCCGCAATCAAAGAGCATTCTGAACTCCACCAATGATGGAAAGGAATCAAACTTCCCACACAGAACTCCCATAACCAAGAGAAAATACTATAAGAGTTTGGTGGGCATTGACCTTGAGTTTTGGAGTTGTAGTTCACTTATATCCAGAGAGCACTGTGGACTCAAACAATGTTGGATCAGGACCAAACTTGGCATGAATACTCAATATGCCCAAATGTGAACACAGATGGAGTTTGGGGAAAATAGACCTTGACATTTGGGAGTTACAGTTTCTGGGATTTATAGTTAACACACAATCAAAGAGCATCCTGAACTCTTGCAACAATAGAATTGAACCAAACTTGGCATATTGAATTCTCATTACCAACAGAAAGGACTGAAAGGGTTTGCTTGGGAATTGACCTTGAGTTTGGAAGTTGTAGTTCACCTACACCCAGAGAGCACTGTGGACTCAAATAATGATGGATCTGGACCACACTTGGCATGAATACTCAATATGCCCATCTATGAACACACATGGAGTTTGGGGGAAATAGACCTTGACATTTGGGAGTTGTAGTTCACCTACTTCCAGAGAGCACTGTGGACTCAAATAATGATGGGCAGGCCTCTTCCTCATGGGGAGGGGGACACTCCACCCCTTTCCGACCCTCCCTCTGCTCACCTCAGCCTCTCTGCCAGCCTTTCCCCTCCTCAAATGGCGACCACTGGGAAGGGGGTGGGGCCCGAGTGACGTCACCCTTCCCTCCTCCCTCCTTCGATTGGAGGCCGGCCGGCTGGCATGCGCGGAGGAGAAACGGCCGAATGAGGTGGCGCCCCGGCCCCTTCTTCGCCGCCGCCGCCCGGCCCTCCCTCCTCCTCCCCCCGCAAGCAGCAGCAGCAGGAGTTTGGCAAGAAGGGGAAGAAAGGGTATATTGGAGGTTTTCCCACGGCACACCTGATGATCGCTCATGGCACACTAGTGTGCCACGGCACACCAGTCGGGAAACACTGCTCTAAAAGAAAATAACTTGCCCCTTCCTCAATGTGATATTTTTTCAAATATACAAACAGGGCTATCATGTCCCCTCTCAGCCTTCTTTCCCCTAAGCTAAAAATATTCAGCTCCCTCAGCTTCCTCACATGGCTTGATTCCCAGACCTTTAATCATTTTGGTTGCCCTTCTCTGAACATGTTCTAGCCTTTCACTATCTTTCTTGGATTGTGGTGCCCAGAACTAGACACAATATTCCAGATGAGGTCTATTCCAGTAGGACTATTATTTCCCTCAATCTTAATACTATACTCCTACTGATGCAGCCTAGAATTTCATAGGCTTTTCTAGCTGCTGTATCACACTGTTGGCTCATGTTCAGCTCGTGGTTTAAGAATATTTCTAAATTCTTTTCATATGAAATGTTTTCAAATCAAAAGTCACATGTCCTATATCTGTGCATTTCATTTTTTTTCTTAAGTGTAGTACTATAAATTTACCCCCATTTTGTTAGTTTGGGATCCCAAGTTACCCACCCATGGCATAAGTTTTCCATATAACAAAGGAAACTAAAATATTAAAGTGATTAAAGAATAAATATTTAGAAATTCACTTGTGTGAAAAAAGGAATACTAATTGACTAGCCCAAGCTCTTGTTTGTAGCTGCAGAGTTCAACTCAGATGGCTACCAAGTGAATTAAGTAGTTGTACTAAGGATTCAGGATGCAGTATAGATTAGATGAATATTATGTATCTTATCCACAATGATTCTCAAGAAGACACACATATCAAACCATGGAGATCACCATGTGAACTACAACACTGTCCTTGTGCATGCTTTAACTGCTGTCAAGCTTCACTGTTATCAAATGACAAATCAGATTATATTTGGTTTCATACTGTTGTGGGTCCTGAAGTAATAATATTACTCAAAAGAAGGGATTTTGGAGGTGTCTTAAAAGGGTCTTCTCCAGAGGAGCTTGGAAGTCTAATTCCACATTACAGACTTCTTCTGTGATAGATTTAAATTATAATAGCATAAAGACGCAGGAAATCGGGTAGCTGCTTTTTACAATTTGCCTTTGTCAGAACCCTAGCAAGATAACTTGATTCTATTGCTCATGTTTTGTACTTCATGTATTTCTGCTAATTCGTTTTTAAGAAAGTTATTAGAAACCAACCTTTTCTCTATCCCATTTATGTTTGCGAATGTGAACTGATTGATGAGGCAGAAAATTATTCTGCTGTTCCCTATTGTCTTGTCCTGGCCCATAACAAATCCCTGAGATGCAAGCCTTGCTGCTAGTGCTTTTGTTCTAAATATTTTGCCCTAGTATTACAGTATTATTTATCAGCAAAAGGAAAACAAAAGTAGAGCATTGCCTCCTTCCAAATAAGAATCTTTACTTCCAATAATTCCAATCTATTTGTTTGTGTCTTGGGGCTTGTCTATTAACTCCCTGCTTCTTGCTGGTCCCTCAGGTGTCCTGTTTTGACATCAGTAGATGTGACAACACTCAGTCACTCATGTGGAGCTCTGTGCCTGGCAGGGAGTGGTGGCGGCAATATTGAAGACAAAGTGACAATCCAACGGTGCTGATGTGGTCTCAGATCAAGTTGACTGGCTGGAAACTGGCCCTAGGTTCAGCATGGGGCTGATACACAGTGGAGTAACCTGTCTGGTGTAGACATCACCCTGGTCTCTTAAGCAGCTGATGATAAGCTTCTCCATTTTCTACATGGCATGTATGATCTCATAGCCATGGACTGGGCTAAAACTTCTTTTCCACAAACCTTTACACTACATATAAGTAACACAGGAAGTTAGATAGAGTTGATTCAGACTGATAGAATGTATCAGTCAAGTTGCTTTCAAGAAAATCTTTATATCAGTACAGCAGTTCATTTCTGTCTATACATCATAACAAGAATATATTGAAAGCTTCATTTGCTTAAAGTATTTATAAAGTTAATGCAATGGAAATCATTACAGAAGAAGTGTAACAAGAGGTTACACTTAACATGCAAGAGCAGTTAATGAGAGTTTCTCCAGTTTATGCAGAATTGGATATGCTAACAAAACTGTCAATACTAAGTGAGGCTGTCCAGAATCAGTCTTTTATCTTAGGAAAGTCTACTAACACCATGGATGAAAAGGTGGATCAACACCACATGCAGAGAACAAAACTTTAACATTATCTCAAAATGTATGCTGAAAATGTGAGCAACAAGAAGTGCCTTTTTATCAAATGTGGTGTACTTATGAAAAGACTAAAAAGTATTGGGTTCACATATATACTATGACACAAAGAATTTTAAAGAGTAATGTTTAATTAAAACATAGACTTTTGTTTTTTGGGATAGCTGGATGATCGTCAAGAATGCATTCATGGAATATATGACAATAGATGCAAGATACTCCGAAATGGGAAAACTATTTATTGCTTACAAAGGTAGAAGGGTTATTAAAACTGAATTGGCACATTATTTTGGTTTAAGAAAAAAACATGAGTAATGTTTTTGAAAGATTGATTTCGTGAATTTTCAAGTTAAGTGGAGAAAGGTTAAGTAGAGAAAGGTGGGATTGTGGAATTGAATTTATAACCACAGAAAAGATAGTTGAAAGTCATCTCCCTGACTCTTTTTTGTATATTCTATGATTCCATTTTCTATTCAAATATTTTAGCTTGTTATTAGATGACATGACAATGTTTGGAGTTTTACTGTATATCTGTTTGATAGTTTTATGTGTTATTCTGGTAGTTTTCTTTTTCTGTATGTTTTATTCCATTTTTGTTTCATGACAATTTTAATTAATAAAATGATTTTTAACAAGAAGGTTTCTTTGAAAAGTTACAAAGTTTAACCCATTGCACCACCGGGGGCTCCTACCACAACAGTAGTAGTAGTAGTAATAGTAGTAGTAGTAGTAGTAATAGTAATAAATCTTGATCTCACTTTCCCTCAGTATCGAGACCTAAAGCAGCTGCTGAATTTTCTTTGAAAGCTTCCTGCCATTTTGTAATTCTAAACTTCTATTTTAAATACACTTTGAGAAATACAAAAGTGTCCAGAAACTTATTTGCTGGTTAAAAGTCATATCCACCACCAGCTCTAGCTCACTGAAGCATTGCTAGAAGTGCAGATTGCAGTATATACAAGCTTGGTGGGTTTTTTTTTTACTTCATCTTGATGCTTTCTAAATATGCTAGTCATGAGCATAGTTTGTGTCCCACTCAATTTTTGAGCTTCCGCTACAACTTTGATCATTCAAAAGCTGGCTTAACATAAAGGATTTTCATCAAGGAATCCTAGGAACTTGTGTATGTAACAGATCTTTGGTCTCATCATTTCCAATTTTCTTTGAAGGAGCTATAGTAGTGAAATTGATTTAAATTTGTGGTACAACCATGCCCCTAATGTTGAATAGGTTAACAAGCTTAAATTTCTCTGCCACAAGTTCTGTCTTCATCTAGAAAGTGACTAAACCTCTATTGCAAGTTGCACATTAGAGATTCAGAAGCAAGTAAGTCATGTCTCTTCCATGCTTGAAAGCATTCTCATACAGTACTGCCAGAAATGCACGCCTTGCTCATATTGCCGCTTCATACTTGCTGAGTTTAAATTGCTTTGGCTGAGTGCCACAACAATATTACTTTGGTAGCTTGGGGTAGGGTAAACTGAACTGCAATTTATCATACATTAAACATTTTAACTCAACAATTCTAGTATCTGTTGGCTGTGCGTATTACTTGCTACCTCAACCACATTCACGTTAAGATTAGCCAAAAACAATCTGTGGGTTCTGGTTATGATGATTACTTCCTGTATCAGAGAAATCATGTCTGAAATATCCATTGTTAAGGAACATATGTGGGAGACTGTCTGATATTATGTTAATGATTTAGATGATGATTTCATGACTTAGCTTTCTTCTTCTGACTGGCTCAGGCAGCAAGACTCACAGGAAAACTCCATGCACAGGTGTGGCTGCCCTTCCA
Source organism: Anolis apletophallus (assembly GCA_030556195.1). Lineage (NCBI taxonomy): Eukaryota > Metazoa > Chordata > Lepidosauria > Squamata > Anolidae > Anolis > Anolis apletophallus. The sequence goes on from JARBWK010000007.1 coordinate 85,155,437, forward strand.
TTCTCTGCATGCAACTGAAATAAACTGAAAGCAGCTGTTTTCAGCCACTGCATGTTTGGTTACTGCAGAAAAAAATTAAGCTACTTCGCCCATGTCGTTATGGGTCTGTATCCAGAGTCTGTTTTGAAAAATGGCATTGTGCACACCTCTAGTGTGAACTAGATAATCACAGTAGTTAATAATTAAGAAGAAGACTTCCCCTGATGAATGCCACCTTGTTGTGGTGGGGGGCTTAACTGCTCCAAGGATGCTGAGATCTGTGCTGGTGGTAGTGTAACTACCATCAGGTCCAACCAAGTCAGAGAGGTCTCCGCTGAGGAATAGAACTCAAAGCACCTAACCCATTAGCACTATGAAGATACAAATCAAAATGAAGTCTATACTGGCTCAGTCATCACCTTTCATTGGACTTTCGAATCCAGACTGGCAAAGTTTTGGAACACAATACACCAGACATCACAATTGTGGGAAAGAAAAAAGTTTGGATTATTGATGTTGCCATACCAAGCAACAGTTGAATTTATGAAAAACAACAGGAAAAACCCTGCCATTGTCAGGACCTCAACATTGAACTGCAAAGACTCTAGCATAAACCAGTACAGGTGGTCCCAGTGGTAATTGGCACACCGGGTGTCATGCCAAAAGATCTCAACCGCCATTTTGAAACAATAAACATTGACAACATCATGATCTGTCAACTGCAAAAGGCCGTCTTAACTTGGATCTGTGCACATTATTTGAAAATACAACACATCGTGCTAAATGCTTGGGAAGTGTTCGACTTGTGATTTTGTGATACAAAATCCAGCATATATATCTTGTTTGCTGTGTCATAGTTTGTTTTTGTGTCAGTAAAATAATAAGACTTTATTTATATTTCACTGTATCTCTCCGAGGGGACTCAGGGTGGATAGTTAGTTGCTAGAGAACAAAGGTTGTTATTTAGAAAAACAAAACAAGAAACAAGGGCCACACCGAAACTCAGTGCAGCCCACAAGACTGTTTTGACTGAAATCCTACTCTAATGCACAGAACTTCCCACTTAACACCCCAAGAGCACATAGTGGGGGCCTCTCTGAACATGTATTCCTTAGCTAGTGAACAACAAAGGGCATTGGGGACATGTCTGATATCTCAGATAATTGTGGACATTATTGGTTTCCTTTTAGCAGTGATCTGACCTCCTCCTCCAAATGACAATAGTGATGATAATCAAACTAATAATATTATGCTTTTGACAAACATATGCACTTCCCAATGAAATGATGATGGCTTCTTCAATGTTTTATCTAGGACAGGGGTGCTCACACTTTTTCAGCATGCGAGCTACTCTTAAAGCAACCAAGTCCAAAAGATCTACCTGCCCCTGCCGGCGTGTGCTCCCGCGTGCTCCCACTGCCGCGTGTGCTCCTGTTGCTATTTTTCGCCTGCGCAGCGCTTCTTCTGCCTGCGGAGCATTGCAGGAAGGAGAAAGCACAAGGTGGGGCATCCAGAGGGAGCACTTCGCCCTGCCTGTCTCGCCGACAATGGAGGCTGCACAGCTGCTTCTGGACGAGAGAGAGGCAGGGTGCTCCCTCCACAGGCCCCGCCTCATGCTTCCTTCTTCCTGCAATGCCCCCCAGAGGAAAGAAGCACCGCGAGAGCGGAAGCCAGCAGCAGGAGCGCACGTGTGCACAGGGTGTGCGCGCGCATGGCAGGAGCGCCCCATCTGGCTGGTGAGGCCCGAAGATCACCTGGAAGAGGGCCGAAGATCTACTAGTAGCTCCCGAGCTACCTAATGAGCACCCCTGATCTAGGAGATACAAAGGCAATGTGGGAATGTGTCGCAGCTGGCTAAGTGTCAGCTGCATAAGATCTCTCTGACCTGTAGGTCATGAGTTCGAAGCCTGCCTGGGTTAAGGTGGGTGCTTGACCTTAAGTGTAGCCTGCTGTCAACCTTTGCAGCCCAAAAGACAGATGCATCTGTCAAGTAGGAGATAAAGGTACCACATTAAGTGGGGAAGCAAAATTTATGGGGCCATTAAAAAAACCCAGGAATGCGGAAGAACAACAAAGGGACGCTGGAAAACGCTGAGAGGAGTGTGTCAGCTCCCCCTGGTGGCCAGAAAGTTTGTCTCTGTATGTGTATATGTGTGTGTGATATGTCAAAATGTATGTAGTGTACTGTGATAAATGTCATGTGTCTATATGTCATATGTTCAACTGCAGGGATTGTCTGCAAGTATGTGTACTGTAATCCGCTCTGAGTCCCCTTCAGAGTGAGAAGAGCGGAATATAAATAAAGTAAATAAATAAATAATAAATAATCGTAAATATACTGGAGTTTGTTAGAATGTTTAATAAGCTTAATACAATATGATTGCTCAGTCTCATTAGGGATTATCTAGAATACAGACACCACCTTTTAATTGACCATTTAACACTATCATTCTCATTAAAATATATTTTCACTTCAGCCCTACTATCACAAGAAGTAAATACTCCCCTCTGCTTTCGCTTTTTTTCTTTTCACCAACTATGCTGGAGAATGGCACACTGTTTCATTAGCTGTCTAGCCACAGACAGCTTGATTGCAGCCACAGAACTTGACTGCCTGCTGGGAAAGATATTGCTATTATGCATGTGATAAGTGTCAAAGAGATGGGGATTTTGAGTTGGGAGCCGTCAAAGCAGTGTCGCCTCCAAACCTCTTACACTGCCTAGGAAACTGAGCCCTGTCTTGATTGTCATGGTACCTGTTTAGGATTATGTTGCCATGTTTAAAACATTTCTATTTTTCTCTTTAATCTTATCTGGAATGCTGCACAAATTTAATATCCTAATACTGATTAAAATAGTGCCTTTAAGAAAGAATGCCATACTGCAAGTGCCAAACTCACAACAGATACAGGCCTGATGAATGTTTAAAACATTCAAAAAAAATTCAGACAGACATTAAACCCAATCATAGTATATGAAATAACCATTTTGGAACAACTGGACATTTTTTTCCCATTCTTCATATGGAAATTATTGTCTCTTTCTCTTTCTCCTTCCAAATAATTCTGTTCTCTCCTTGCATTGGCCTTGATGGATTGAGTCTGAGTGCTGTGTAATAAGATCCAAAAATAGCACTGGTTCAATTGTCACAGAAGGAATGACTTAAGTGCAGTAATTACTAATCCATTAATTGGAAATTATGTGGTCTTTCAGCCAGGCATAAGCAAAAAATACAATTTGTATTTGTCAATGAATATAAGCCAAAATACAATATTTCTACATCCAAATCTGCAGCACAGTCCCTTAAAACATCTCTTATTTGGTTTAATCCTGTAGATTTAAATGTCATAAGAGTTCTCTATTTTAAAATACATTGATTGCCACAATCAATTTTTAAAGTTGTTCCTAAATTGTTTCCTTAATGTTCTGGTCTGAGCTATTTGGCATTTTTTGGTGATATAAATTATATAAATGTTTTAAAACATTTATTGATCACCTTTTTGAAATAACAGCTCCTGTAGGTTCATTAAGCATTTGTATGCTAGACCTTGAACAGTTCCAAAATTGCTGGCTTTCATATAAGAGTTAGCATTTCAAGGATTTCAATTTCCTGAACATTTCTGTGTGTCAAAAACAACTGGAGGCAAAAGAAGAGTTAACGTCTTAATTACTCAGATTTGAAAGTGATTCTGCCCCAGATACTTGTAGAAGGAAGAGGCATATAATGTTTGCAAATAGGTCCATTCCTCAATTCAGACCAGGTTGATGAGAGTGCTTTGAACCAAGAAAGGTCCACACCAATGTTTCTGTTGTGTGTGATAACTGTCACACACAACAGAAAGTCTAGAACAGTTGGTCTGCTGCCTTGGATAGGGAGGAACTACAGAGCAATGAAACCTGCATATTTTACATATGTGAAGAGTTTAGATCTTGCTTCCAAGTATTCTGGGCCTCTAAACACAACAAAACCAATAAATAATATCACTCCAAAGTCTATATGTACTACTAAGACTGCATCTACACTGTAGAATCAATGCAGCTTGACAACACTCTAAGTGCTATGGATGAATGCTGTGGAGTTCTGAGACTTTTTAGCAGAGAAGGCTGAAGACCCTCATAAAACTACAATTCCCAGGACTCCCCAGCATTCATCCATAGCAGTTAAAGTGATGTCAAGCTCCATTGATTCTACAGTGTATGTGCACCCTTAGTTATCTAACCATATGAGTATTATAAGTAACAATAATCTCCACCCCCAACCTGGGTGATTTGATTGACTGGGTAGTAGCCAAAAGAAGCAATTTGGGGGGGCTGTGTGTCATAATAACATTTCCACACACACCCCTCCTACAAGTGATCTTTGATAAGGCAGTTGGAAACAGGATCTCCTTTTCAACCCCTCTTTGCAATTAATCTTATTGTGTTCCAATCAACAAGAAAACACCTCTATCATATGAATGGTGGTTGTCCATAAAGCAGTATTGGTGAACTTCTATTGTCTCTGTCTTATTGAATAGATAGGAATTGTAAATACAAATAAGTTACTACACTTTCATAACTGTGATCATGACATCAAAAATAGCAGTCATTCCTGTTACACATTACCATTTAGACTGACAAGGATGTAATGAAGTTATCCAAAATAGCAACTGGTGATACTGCTACCTTTTCTTTTAATAGGTAGCACTTGCCCTTTACTTTTTCTCATGACTGAATATAAATATAGATTATCCATACTTTGTAACAAACATGGCCTACACCAAGGAATAAATCTGTTGGAAGGTTAAAATATTTTCTTGAGACATTTTTGAGGCAATTCATAAGTTTATTTTAGTTTTTAATGAGTAATATAATGAATAAGAAAAATATTGTGTGTAATTATGACCAGTATGTTGTTTTTGAAAAGATTCTCACAACAATTTGAATTTAAAAGGTTATAAAATGAATAAACATTTGATCAGGACCTCATATGTCAATAGGCATTGAATTTTGCCACTATTTTTGTGTAAACTGCTTTGAGTCCCTCAGTGGTAAGAAAAGTGATATATCAATTCTGTAAGTAAGTAAGTAAGTAAGTAAGTAAGTAAGTAAATGTTCAGTAATGAGTCTTGATCCCATCTCGATATGGTACTAAATATGCATTTAAAATATTTTTATATCTCAAGGGGGCCAGTTTACTTTTACAAAAACTTCATCTTGTTAAAAAAAAACCTTGTACAAAATACCTCAATGCATTAACATTTCAAGTAAACGAACAATTATTTTATTATTATTTATTTCATTTATTTCTAACCCGCCTTTCTCTACCCCCAAAGGGGGACTCAGGGTGGCTAACAAAAAGGCAACAATTCGATGCCGCGTACACAAGAGACAAAAAACCAACTCATGATAAAATAGTACAAAACAGATTAAAACAATCAAATATCAATAATTTTACAACCTGAGTTGCAATTCTAATTTTGATGGAAGCATTGTTTCTTTCACCTTTGTTTCTGAATTTTGGTTTTTTTTATTTATTTTGTACAGTGTGAATATCCTTTTTCACAAGCAATATTATCTTGAAACTCTTATTAGTTTCTACATTTAAGCTAGCCTTGTTCCTCTCCAGTTGAGAAAAAAAGTCTCTGGAATTCTCAGGTTTTCTTCCTGTACAAACTGATTTTATTTTGGAGATCCACATGCTGTTTCCATCACACAAAATATTTCCTGGGAACTTTTAATTCCTGTTCTCCAGTTCATGTTAAATTAATCTGGTACTTTCTAAAATTAAATGTATCTGTACTTGGCTGTATGTGTCTATCATCTCAGAAGCAGTAAAGGGGCCATCATCAGTAAACACAGTTATTGTTGCCAAAACACAGATTCAACAGAAATCAAATGATGGAAAGAGGACCATTAGCATTAAAACAAAATTTTAATATAGATTAACTAACATAATATTGTGTAAGCTCTTTAGCACTTTGATTATACCTCCTGAATAATAACAAAAATGCTGAGTAAAAATAAGTGAAAATCAATTTCTGAAATGTTGCATGAGATTAGATATGCCACATAATCAGTGGAAGGGAGAAGCAGAAGTAGAGGTGGGAGAGAAACTTGTCATATTTCAAGAAAGAGATTGGATGAAACTTGTCAATTAGCAGAAACAATTAAAACAGAGCTTCCTGATACCTTTCTCCCGGTCTGGAGATACCCAAATAAGCAAACATTACTATAGTTTGGACACATGGGACATAATTCCAGGATTAGATGTACTGTACATACACATATTATCGAGAACTCTTCCAAGATATTGTTTCAACCTAACCAAGCAAAGAGTAAGACTGAGTGACAAATATAAATAGCTGGAATCACCTTGGAGTTTCAATCAAAAAAGAGTAGAAAAGAGGAACTACAAAGCTGGGTAAGTGAACAGGGAGAAGAAATTTATGCAAATGTGCCTTCATCTTGCACACATCTTACTCTGCCACCATAGCACAGAAGTTCTGCTGAATTGGAGGTCTCCCATGACCACTAGATTGTCATACTTAGGAGCATTTATTTCTATATGTTCCAGTAGCATTGGATAATTCTCCAGAACCCTACATGCAAAAAGACTTGTGCAAGATGCCTCTTCACACAAAAAAATGTGAACTTGATCCTTTGAGATAGTGTAGTACCTTTATATACAGTAGATGGACAAACCACCAACCCACAATACACTTCACCATGTCTAGCTTTATTTTCTCTTTCCTTCATCTTTATGTAATCCAATATTAATATATTTGTTATTATTAATCATGTTAATATTTATTATTATTTTTATTATTAAACTTTATTATACCCCGGCACCATCTCCCAGAAGGGATTCGCAGTGGCTTACATGAGGCCAAGCCCAACAACACAGCAATAAAAAACAACACAGCAGCATATAAAAACAAAACAATCAATAAAACACATATAAACAGTAAAAACACAAAATTTAAAACCGTAGTGACCAGGGCAAATGTCATATATTAAGATTTTTAAAATAAACAAACACTGGATGTGGACGGAGATAAGATATATCTAGCAGAAGTGTTTTTGTGTAATGTGGAAAGATCAACCCAACGGGTAGTTAAAGTGCATCAGGGAGACTGCTGTGTCACAGGGTGGATGGTACACCAGCAGAATCCCCAAGCTATTGCGGGTTCCCACCTTCAGGTGGACACACTCAAACCCAGAGGACTGCAGAACAGTGCATCTAATCACGGAGATGGACTATTGCAACCCCGCCTCCTCGCCCCCCGGACCTAGCCTGCTGGTGCACTCCGAAGCCAGGTGGGCACAGCTGGATGTGATTCCCCCCCCCCCAGCTCGTCCAACCAGATCTCGGTGATGCAAGCCAGATCCGCCCCCTCATCCAGGATCAAGTCCTGGATGACCGTTGTTTTACCGTTGACAGACCTGGCATTTACCAGCAGGATCTAAAGTCCAGGGGATCTGTCATGGAGACTACCACGTCCTACCTTCTCCAGAGTCACAAAAACTCTGCTGCGCTTCTCCCTGGGAGGTTGATGACCAACATTTCTCCTCCCCCCCCACAACCTCAATGGTGCCCGTTCGGAACCCACCCCTCCCCCTGGGAACAAGTGGTTAGTCAACTCTCTAAGCAAGGGAAGCTAGATCATGACCTACTAACAGGGGAGCTATTTGTGGAATTATTGGTGGAACCAGATGGATCATGGTGAGAAGGTTCCAAGCTGTCAATAAGGGGGTGAATATAAGGATCCACAAGCACCTTCCTGATGGTAATGCCCCATCCTTTTAAGCACGATCGAAGTGCTAGTAGCTCAACAAGCGACAAATTGTCTTCAGGTGTAATAAGAAGACGGATAGGGCGATCATATAATTGATAGTCTCTGCTTACCATGTTATGGCTTTCAACCTGACTTTGATAAAATTTGAGCCAGGGAACTGCAGACCGCCCACCTTGAGGTCCATCTGCCCCTATTGGACATACAATCTGCAATTTCAACCGCTAATTTGTCCATTTGCAAAAGGTGTTGATTTTGGCAAGAGACTGCGGTAGAGTGAACAATAGAGTCTGATGTCATGTTTGCAGTTATCCTCTGAACATCCGCAATTGTCTCATGACACCCACGGTCCTCCTGGTTCCCAGGAATACAAGAAAACCCTCCCATTCCCCCAGTCATCTCACATTCTGCCCTTCCATCCATCTTGGGGTCCAAAGACCCTCCTTCTCCTGATGAGCAAAGGATAAATCCATATAAGTAGGATTGTCCACCCTCGAGGGGTCATATTACACAGGAGTTTTAATAATGAGGCCAATTTTTTAAAAGAGGTGGTCCATTTTATCACTCAGTGTTTCAAGTTGATGTGACAAATCAATGATTTTCCCAAGAGGTCACACAAATAGGATCAGTGGGCGGGGAGGGCTCTCTTCTCCCACCCCCTGATCGGCAGGGAGGAGGCTTCTCGGTGGTAAAGTGGGCTCAGACGTGGCAGCAGCAAGGCCTCTCGCTCCCCATCCCCGGATCAGCAGGTGGGGAGGGCTTGGCGATGGCGGGGGGCTCTCTTCTCCCACCCCTGGATTGGCAGGCAGGAGGCTTCTTGGTGGTAAAGTGGGCCCAGTCATGGCAACAGTAAGGCCTCTCGCTCCCCATCTCCGGATCAGTGGGCAGGGAGGGCTTGGCAGTGGCGCCCCCCTCTTTTCTCCCATCCCCAGATTGACAGGCAGGAGGCTTCTTTGTGGTAAAGTGGGCCCACTCAGGAAGGAAGGCCTCTTGCTGTCCACCCCCGGATCAGTGGGCAGGGAAGGCAGTAAGCCTAAGCCACAGGAGGGCCCCTCCACTAGTGCAGCCTGTCCTACTAATCGCGCTGCTCTCCAGTCCGGCAGAGTGGCCTCAGCAACAACATAGATTTTCTATTCACACCATCCCAGATCGGCAGGTGGTGGGCACAACCAATGCAGCATGACCCCCTAATATACTAGTAGTGGTTCGGCAAAGTCGCAGGAGGTGGATAGATAGTCCTTGGTACTTAGCAGGACTTAGCAGGAGCAGCCGTAGATCTCTGAAAGAAGCTGGATGCTGAGGTGATGGTGGCCATACCGATTGGTCAGACGAGTTCTCTTCTCCTGCTTCTCTGCTTAAATGATAATAATCAGGGCTCATCCGAGCCTAGCAAAGCCCCAAATTAATAGACAAAGCTTGAGCTTGGTTGATAATGAATTTGAAGCTGTTCGTGGGGGGATTTCAGGGGATGATAAAAGTTTCTCCAGGAGCTGCTAAGAAGTTCCTATTGCAGCTCCGCCATCTTGGGAAACAATGTCAGGCACTAGTGTGTAATTGCCTCTCTTTGTGGTTCAAGGCAGAGTACAATACTGTTCCCAAGCATTGTTACAGGATACCAATAGCTGGATAAAGCTGGACATCATCTCCACACTAGTGCCTGAGATGAAAACTCTGGATTACCTCCCCAAATAGTTTTTAAATGTTATAGAATGGGAGACACAAATTATGACTACCAAAGGACTGAGCAGTAATTCCTGGTGTTACTTTCTTGGAATCACTATCCAAATATAAGCAAAACCACCAAATGATGCCTACTGTAAGGACTCACCTGTCCTAAGTGGGTGGAAAGCCTGCTTGGAGGTTTTTCCTTTCTGCTGGAAGAAAGCCGGCATCCATTTTGGCAAAGGGATTTGCAGCTAACAGCCAGAAGGGGGAGGTCATAGCCAGAGAGGGGGCGTGGCCTTAGAGTCAATCCTGCTCAGAGATAGGAGTGCCCTGTGATTGGCTGAGTGCCAGAGGGGTGGAGCAGAGCTGACTAAAGGAGGGATCTTGGCAGAAAGATTCTCAGTCTTGAGCAGAGCTTTGATTGAGACAGATCTTAGCTCTTGCTGGTGTGGTTTGAGGGTGTGGAGTGACAATATCCTCCAAGCCTCAGCCATAGGAACTGCCCAGTCATATACTATAGTGACACAACCAGGGTGTGGGGTGACACTGATAGTTAGGTTAGAGCCATTAGGGCTGACTTTGCAGAGTCAGACTAAACACCTTGTCTCCTCAGTGTAGAGAGGGAAAGATGGGTTCTGTGGTTGGAGAGTCAGCAGCAAGCTGACTCAGGCAGGGAAGACTCAGAGGGACTTCTGGTGTTTAGAAGCTCCTGTTAGGAACCAGCTGTTCACTCCTATTTTCAGACAATAGGGTGACAGGTCTATATTTTAGTCAAGACACAGTACTGACTAAAGTATTGTTAAGATCTAAGCATTTTGGAACTATTTATCTGTAACCACACGCTTAGCATTTTAATATCTGTAACCGCACGCTCAAGCTTATTATTACCATCAGTAACCATACGATATTGTTGCCTCTCTGTAGAACCGTTGTGATCTGTGCCTCATTGCTAGCTGTTAAGTAATAAATTCTGTTTTATTGTTAACTTTAAAAAGCCTCCACCTCGATATCTTTTAGTTCCTCACAGTGTGGTTGTGTTTGGGTGGCTCGGTCAACAGAACTACCATTTAAACATCTTATTTAATTTAAAATCCTGATTGTTAATAATTAGGTTGGTGGCAGTACTACCGGGAGGATTATTTTAATTAATAATCTCCAGAACCAGTGACCAAGTCGTCACACCTACTATATAGAATTGACAGGCTAACTTGAATGATAGCATGGCTTTATCCATCTTTGAAACCTCTGTGACAAGTCAAAGTTAATTGCTTGTATTTTCTTGTTAGTCTTAATTAGAATAGATACTTTGAATCATTGGGATCCTCATTCAGAAGTTAATTCTATTGGTCTAGTTCAATTAGCATTGACCAATAGAATCCAAGCCAAAAACATCATAAAACTTTGGGAAGATCAGCATAAGAGTCCTCAAGGCATTGTTAAAATAATGGTGTCAATTCTCTTTAAGAACCACAACCGATGCATGGAGACTAAGAAAACACATGTTAACTTTACAAGAATAAGCACAATGAAAATGGTAAACTATGAATAAAGCATCGGCTCATGTGATACCTTAATTGATGGTATAGAAGTTACCTCACTGCTTTCTGTCTCAAGCATAGTCAGAAAAGCTTACTCTGCTATAAAGTGGATTAATAGACTTAATCTGTTGTGCATTTCCTGGGGCAATAGAAAGGGTAGCCAGCAAACATATATTATTACATTCGAGATAAGCCCAAGAGTGGAGTTTAAAAGGCTGCAAAAATCAAAATACTTAACAACATTCCTTTCCTTTCTTTGGCTGTAGTGTAAACATTGTGGAAGCCAATTCTTATACTTGGCTATTTGTTTTCCCTCTCTTTGATTATTCATTTTTTCAAATGTATTTAACACCTTCTCTTTTCCAAAAGAACAAACTTTATCCTGTGGGTGGGTCATTAATATTTCAGCATTCAAGCAGTATTTCTTAGTTCCCAGCATTGCTATCATAGATGCACATTATTTCTTTCCAACTGGTTGTATGTGCAAAAGATCTCAGAGCCCAAATATCTCTGTGTGAGGCAGATTTAAAATCTGGCCTCTGAGGACACTTGCTGAACAAGAAAGAGTCCCTCATTTTTGAGAAATAGCAGAATCATTTAATTCACATTTCTTGAAAGTGCACTAAATGTTGGGCGACAGGTGTGCGGGAAGGTAGCCAAACGTATTGCTTTAGGAAGTCTCACAAACATTGCTATAATTGGCTCAGATGTAAAAAATAAATACATGCACAATATAAATTGCTGGTTATATTTCAGAGGCATCCTCATGCCTGTGAAAACCAGTAAAAAGGGGGCTATGACAGACAAGTCATACCACTTGGGAAAACAGCCTACACTTAGCCCGCAGCCATTATCCTTCAGGCTGAGAGCATCTCAGATCTGAAGCTAGAAAGGGTCAGGTCTGGTTAATACTTGCATGGGAGATATTTAATAAAATCCTGTTACTCCTGGAATTGGTGCAGGTGTTTTTAGTAAGCAGCTTCTTCCCTCTGAATCGGTAATGAACCCATGTCCTTTTATAGTCCCAGAGGCACTGAATTGCCATAGCAGAAAATGTTTTCCTCTATTCCGTTTTCTTTTGTTTTTATCTTGTTAACTAAGACTCCCCTATAGTATGCCTCAGCTTAGGTATATATGTGCCTACTGCCTTTTCAGCCCACGTAACACATCCAGCATAATAAAAGCTTTGCTAGGAAAACTCATTGCACAATAAACAGTCTTGTAATATGGGATAGAAGCTTCAGGGAAACAATGTCGTGGAAGCTGGTTATGTCTAAAAGGCTGTATCCACATAGCAGAACTATCGCATTTTGACACCACATTGACTTCCATGGCTCAATGCTATGGAATGCTGGGATTTCTTGTTTTGTGAGGCAGCGATCTTTCTCTGTAAGAGGGTTTTGGTGCCACAAAAAAATCCTACAAATCCAAGAATTCCATTGTCTAGCCCAATGGCAGTTAAAATGGTGACATGTAATACTGCCGTGTCAATAGTCTCTAAGGGAGGCCCTCCTAATGTTTATTTATTTATTTACCTTATTTATATCCTGCCTTTCTCTACCCCAAGGGGGACTCAAAGCGGCTTACAATCGCACCTCTATGGTGACTTAAATCATACCCAAATCAGGAATCTGAACACAATGTTTCTAAAGAATTATTAATATATTATGTGTAAACATCAACGACAACAGAGTAGGCAAAATAAACATATAACCCCCTGTCGGGTGCCTAGCCCCAATCGCAGAACCAACCAAAATACAGTTCGAATGTAGTCCAATGAGGTGCAGATGGAAGGTGGTTTAGTGGGCGAGGTCTGGTTGTCGAAGTGAAGCCGCTGGAAAGGTTTTTGTATTCCTAACCCCGATGGGTATTTGTAATCCGTTCGAGGAAAATGAAAGCGAGGAGACTTGAGGCGAATACGCCGGAAGCTGATTAGCTTCCCAAATTGAGCAGGTAGGGTGGCCGGGCGTGGTCCGCGTGTTCTCTGGCCGACAAGGACACTAATGTCAAGGAGTCCAACCTCGTTTCGACCCCTTGCGGGTCTTTTTCAAGGCCAATCTAAACAGTAGTCCTCACATCGCGCATCAAAAGGCAGGCGGCAGGAATCTAATATAAACATAAAGACGCTTGTAATGTAATATCTAACACACAGTGTGAGCGTTCAAATTAAGTAACCACCATATATTATACAACATAAATGCAATGGAAGCACAAGGTATCGCAATTATGATCTTTACCTTAAAGGTGAATTCTCGTGTGTAATCTACCTCCATGGGTAGGGCAAATGCGCAGACACACGCAATAAGGGAGTGTTTTGTAGGAGAGAGGAGTTATGCCGTCACACCAGGTCTGTTTAAAACTAAAACTGGCAGATGTGTTGTCCTTTCTACCTGGTGGACTGCAGAGCGCTTGCTGAAAAGGCTAGGTGGTCTGGCAACCCAAAAAACACTCCAAATTAACAGGTGGGCTGCTGCATTTATCACACTTGATAGCCTCTTTGCAGTTCGATGGAAAGTGTGGAGTTGCACCACAGCACCTGAAGCAGATTCCTAGCTTTTGAGCCAGCTGCTGTCTCTCTTTGTATGGCTTCTTGCTGAACTCTCGGCAATTGGCCAAACTGTGAGGCTTTTGGTGGATAGGGCAAAGAACTTCCTTCCCCTCTGGCCTTGGCGCATCGGTCCTGTGCTGAGTTTCAACAGCCTTCACACTGACCGGTCTCTTGGCCTCTCTAAGCAGTTTGTTGTCCACATTGGGGGGTTTCTCCAACTGAGTCCCTTGGTACAATGCAGGCAGACCTATTTGAGGGTCAATCCTCTCTCTGGCGGCCAGGTCGATGAACTTGACCAGGTGAGAGAACGGTGGATACGCCTGGGCATGGGCCTCCTTGAAGTTGAAAACCTCTCTCCCCCAAAATTCCTGCAGGGCGAAGGGAAGCTTACTAAGAATCTGGCGCTGGGACAGATGTTGATCGAGGCACGCCAGTCCAGGCAACTCTGGGTTGTCTTTAGCCGTTTCCAGCTGTGCCAGGAGGTCACCAAGGTCCCACAGAAGCTTGCAGTCCTTAAGCTTCAGAGTTGGGAACCTTTGCAGCTTGTCCATCAGAGATTCTTCAATCTCCGTGCTGGTTCCAAACCTTTGGTCTAATCTGCCCCATGCCTTTTCCAAGACTTTGATGGGGTCGGCTACGTGGACTGCGTAAATGTTCTTAACTTGAGAAGAAGAGTCTGGACCCAACCAGGCGCCCATCAAAGTCAGCTCTTCTTCAGGTGACAACCTCAGGTCCCTAATTGCTCTTTTGAAAGTGACCTTCCAGAGAAGGAATTCTTCGGCTTTGTCCGAAAACCTTTCGACCCCCTTGTCCTTCAAGTCTCTTCTGGGACTTCTTAAGATTGAGGTGAGCTGGAATTCTGGGGTTGCCGGGGATAAATGCGGTGTAGGCTGCTGCGGGGTAAGGTCCCATGGTGCCTCCGCTGTTGATCTTCGACCCTTAGGATGGAGGTCGCCTCTTGTTGGTGGACTGGCAGCTCTTCTGGAACTAGCCGAAAGGGTGCTGAGCTTTAGAGGTCTTGCAGGTGGTCCTGGAGCCGTAGTGGGAGGCACAGGAAGCCTGAGCAAAGACGAACTCCCTGCTATGGCACTCTGTACTTTGGGCAACTCGAAGGCAACTTTAGGGCCCTGATCTGACTGAAGTGGGAAATCTTCGTACTCCGCATCAGAAAGCTGGCTGCTTAAACTGCTAAGGTGTGCAAGCACCTTGGAAGAAGGGTCCTGTATTGGCAACTGTCTTACATTCTCTTCTGTAAACTGCCCATTTAGGGAAAATTCTTTGGACAAAACCTCAGCCCTTACACTCTTGGCAGCAGCATCAGCACTTACTCTAAGCATCTCTATCTCACTTTGCCTTTGGGCCTGTTCCAACTGGCTTTGGGCGTGTTCCAACTGGCTTTGAGCCTGTCTTTGGGCCTGTTCCGCCTGTCTTTGGGCCTGTTCCAACTGTCTTTGGGCCTGTCTTTGGGCCTGTTCCGCCTGGCTTTGGGCCTGTCCCAATTGGAGTCGCTGTTCCTCCTCTTTGAAGAGGAGGGACTGATCGGCTATCCTTGCTTCAACTTGGGCCTCTGTGATCTCGCGCTGCAGCTTGAGACGCAGAGCAGCTTCTAAAGAGAAAGCGCTTCCGGCAGCTGAAGATTTATGGGAGTGGCTATGCTTAGATGATGCATACTCTCTCAACTTGGATGCCTTACTAGAGTGGCTAGACTTAAAGCTAAGCGCCACTGAAGGCGACTTTAAAAGATTGGTCTCGTGGCTGCCTAAGGGAGACTGGTTTCCCTTAGGCACAGACCTAGGATTAACAGGTGGAGAACTAAATTCTAGGGTATCTAGAACTGCTCTTACCCTATCCTCTTTTTCACTGGTGTCAGCCAAGACACTCACTATCTTTAGCTCTGAGTCCTTATCATTGATACGCTCGAAGACCTGGACTGCTTCAGACACCAAACCCTTCCACAGGTCGAAGGCCTGTTCAAGGTCTGTCCTTAACATGGATGGCACCTTCGTAATGCCCAAGCTCTCTACTCTGTGCATTAGAGTTGCGATGCGTTCCCATGCTGAGGCTATCTTAGCATGGAGGAGCTCCTCTTTCTCAACTAGCTGGGCTAGCATCCTGGCTGAAGGGTGTTTTTCCCTCTGGGGCCTTAAAACATGACCTTCAGACCCAACTCCGCTTACATCATCTTGCAATTGCACAGACATTGTGAACCCTTATAGCAAAAAATAAATTTTCAATAAAGGCAAATGCAATACACAATGAAATGCGCAGCACTCAAACACAACAATAAATGACCATACAATGATGCTTTGCAAGGAGCAAGTTGTTGGCGCCAAAATTCGGCGGGCAAACTGCTAGACGACAACCAGGTAGCAATTTGCTGCTGGAAGCCTTCTTAGCGAAGATCAAAAATGAAGGGAGGAGCTTCTTTGGCGCGTATGGCACAAGCTAACAAAATGGCGGCTTCGTCAAATTTTCAAGCACCTCGTGCTCCGCGGCTCGGGGCCTACCGCCGAAAGAGCGACGAGGCCTACGCTGGAAGGTGGGAGAGAAGCACCTTCTCCCCGCTGTGCAGAGATGTCACCGCTGGACGACTGTTCCAGCCAAAATCTTCGCTGACGTGAAGGCTGGTTGTTCTTTCTTGGCGTTGCCGGGCCCAGCCGGGTCCCGGCCTGGCGCTGCTGGGCTCAGCACTTTAGTGCGAGCCCAAACTGCTGCTGGAGCTCCGCGACTCGGGGCCTGCCGCGAGCTCAGAAGGAGTTGCTGGGAACTGCACAGCCATGCAAACCCAGGGACAGCCGCGGGGGCTACTAGCGTGCGCACACGCGAGCCCAAAACAGCCGCTGGAGCTCCGCGGCTCGGGGCGTGCCGCCGAAGGAGCCCGATGAGTTGCTGGGAACTGCACAGCCGTGCAAACCCAGGGACAGCCGCGGGGGCTACTAGCGTGCGCACACGCGAGCCCAAAACAGCCGCTGGAGCTCCGCGGCTCGGGGCGTGCCGCCGAAGGAGCCAGATGAGTTGCTGGGAACTGCACAGCCGTGCAAACCCAGGGACAGCCACTGAGGCTACGCGCGCACACACACGCGAGCCAAGAACAGGCGCTGGAGCTCCGCGGCATGGGCCTGCCGCCGAACGAGCTCGACGAGTTGGTGGGTGCTGCACAGCTGTGTAGACCCAGGGGCAGCCGCTGAGGCTACGTGCATGCACACGCGAGCCAAAGGACTGCCAGAACTGAGGGAATGGAGCCCCACTCCCTCACTTTTCTTCAGCCTGGCAGCAAGCTTGCTGGCTCAGACCACAAAATAAAATCTCTAAGGCCGTGCAGGCTCAATTGAGGCGGATAGGACCGCAGGGCCGTAAGTACTATGCCGTCACACCAGGTCTGTTTAAAACTAAAACTGGCAGATGTGTTGTCCTTTCTACCTGGTGGACTGCAGAGCACTTGCTGAAAAGGCTAGATGGTCTGGCAACCCAAAAAACACTCCAAATTAAAGTTGAAAATCAAACAGTTTATTCAGTAACAAAGTCTTTGCGGGACTTGGCACAAAGCTTAATGGTTGCAAAAAAAACCAGACTGGAAATGCCTTGGGTTGTTACTCAAAAGATTCCTACTGCTTCCCTTTGGATGGCAGGAAACACGATATTTCCCACCCTGGTCCTAGGTGTTTGGTTGAAGGAACCACTCCTTCCCCCCTCTAAACCTAAGACCAGTCCAAAGGTGACCTAAAGCTGGGCTGGTAACCAGATGTCTATCCTATACAGCATGCAAAGCCAGTCTCTGCAAGGTACCATAAACCTATCTGGCTCCAGCAGTCCCCCAGCTACTGGTCAAGCAAATAACAATCAGCACTCAGCAAGCAGGTCAGCATGCAGGTTAGCACGCAGTACTTACGGTGACCCTTTCGGAGCCAATCCTGCCTGGCCAAAAACACATCTGAATTCCTTCCCTCTCTGAAAGGAACTGCAGCACTTTCCAAAATGGAGGGCAATCCCCAGGAAGAAAAAGGGGCGGATACCAACTAAAAAGATACATTTGCAGAGCTTTAGGCAGCAAATTCTGCACCAGGCTGCAACACTGCTAATAATTAACAGGCAGGGTGCCAGTGTGCCTGGAACAGTCCCAGGAAAAAAATGCAAAAGGAAAAATGCTGCCTTTTAAAACAAAACTATGGGGCAATGCATATGAAACGTCTGGAGGATGGAACAGGAGTCAACAGGTGAGTTAATTACAAAAGTAAATTGCTGATGGGTATCTTTTCATTTAATCCCCACGGTTGCTCAGTTTTTAAAAGAACCGTCCATTTACTTTCTGCCCGCAATAAAGCTTTTTGGGCGTCACTGTGTGGGGAGACCCTAATGATTTCTAAACCAAAAAACCGAAGGTCATCCGGGCTGTGTCGATACGTTTTAAAATGGATGTATAGCGGAGAATTCTACGACAGGGGGTTATATGTTTATTTTGCCTACTCTGTTGTCGTTGATTTTTACACATAATATATTAATAATTCTTTAGAAACATTGTGTTCAGATTCCTGATTTGGATCTGCAGCAACCACGCCCGTTGTGTTATAGACTTAAATCATACAACATCAGTTAAAACATAATAAGCATAATAAAAATACATTTCAATGAATCACGTCATCCAGAGTCATAGTCTAAAGACCAATCCATAGTCAAATTGCAACACATAATTTTGTTCTACTGCAGCTCCCATCAGCCTTAGACAACTGAGTCAATGATGATTCCCTTCTCCCTGTGACTCCTAAATGACTACATGGTCAATCATGTAGTGTAGAAAACTACATGACCATGTAGAAAATACAAAACATACACAATACCATTAAACTGTCCTGATCTGGAAGGGACAGGTCCAGTTAAACCTCTTTCGTCTCATGTTTTCAAAAAGTCCCAGTGTCTCTCTTTTCTTGCCATATCTCTCCTTCATCCTAAGCTTCCTTTAATTGCTGTAAACTGAGTGCAAAGTGCAAAAGCAGTTTCCATTCAAAAGCAATTTACAACAGTCTCTCCTAGCTTGTCAGGTTTTCCTCAAGAACAACTTTTGCCATCTTGAACCACATTGTTATGCCATTTGGCAATATGTGCCCCAGTCTCCATCTATTCAGTCAGAGAGTATGCAACATGGACATAAGTTTGAACTATTGCCTGCATGGCAGACTCAATTTCAGGTTGGCAGCCTCAATTTCAGTCTTGCAGTTTCATTCAAATTGGGGGGATGAGAGCAGCCATAGGCGGAGTGTGATCAAATGGCTTGAAGTTCTTGCTGCTAGTAGCTAAGCCTTAGGATAGGCACGTTAACCTTTTTAGAATGGTAAGATGCTCTATGAAAGCTGGGAAACTATCATGATAGAGAAAAGGGCATGATCATCTGGGAATTCATCAATTCCCACTTCATTGTTCAGGCAGCAGCCCAATGTTGACTTGCTTAGAAATAAATTCTATTGAACAAAGTGAAACTTAGTTCTCATTAAATGTGCATCAGACCGGGTATAAATCAGAGTGGATATAAATCTCTACATGGACCCTTTTTCCAGGGGCTGATCCAGAGTGATGAATGCTGGATTGGCTCTGGGATGGTTTTGACTGCCAGCCCCCTAGCCACTGCAGAAGCAGGAAAGAGTCCTGTCTGTGTCCAGCAGCGCTGTCAGATATCCACCCTTACTATTCATAAAATTGTGGCAGCCAATAGAATCAACATGCATAGGGTCTGTCCCTTGTTTCCTGGAGTGACATTTGTGAGAGTGCAAAAGCAATACAGTGGGGAAGAGGATGAATTAGCCCTCCTTTCCTCCCTCCCTTCTCCAATCATCCCATAGCGTTAGCTAGCATCACTTTGGGACACTAGCCATGTTGATTATGGTGGGTTGTGTTTCTGTTCCAAGCAATAAAAGATCAATGTGGGAGATCACTTTCACAATATTGTTTCAATTTATTTCATCTTCATTTTTTTTCAATTATAAGTGAATGGTGGATTGAAGATCCATATGGCATCAAAACACTGGTGTTTTCCTTCACAAAATTATAATCCATAAAGTAACATGTCATCAAATATAATCCGGATTATACTCAATGTCGGGTCGACGGTATCAAGCCATCCGTTTCGCCGTTTCCGGCTTCTTCGGGACCTGCCACATACTATCTACTGTCCAATCCACTGGTCCAATATCTATTAGATTAAACATAAAAGGTTTTCAATATATAATCCCATATTACTGTTATATATACATTTTTGTAACCTATACATATAGGTGTGATCCCACATAAGAAAACACATTCCCCAAAGCAGTAGGCAAGAGGCAATCAATACATCAATACATTTCAAGAGGCATTACATACATATAGCACAATCAATACATACCCAAAATATTCAGTCATAGCATATATGTATGTGGACGCAGCCACTTTCCCATTCGGTTGGACAATGCTACTGAGAAAAGCCGTGGCTTAAGAGGACTCCCTCCGCACCTGGCGCCAGGTGCAAATTATATCAGAATTTCTCCTATGGATAAACGGTCGTTTAACCCCCTGGGGGCTTCGCATTTTAGGGAGGTTATCCAGAAACATTCTCTTCTCCTTAAGGCTAATTTTATATCTTTGATGCATCTTGACTTTAACCTGTTCGAGAACCACAACTTTAAAGTCGTCATATTTATGATTTTCTTTAAAGTGTGTATACAGTACAGAAGATTCGT
Organism: Anolis apletophallus; assembly: GCA_030556195.1. Classification (NCBI taxonomy): domain Eukaryota; kingdom Metazoa; phylum Chordata; class Lepidosauria; order Squamata; family Anolidae; genus Anolis; species Anolis apletophallus. The sequence goes on from JARBWK010000007.1 coordinate 85,175,649, forward strand.
TTTTTGTTCTAAATCATTAACGATGTTCCTGGATCCTCACCCTCAGGTCGCGCCCAGTTTCCCCTACGTAATATTTTGAGCATTTGCATAAAAGACAATATATTACATTTTTGGATCAGCATGTGGCCTGGCAGTGAAGTTTATATGTTTTTTCCCCTCAAGGTCTTGTATCGTGTTAATAGTAGATATATGTTTACAAATAGAGCAATGGCAACATGCCATTGTATTTCTACTGGAATGTGGGGGGTTGGTGCGGATGGTATGGTCAGCATGGACTAGTAGTTGTTTAATATTAGTAGTCCTCTTATTGGCAATCATTGGGGTTTGTTCTAGCCCAGGTATCGAATTTACTAGAGGCTAATATTTGCGTACGATCCCTTGAATCCTTTTAGAGTGGGGGGTATGGGTCAGTGGCCAAATGATGCGGAGATTTAGAACAAAAAACGAATCTTCTGTACTGTATACACACTTTAAAGAAAATCATAAATATGACGACTTTAAAGTTGTGGTTCTCGAACAGGTTAAAGTCAAGATGCATCAGGATATAAAATTAGCCTTAAGGAGAAGAGAATGTTTCTGGATAACCTCCCTAAAATGCGAAGCCCCCATGGGGTTAAACGACCGTTTATCCATAGGAGAAATTCTGATATAATTTGCACCTGGCGCCAGGTGCGGAGGGAGTCCTCTTAAGCCATGGCTTTTCTCAGTAGCATTGTCCAACCGAATGGGAAAGTGGCTGCGTCCACATACATATATGCTATGACTGAATATTTTGGGTATGTATTGATTTTGCTATATGTATGTAATGCCTCTTGAAATGTATTGATGTATTGATTGCCTCTTGCCTACTGCTTTGGGGAATGTGTTTTCTTATGTGGGATCACACCTATATGTATAGGTTACAAAAATGTATATATAACAGTAATATGGGATTATATATTGAAAACCTTTTATGTTTAATCTAATAGATATTGGACCAGTGGATTGGACAGTAGATAGTATGTGGCAGGTCCCGAAGAAGCCGGAAACGGCGAAACGGATGGCTTGATACCGTCGACCCGACATTGAGTATAATCCGGATTATATTTGATGACATGTTACCTTATGGATTATAATTTTGTGAAGGAAAACACCAGTGTTTTGATGCCGTATGGATCTTCAATCCACCATCCACTTATAATTGAAAAAAAATGAAGATGAAATAAATTGAAACAATATTGTGAAAGTGATCTCCCACATTGATCTTTTATTGCTTACACTAGCCATGTTGAGCCTGTGGTTGTATTGATAACAAGCAAGGGATGGTACGTACCATTTCAGGTGCCCAAACCACCCAATTTCAGGGAATACGGGATGGCCATGTAAACAGTTCTGGACAGTACTATCTCAGAACCAGCCCAACTGCTTGTTTGGGTTACCAAAGTTGTAAACTAATGCAATTACAAATGGAATGGCCTTGTATAATGATTTGGGATTGTGTGATTTTAATGATGATGATGTTTTTTTAAAATATTTTGTTTTTAATATATTTGTTTATTTTATTTATATGTAACTGAATGGCAATGACTTGTTGTGAGGCTGCTCTGAATCCTCTTCGGGGTGAGAAGGGTGGGGTACAAATGTGGTAAATAAATAAGTTGTGGTTCATTTCTGGTTCTACAGGAGAATTTGGAGCAAACTGGATGCGGTCCTTTGGCCCATGTTAACTTGGATCAGCTTTGTGTGCCGTTTAACCACCACAGAGTTGATTCTCCCCAGTTTTGGCATAATGGGTCAGTGTAGAGGTAAGTATCCAAGCAGAGATTTCAAAGACCTATCCCCCAAACAATTCAATGATGAAAGGAGGATAATGAGGAGGAAAAGTCAGAAAGGTACTATAAAGCCTTAGTGAGGTAAAGCCATAGTGGATTTAGTCATAAACAATGTTGTCACCTCATAGCTATTTAAGGTTATCTTAAACATATACATACCATTCTGAGATATATTCAAAAAAATCTAGATGTATTATTTTGGTACAATAGAACACTGAAATAAAAGACAAAGGACAAGCATGAGATATACAGGTTGGAACTAGTAGTTGTTCCTTATTGGTGACCTTGAATGACTGTTGCTCAATTACTGCTATTTCTTATTTCAGTAAGAATTCTACAGTCAAACCTCTACATTGCTGGGATTAGGTACACAGAACTCACATGAAAATAAAAAGTGCGAATAAAGAACTTGAATTTTACCTAAGACAACACCTCTCTGCCAATATCTAGGTCTTGCAGCACAACTCTGTGGTCAGTGTCTACCATAGCAATATCATTGCAGTGGAAGACCCAGAGATTCCCAAAGAGGATTTCTCTCTAGAAATCTCTAGATTCTCCAGCATGACTACGGGCAGTTGACTATAGAGTCACACTGGAGAACCTAGACATTCCCAGAGATAATTTTTTAATCAAATCCATAATCAAATTTGAAAGAGTCAAAATCATAAATGAAAGACGGGTGATTTAATTGGGGTTTTTTTTTCAATGGACCCAAGACTAGAGTCCATCCAGTTACATCTTTAAACTAATTAATGAGTTGAGTCTATAGTATGATTTTATAGTATTCATGGGGCTGGTACTCACAGTTTTCATTTACCTGAACCTGACAATATATGACCTTAGGCATTCCTTAAGTTTTAGTTCCTCCAGTGTGATTCTATAATATTTTTCTACTGGAAGTTGATCATAGTGTTATGATGGAGAACCTAGCAGTGCTTAGAGAGATGTTCTCACTTGGCATGCACTGGCTTTCCAAACCTTGGCTTATGGCAGACATCCTCAAACTGCATGCTTCCAACTGTTTGGGCCTCCAACTCCCAGAATTCCTAACTATTGAACAAGCTGGCTAGGGCTTCTGGGAGTAGGAGGTACAAAGAGCTGGAGGGTTGCAATTTGAGAATCCCTGGTCTATGGTATACTTTTTCTGGAAGTCATTCATTCAATAAGTTTCACTATTATCCTCAATTTTAGTTAAACAGTATAAGTCTGAGAACATGTATCCCATGGATATGGGAGTAATCACATTCCACTAATAAACCTTAAAGCATTATAATCCCCTCTAGTCCTAAAATACCAATGATTGTAAAACAATTATATTCTGTTTATGTGGTATTTTAGGGAAATTCCTTTTAAGAGGAAATTTTAAGTCCATAGTTTGGGAATATACTTTTCAAAACTTGTTCTAAAATACCTAAAATTCCCTTTTAAAAGTAATTTGAAAACATTACTCATTGTACAAATAAAATTACTTAGTTCATTGCTCCCAATGTTATGTTTGAAATAAAACTTGGCTAACCTATCATTATCCTTTGAAAGTAAATTATAGGAAGCAATGCTACCTGTAACTCATTAGTTCTAAACGTTCAAGAAGAAATTCCTGAACACCTCAGGAGAGGTTTCCATGAAAGAACCTTGTAGTGACATCAAAACTGGTAGATAGGCATTCAGTCCCTAATTAAGTGCTTCCAGTAAATTCCCAGTATATTACAACAGTGGCAACTGGTGGCTGCTATTTCAGGATGGTGGTGAATATTCCCCAGGTTTCAGTCTAAACTTTGAAGGAGCTCCATGAGTTTCTAACACAAGTTCAGTACCTTGGACAGTTACTTTTATGTTTAAATCAGATCCCAGAGCAGATCCATTGTTCCAATGTTATGGAAGCTGCCAGCTTCCACTGATTTTATGAATATACCAAATGTGCATCCATATGCTACATGGCAAGGGTTGCTTTGGGAGCATGGATAAATCTTATCACCAAAAGAAAAAAAATAGTGTCAGTGTTCCATCCACAAAAGAGAAATAGTATAGCAGCTTGTGTCATTTTTGTTGTCACTGGGCATTGCCTGATGTATGTCAAAAGTGACAATGTGAAATACTCCTGAGAAATTTCCCCTTAGCAGTCTGGCAGAGTTTCCACATTTACCCTAAAAATGCTTACTGAGTCATTTGCACTACATGTCACATCTTTTGTCCAGAAAGAAAATGGCTGGGAGCATGAGGAAGATGATGTGTCTTGGGGTGCTCTTTGCTAAGAACTTGGGCTAATGACATTTCAGACTTCTTTAGTAAAAACAAGTGAAAAGCAAAAAATGAAATAAAAATGAAAACCTTGGACAGATAGATATATATAGAGTACAAGTCAAATCTACACAGGGAATACTGTTGAGGGGATTTCAGTGAAATCAAAGATTATATACACAACTTCTATTTTTTCCTCCAGAACAAAAGATATATTCTTAGCATTTCCCACAATAAAGAATGCAGCTTGAGCATTGAGAGGCAGCTGAATTACCAAAACTTCTTCATCAAAACAAAGGAAAACACCTCAGATTCTATTTTCTCAATGCCCTGGCTTGTAATTGCATAGGTTCATTCAAAAGCAACTCAGAATTGACAGCTCCAGGTGGAAGGGCAGAGCAACTGCGAGATAAACATGGATACAATATCGGATTTTACCATGGATGCAGACATATTCTAACACATCTATTTTTGTTGCATCCTCCTTTCTTTCTGAAAAGAGTGTTCTATAGATGAGGACAAAGATGCAGTGGAGTCACTAGGAGTATGTGTGGGTGTGCAGATCACACCAGTTGAAAACATCAGAGGAGGTGATATCAAAATGACAGCCAGTAATTTTTGTGTGCACTCTTTCAGCATAAATGCATTACTTTTTATTAAAATATCAATGTAATTAGACCAATCTTTTTTTGTAAACCCAGATTATATGTAATGTTTCAAAATACCTACAAGGCTAAAACACTGTACTAATCTATCATCAAATGTGCATGTGCTCCAATCAGAGTAGTAATTATTACCCAATTAGAATGATGCTTCAGATCATGTGGCTTAACCTACATACACTAAAAGTGTGTGCTGTTGTTTTAGTTACTGCTGGTTTTTACAGTCTCCTATTTTTATTACATTTAGTAATATATGGAAGTTATTATTTATGAATAACATTAGTGCAAAAATATTACCAAGGATTCTGTATGGCCTTGTATATAAGGAAGTCCATGGGGCAGACAACATGGTTTACCACACTAAGTGATGCCAACCCTAGTGATGCCACAGCAAATATGCTTTTTTATTGACAGAAGCTATACATTGATTCTGATGTCCTCTTCACACAGGCCACTGGAATCACTTCATGTGCACCGGGACTGTGGCGCAGCTGGCTGCATTAAGATCACTACTGACCAAAAGGTCATGAGTTCAAAGCCAGCCCAGGTCGGAGTGAGCTTCCGACCAATTTTGTGTAGCTTGTTGTCGACCTTTGCAACCCGAAAGACAGTTTATTTATTTATTTGCAATACTTGACAGTTGCATCTGTCAAGTAGGAAATTTCGGTACCACCTTTGTGTGGGAAGGCTAATTTAATAAATTTACAAGGCCATAAAAAAATCTCCAGCAAAAAGCATGCAGGGAATGCGGAAAGTACTTCATTATAGTTACATATGGATGGTGAAGCGACAGCTCCCCTGGTGGCCAGAAAGGTTGGAATGTTAAATAGCTTCTGACTGTCTGTCTATATGCGTTGTGTGTCTATATCAGGGGTGCTCATTAGGTAGCTCGGGAGCTACTAGTAGATCTTTGGCCCTCTTCCAGGTGATCTTCAGGCCTCACCAGCTGGATGGGGCGCTCCTGCCATGCGTGCGAACACCCTGCGCGCGCGCATGCTCCTGCTGCTGGCTTCCGCTCTCGCGGTGCTTCTTTTGCCTGCGGGGCATTGCAGGAAGAAGGAAGCCCGAGGCGGGGCCTCTGGAGGGAGCGCCCTGCTTCTCTCTCGTCCAGAAGCAGCTGTGCAGCCTCCGTTGCCGGTGAGACAGACAGGGCGGAGCACTCCCTCTGGATGCCTCACCTCGTGCTTTCTCCTTCCTGCAATGCCCCGCAGGCGGAAGAAGCGCTGCACAAGCGGAAAACAGCAGCAGGAGCATGCGCAGTGGCAAGAGCGTGTGGTGGCGGGAGCGCGCGGCGGTGGGGGCGGGTAGATCTTTTGGACTTGGTTGCTTTAAGAGTAGCTCACATGCTGAAAAAGTGTGAGCACCCCTGGTCTATATGGTATTGAATGTTTGCCATGTATGTGTACATTGTAATCCGCCCTGAGTCCCCTGCGGGGTGAGAAGGGTGGAATATAAATACTGTAAATAAATAAATAAATAAATAAATGTCATGGCGAATCTGGCAACTGCCATCAGGGGGCATGGGGAACCTGTCACATGGATACCTGCCTCAGCCAGCTTACCTTTAAGCCGATTCCACTGGGGGAAGCGTTAGCCAAATGGCTTCTGCTTATTCCCTGTTGTGCAAGACAGGAAGCTGGTTTCACACTAGATGACTGACAGAACCCTGCCAAAAGTTCCCTTGCATTGTGAGATAGGAGCCTGCAGGCTCCGTGGGTCAACCATGCCACTGAAGTAAGCCCCATCTGTTGGTCTATAAATGAATGAAATCAAACTAGCTTGCTTGGAGCACTCCAGAAGCTAGTGTATGTGATAACCTACTTAATTGCCTCAAAGTAGTGGGATTCTTAGCTAGAATTGACCATGTCCTCTTTGAGTTTGTTTTACAGTGAAAAAGGAAAGCAAGCATAGTCAGGTACTAGGGCTGTGCAAAAAGTCAAATGTGCTTCAAATGTCATTTGTATTTCAGATGTTCAGTACATTTGAAGCCATTTTCAAAACATGAGTGCCACCCACGCAAAAAACTAGAAATTGAAAACACTAACCTACAAATTTTTTGAAAGAGTTAAGTAAGAGACAATTGAGGGCATGCTTACCAAATTTGAAGAATACACTAATGTAGGAAGAGTCAGTAATACCTCAAAGGACAGGATTAGGATTCAAAATAGCCATAATAGATTGGCAAGCTGGGTCAAAACTAACTAAATGGATTTAACTCAAATGGGTCTGCCTTTGAGAGCCCACTCTGGTCTGACCCAGATGGCATCCTGATTGGACAGTTGAGGGGAATGGCACAGAGGTCTGTGCAAGACTTACAGACACTTGGTAAAATTATTATTATTATTATTATTATTATATAATTTTATTTCTTGCCCACCTCTCCTCACAGCTTGAGGTGGGTTACAACATTGCTAAAACATTATCTAAAAACATTCTTTAAAATACACATATTAAAACATATTTCCACAAAAGGCATATTAAAATATATAAAACAAAGATTAAACATAAGATGCAAGTTTTTTGTCATTAAAATTGTCATTAAAAGTTAATATTCCTTTCGGAAAAGATAGAAGCCCAACTCAGTACAGTGTAACTGGGGCACCTGATAATCCTATGTATTAGTAAAACGAATTGCTTCTCTCCTGGTATAAAAATAGAGATCTTAGCACAACATGCATCCCTCTACAAATCCATTACTTTTAATTTAGCGAGCATAACCTTTCTCTCTCATTTGCATTTTATGGGAGCACAATAGTATAAAATGATTCACATGTTAATATATACAGTCGCACTCCCCTGTTGACAATCTAGTTAAAACACATCTTCTGCCCTTAAGGTAAGATATTTGTGATGCAAACAACCTGGTTATTTCTGGTACCTACTGAATAATTCTGTGCTCCCTATAACTTGCTGATCAGTTTAATGACTGCCATAGCTTCATTAACCTCTTCGCCCCCGACACGTAGAAATTATGTGAGTTCTATTTTACAAAACATTTCTGTCTTCATAATCCAAATCTCACAGAACCTAATATCTTCTTCAGAAGCAGAATTTAACAGAAATAATGCACAGTTAACTCATTCATTTATTGATTTATTTTTTTTACAGTTTTCTAGCAATTTTCCCAACTCATTAGATTTCCCAGTTAGTGCTGATGTTAAAAATAGGTTTTGGTGAATTGGGCCATTATAATTCATTAGAGGTGGTTGTCTCTTCCTCTGCCACATTCAATAGAAAGGAAGGAAGAATCATTAAAATTCAAGGAAATAAATCAAAGAGCTCTATTGTTAGGAAAACTAATGTGTGTGATAGCTTTTGGAAAGGCAGCATGGAGAAGTAGAGGGAGAGAGAACTTTCTGGATCTCAAGTCAAAGCAGGAGAACTGGGTGGGTACATGAAAGAAAAGAAAAGCCAAGTTTTGGAAAGCAGGGGGTAAGCATGGAAAAGGGAAAATGTGAGTTTTGAATTGGGGGTGGTAAGAGAATAGACATGCAGACTAGTTTCAAACTAAATCAATCAATTTCGGGGTGCAGTGTTATCTGTACGCAGATGATGTCCAATTCTGTCACTCCTTCTCACCTGCTACCGTGTTTCCCCGAAAGTAAGACAGCGTCTTACTTTCTTTCCCCCCCAAAAGTCCCCCTACGTCTTACTTTCGGGGTACGTCTTATATAACCCAAGACGTACCCCGTCGCCACGCCCACGCCGCGCGCCGCCGCCGCCACGCCGCCGCAACCGGAGGTGTGCCGCGGCACACCTGCGGCACACCTCCGCGGCACACCTCTTCGCCAGGGCTCCAGGCAAGGGAGGGGGAAAGGAGCCAGGGGCGGGAGGACGCGGCGACGCGTCACTGACGCTGCGATCCTCACCACGCCCCTGGCTCCTTTCCCCCTCCCTTGCTTGAGGAAAGAAGGGAGAGGGAAAGGAGCCAGGGGCGTGGTGAGGATCGCAGCGTCACAGTGACGCGTCGCCGCTTCGTCCCGCCCCTGGCTCTCTTCCCCACCCTTGGAAGGGAGGAGGAAGAGAGCCAGGGGCGGGAGAAGGACGACGCGTCACTGTGACGCGTCATCGCTTCTCCCGCCCTGGCTCTCTTCCCCCACCCTTGGAAGGGAGGAGGAAGAGAGCCAGGGGCGGGAGAAGGGACGGCCGCGTCACTGTGACGCTGCGATCCTCACCCGCCCCTGGCTCCTTTCCCTCTCCCTTCTTTCCTCAAGCAAGGGAGGGGGAAAGGAGCCAGGGCGTGGTGAGGATCGCAGCGTCACTGTGACGCGTCGCCGCTTCCTCCCGCCCCTGGCTCCTTTCCCCTCCCTTGCCTGGAGCCCTGGCGAAGAGGTGTGCCGCGGAGGTGTGCGGAGGTGTGCCGCGGCACACCTCGATTTTGCTGCTGCGCGGCGCGGCGGCGGGACAAGGTACGTCTTATATACGGGTATGGCTTATATAAGCCGACCCCCAGACACCCCCGATACGTCTTACAATCGGGGGTGTCTTACTTTCGGGGAAACACGGTACTAAGGAAGCTGTTCAGGTCCTGAACCAGTGCTTGGCTGCTGTGACGGTCTAGATGAGGGTGAACAAATTGTAATTGAATCCAGACAAGACAGAGGTACTCCTGGTCAATTGAAAGGCCGAACAGGGCATAAGGTTACAATGGGGTTACACTCCCCACTGAAGGCGCAGGTTCACAGCTTGGGTGTGATCCTAGACTCTTCGCTTAGCCTGGAACCCCAGGTTTCAGCGGTGACTGGGAGAGCATTTGCACAATTAAAACTTGTGTGCCAACTGTGCCCGTACCTTGGGAAGTCTGACTTGGCCATGGTAGTAAACATTCTGGTTACATCCTGTATAGACTACTGCAATGCTCTCTACTTGGGGTTGCCTTTGAAGACTGTTCAGAAGCTCGAAATGGTACAAATGGTAGGTTGCTAACAGGAGCGGCGCTCAGGGAGCATACAACTCCTCTGTTGCATCAGCTCCTCTGGCTGCTAGTCTGCTACCGAGCACAATTCAAAGTGCTGGCTTTAGCCTATAAAGCCCTAAATTATTCTGGCCCTACCTATCTGTCCAAACATGTCTCTCCTTACGAACCATCTAGAAATTTAAGATCTTACGGGGAGGCCCTGTTCTCAGTCCTGCCATCGTCACAGATGCGGCTGGCAGGGACGAGAGACAGGGCCTTTTCAGCGGTGGCCCCTCAGCTGTGGAATGCCCTCCCCAGGTCTATTAGATCAGCCCCCACCCTCTTAACATTTTGTAAAAATGTTAAGACCTGGTTATTTGAACAGGCTTTTCCTGAAGTGTAGCTGATAACTCTGATCTCAGAATGGCTGGACTGTTAGAATATTGAGCTCCTTAGCTGTGTGGAAGAAAATACTTCTGCAGACCCAGAATGAGTACAAACAGCTTTACTGGCACAGACATCCAACACTTAACATCAGCCACATGGGAAGGAGAAAGCTGGCTTGGAGCCTCCTACATATACTGGTCACATCTTGCATCATCTCTCTCTTTAACTCTTTCAGCACCCAGACTCCATCTCTGCACAGTCACTAGTAGGCTGATGAAATCCAGGCACATAGATTGCATCATACATACATTGCATCATAAATTGCACCTCATTTACATTTCATCTAATACGTAAAACGAAATACTTTCACAAATCCTTCCCTATGCTATCCAAAACACACGCTGTGTGTGTGTGTGTGTGTGTGTGTTTGTACATATATATATTGCTGAAGTTACACTTTTAAAAGTACCTGTTCTAACTTACATACAAATTCAACTTAAGAACAAACCTACAGAACATATCTTGTTCATAACTTGGGGACTGCCTGTATAAAGCCTTTAATAATCATCTTCGTCATCATCGTCATATTTCTTTCCTGCCTCTTCTCATGGCTCAAGGTGGGTTACAACATATCTAAAATGCATAACCATATTAAATATTATATGAAATGAAAATATTAAAATATATTTCTATAAAATACATATTAAAATACAGAGAACAAATGTTAAAACACAAGGTGTGAGTTTGAAATTCATGATTAAGACCAACTGGATAAACCTGCTGGAAGAAATATGTCTTCAAGTGTGTTTTTAATTCCAACAGCTTGTTTAGCTGTCAGAGCTCTTCCAGCAGGTTGTTCCACAGTTTTGGGGTGGCCAATGAAAAGGTCCTCTAGGTGGCAGTTACCAATTGGGTTCTGGCAGGCTGGAGTAACTGCTCCCCATAAGACCAAAGTGTTCAGGGTGGGTTGTACAGATTGCATTTTGTTTCAAGAAGTGAAATAGTGGCTGGGAAGATTTGGTGGTGGGACAGTGGTGTTGACATTCATCACAAGGCCCTCTCTTCATCCCAACTGCCACCACCCTGACTTCAGAGGGATAGAAAAAGACACAAGCACATCTCCATCATGCCTAGACATAGGAGTAGAGAAAATATTATCCCTTCATGCCAGCTACCACTGCCCTAGCCATGGAGGGAGAGAAGAAGATGCAACATCTGCTTGGCCTAAACCCCTTCCTACACTTCCATCCCCTTTTCCTTTTGTGTTATGTTTTAATTGTAAGCCTGATGGCAGGGAACAATTCCATTTCTCTTTTTTATATACATGAATTGCCATTTATAGCAATAAATAAACTAGAATTCTCTTTCTTTAATTGTATTTATTCCATTTGTCCTGTGAAAATACTGTTCCACTATTCTGTCCTACTACAGTAGGCAGACAATGACTAAACTTCTCAAATGTCCAGAGGCTTGTTAGAAAAGGCTTGTCGCTGCTAGAGATCTAAGTTTTTCTGTCCAGAGTCCTTAGGGGACTGATCTCAATTGTGCAGCTGAACTCTGACAAGGTCTCTGCATTGTCCAACATGACAAGAAGCTGCACTCTCAGGCTAACAGGCAAAAAAATATATCTCCTAATTGAATGGCAGTTTCTATAACAGGACTTGGAGACTGTGATATACAGTCTTTCTGACTAATCTTCTTTAGCATCATTCTCCAGGTTTGTTTGGCAAAGTTTTCTGATGAGTGGGAGATCCAGCCATCTTCATGTCACTAGAAACAGAATTATACTTCCATATTTTTTTTGTCTGTTGTATTTGCTGTTCTTTCGGTGCTTTTACAAAACTGCATAACAAAAAATGATATCCTGCTCTTAGACATTCCATTAGGACTTCCACAAATGCATATTATTAAAATATATTAGATCATTTATTCAACAGCATGTAATAACAGGGGATCCTGCCAAATCCAAAATAAAACTCGGTGGGATATTTATAGGATCCCGTCTGCAAAACCGACATGATGACATGGCCTGCTTTATGATTTTGGCAGGAGTGAGACCTGGGGCAGCCAACAGTAGCAGCATCTATCCCGAAGGGATACAGTCAGGGCAGGGGCCTGGGTGAAACAAAGGTGAACAAATCATGGTAATGTACATGTTTTCACCCCTTGAATACAAGAATTAAGGGCTGGGCTCCAGTGCTACAAATGTCACATACGGCATTTTATATTATAATATTGTGTGATTTTCCACAATTTTTACAACTGGTTATAATATGTTTTTAAAAATGATTTGGCTGTTTCTCCCAGTGGTTTTTTAACAGATCTGCTGGCAAATTACTCTAAACTTTATTAGAGTAACATTATACTGCAGTGTGTGTGTGTGTGTGTGTGTGTGTGTGTGTGTGTGTGTGTGTGTTGGGGAAGCATTCTGAAGTTTAACCCTTCCCTCCTCAAACGGTTTATTCTGAACTAATTTTTGTTAGCTCTATAATAGGGCTGAGATGCAGGAGACAAAATGAGATCATTGTGCTCCTAATAAGAATCCTGCCGCATTCAATGAAATTTTCATTTAGTTCTTACATTTCTGTCATTGCAGAGTCAGACGTTGAAAATAATTTGTTTCACATTAAGAACTCTCATATCTGCTGTGTTTGCATTTCCGTGGTAAATTTGCTGTTCCCTTTATCTTTGGATGACTAAACTCTACTTCTAATAATAATATAATATAATATAATATGATATAATATAATAATAAAGTATGTTGCGTATAAATATAATATTGATATTATAACATGATACAATATAATGCTAATACTAATAATAATATGATATTATAATTATATATTTTATATTACATGTAATATTAGTAATAATATTATAGTATAATGGTATAGTACAACATAGTAATATATAATACTAATATTGTGCTACAGCAATAATATAATATATTGTATTTCCTAAGCTTGTTTCATCCAAAAAAGTTCAAAATTTGTTTTGGATTTAGGGGGCGCTGGTGATTTGATTTTGAAATGATTTCCAAAATTTTCTGGAAAAGAAGTCGAAAATATTCGAAATGTCTGAAATTTCAGAATCACTTCGTTAATGGCAGACACCCATTAGCAGTAGGAAAGAAACAGCACTAGCACTGGGGAAATTTCAGGGGATTATCCTTCCCTTATTTTGAGACCAATCGTGATGAAACTTGCTACAGTGGTAGAACACACGAATCACTGTTAGCTCAGCACATTTCATAACTTTTGACTCATCCATGGATTTTTGGCAAATTTTCAAAACTTTTATAAAATGTTTTTTAAGACTGACCCAGCTTAAATACAAGTTCTGACTTGGTTTTACTACAGGGCTAGTGTGGCTCAGGGTGAGCATGCTGGCCTAATAAACATGTCCATGGGTTCAATCCCCCTCTCCTGCCAAGGAAATTTTTTCAATTTTTTAAAAAGCATTTTTTGAATAATAAAGGAAATATGTTCCTGGTTTGAATTTTGAAAGTGTTTTTCCTATTTCTTTGTTTCTTTGTGTGGTCTTTACTTTGAAAGTAGTTATTCTACTCCAGAAATTTTGTGTGGCACAAACTGTGTTAATTTGGGAGAGAACAGAAATCATATACCCCATCAAGGGACATCTTGGGTTAAAGAAGGAATGTCTTCAAGTTTTGGGGAAATCAGGACTAGACTGACCTCTCTACAGGAAAAAGAAGAACTGGTTTAAATTCTGACTTGGTTTTACTACAGGGCTAGAGTGGCTCAGGGAGAACGCACTGGCCTCATAAGCAGAAGTACCGTGGGTTTGATCCCTGCCAGGGGAAAATGGCAAAAAGAAAAAATGTGGCAAATAATGGCACACAGTGAGAGGCAGGGCATGGGGAGCCAAGGCACATGTTTTGCTGAATAGGAAGGTGTTGTCATGAAAGCTCCCCTTTTGTGGTGGACACTGCTATCTTTATTGCAGGGAAAGGGTTTATTGCAGGGAAATGCTTTGCTGCCTTCTCTTTAGACACCTTTGTAGAGTCCGTTTATTTTATACTAGCTTGGGGACCCGGCCCTGCCCGGGTCATTTGAGAAGTGCAGCAGGATGTAGAGTGGGTCATGGGGGCTCTGTGTGCCAAGTTTAGTCTTGATCCATCATTATTGGGAGTTGCAGTGGTATCATGAAATTACTGAAGGTAGTGCAAGTCCCATCATCTCTGTGTGTCCCGTCCCCCCCAAAGTGTAGTAGGATGTAGATTGGGTCATGGGGGCTCTGTGTGCTAAGTTTGGTCTGTATTGGTGAATGGATGAGGGATGCATTGTTTCTCGGAAGTGAGTGAAGGTACTTCAAGTCCCATCATCCGTGGTCCGTCTCACAGTAAACTGCACCAGGCTGTAGAGTGGGTCATGAGGGCTCTGTGTGCCAGATTTGGTGTTGATCAGTCATTGGATTAGGTTTGTAGCAGGATTGGGAAGTGAGGGAAGGTACTGCAAGTCCCATCATCCATGTTTTGTCCCCCTCCAAACTTCAGTAGGCTGTAGAGTGGGTGACTGGGGCTCTGTGTGCCAAGTGTGGACTTTCTCGGTGTTTGTTGGGGGCCACAGTGGTCTGTGGGAACAGAGGGGTGTAAAAGTACTACAAATCCCATCATCCATTGTCAGTTCTCCCCCAAACCTCACCAGGACGTGAAGGCAGTCATGGGGGTTATGTATGGCAAGTTTGGTCTCGATCAGTGATTGGATGAGGGTTGCAGCGGACTTGGGAAGTGAGTAGAGGCACTTCAAGTCCCATCATCCATGGCCCACCCTCCTCCGAACTGCACCAGGACGTAGAGTGGGTCATGGGGGCTGTGTGTGCTGAGTGTGGTCTGTATTGGTCCTTTTGGTGGCCTCAGTGGTCTGTGGGAACCAAAGTCTTGGAAAGTACTACAAATCCCATAATACGTGGGTCATGTCATAGGGGGGTTATGTGTACCAAGTTTGGTGCAGGTCCATCACCCGCGCTGGTCGCTGTGGCCTGTGAAAGTGGCTGCCACATATCCGCCCTGGCCTGTGAAAGTGGCTGCCACATATCCGCCCTGGCCTGTGAAAGTATACCGGTGTAAAACAGAAAGGAGTAAAAAAATGGAAAAGGCCTGCATGGAATTAGCAGTAAGGTCCAATGAGGCTGGGTGAGGGGGCTTTGGGCCAGAATTATTTATATAAGCATTAAAAGGCATTAGAGAAAGGTATTTATTGTTTTCTCTTGTGTCTTTTGAGTGAAGTAGGGCCTTACCTTGTAGAGTGACACTGCCTGTTCTAAAGATCCTGTCAGAAGCTGCCTTTCTCTGACATTGTGTTGAAGAGGGAAGATGGATGCTTCTTTTGGGCCTATCTGGGAGAAGGGGATTTGTAGGGGCTACAATGTTTTCTGGGAAGTGAATTGGGATGCAAATCCCATCATTCGTCGGCCATCCTGCCCTAAACTCTATTTTGGGGCCTGTAATGTTATGGCCTGCTATTGGTAACTTTAAAAGGCCGAATGGCAGGCAGCCGTTTTCTAAAAGCTGAGGGGGAGGAGAATACAGGAATCCATTTTGTTTTCACAGAGCCAAGTGGGGAGGGAATGTTGATGGTGCATTTTTCCCCTCAGTGGGAAGAAATCCTGTTGTTTGAATGTAGAGGCCTGGATTCTGGGTTGCTGGCTTTTTTCCCCTCGGTGGGAAGAAATCCTGTTGTTTGAATGTAGAGGCCTGGATTCTGGGATGCTGGCTTTTTTCCCCTCAGTGGGAAGAAATCCTGTTGTTTGAATGTAGAGGCCTGGATTCTGGGTTGCTGGCTTTTTCCCCTCAGTGGGAAGAAATCCTGTTGTTTGAATGTAGAGGCCTGGATTCTGGGATGCTGGCTTTTTCCCCCTCAGTGGGAAGAAATCCTGTTGTTTGAATGTAGAGGCCTGGATTCTGGGATGCTGGCTTTTTTCCCCTCAGTGGGAAGAAATCCTGTTGTTTGAATGTAGAGGCCTGGATTCTGGGTTGCTGGCTTTTTCCCCTCCGTGGGAAGAAATCCTGTTGTTTGAATGTAGAGGCCTGGATTCTGGGTTGCTGGCTTTTTTCCCCTCAGTGGGAAGAAATCCTGTTGTTTGAATGTAGAGGCCTGGATTCTGGGTTGCTGGCTTTTTCCCCCTCAGTGGGAAGAAATCCTGTTGTTTGAATGTAGAGGCCTGGATTCTGGGATGCTGGCTAATCAGTGGCTAGCAATGCCCTCTGTCTGGTGCCTTAGAATTTTGGAGTGGCGAGGCTGTCCAATCAAAGGACTTTATGCAAATAGCTGCCACATATCCGTCCTTCCGCCCTCCGCATACACACATACACACATACACACATACACACAAACATTCCGTTTTGTAAAGGTATACAGATTTAGACAAAGACTGCTGCTTGGCCATATTGGCTAATGAGCAGCAAGGCAGTGTGGAATTATTATGTAATGTTCGGATGTCTCCCATGGTTATTTTTGATTTTCAGAACCATTAAGCAAGCAACTTTGGTAATGCCTAAACAAACAGTTTGAAAATCTCGCGGTTTCCCTTCCCTGGTGAGTGGTGATGCAAAGGGGGAGAGATGGGTGTGGCTAAGCACAGCTATTCTTGAAGGCCATGCCCCCAGTGATAGAGATTGCAAAAGGTCCTGCAACTACAATTCCCAGCCAATCTTAATGCTCTAACTGACTCATAAAGGAAGATGTATTCAGATAGGTAAGCTGGACCAGAACCATTTAGGGATTTATAGGCTAAAGCCAGCACTTTGAATTGTGCTCTTAATATGTTCAAGTAAGTTTGCTTAGCATGGATTGCAGACCGACTTCATTATTTCTGGGAGAGTTCAATGACAATCACATGCTTAATATTTCTTAGTGCTTTATCATTTACTACCCTTCTGATTGATAATTCATGAACCTTGATCCAATTTTGCCAGATTATTTTCAAGGAAGCTCGGTTTTCCCATAGTATTGGGCCCTCTCAAGTGCTTTTAGTTGAAAATATGTGATGTGGTTTTTTGCTGCTCTAGAGACTAGGATATTTAAGTAAAGGATTTAAAGTGCAGAGAAAGAGATTCTACTTGAACAAGTGCTATTTGACAGTGGAATTGGATACATCAGAGTGTGGTTGAGTTTCCTTCTCTGGAAATTTTAAAACAGAGGTTGAATGGTCATCTGTCAGGAGTGCTTTGCAGGCATGTAACCGGGTGGGGGGCTTGATGGGCTTCGGTCCCCTCCCTGACATTCTCAGGGTGGTCCGCAAGAAGGCCTTACTGGTACGTGGCACGGTGACATCCTTGTCCATGCCTGGGCCCTTGGCACACTCTCTTTCCTTTTTGGTACCTTTGGTTTCAGCCTTCGGTGCTGGGAGAGGAAGGGGAGTGCGCCAACAGCCCAGGCATCAAAGATGATGCTGCCACACCACAGACCATTCGGAGTCCTCAATAGGCCTTCACGCTCATGCACTCAGCAGGCCTTTGTGTCTGTGCATTGAAGTCTTGCCACACTCATGGCTGGGAGTGGAGTGCAACAAGCCCATCAGCTGCCTTCTGGGACTCTCTGGATCCAGGCAAACAACAACTCCCATTTGAAAAGAAAAACAATAATTCCCCAATCCCTGCCTCTATGCACAGTTGGGCACATTGGCTCTATGTGCCAAGTTTGGTTCAGATCCAGCATTTGGCTTGGTTCAATGCCCTGTATTATTATTATTATTAAACAGTTCTACATTAAAATGAAGTTAGTTATGCTACTCATCTTGGCTTTTCTTCACAAACAAAGATTCAGGAAGGACTTATTCCACGCTTTCTACAAGTGCGTTGATGACTAAGTTGGATGTGTCCTTCGAATTTGTGCAATGGATTTTTCTGGTGGAGTGCAGCGTGCACAGAACTGGCCTCACCCTTTAAACCAAAGGTTCATCTGCTGGGGCCAAGCAAGCTTGGACAGTGCAAGCGAGGGCCTCAGGTTGTAGGTTTGATTAGAGTTACCTTCTCTTAGATGGTTGACCTTACAGGGTTAGACGGGCACCCTCTGCCTGGGTTTGAATTTAGAGTTTTCCTTCTCTTAGGATGGTTGCCAAAAGGCTAGAGAGCTCATCCTGCCCATTGACCCTCTTTGTTAGACCCTTCGGTTGTGACCTGTCTGGCATGAGAGGCCCTACCGGTGACTATTATGCCACCGCCAGCATAGCTCACAACTTCATTAGTGTACACAAGCCTCTCCCCCAGTATAAGAGGGCACCAATGGAGAGGTATGCTACTAATATGCTGCCTCTAAAGGCAGAATATGTAATTTAGAGCCTATATCTTTAAGAGTAGAAAAGGAGTAAGGAGCCCTAGCTTTAGAACTCTGGGAATGACAAATTAGAATGACAATTGGTTGGGGATTTCTGTTCAGTTTAAGTTTAAGCGTTGGAAATGTGTGACAAAACCTACTATTGGTCAATAAATTTCCTTTTGACTGTGTTAGCTACTCTACCAGTAACAACATGCAGTGTGGAAAGATCGTTTTCAACCATGAAGAGAGTGAAAAAATGAGTGAAAAGTGTATCTAGAAGTTTAATGACAGGCCAGAGACTTAGTGGACTACCAATGATTTCTGTCCATCGGGACATCACTATCAAACCAGAAAAAAGTAATTGACAAAATGGCTGGGGAGAAGAAAAGAAGACTGTTGCTGTCAAGTAAAAAAAAAGTCACAAACTATTCAAAACATTTTAATGAAAGTAAATAAAGAAAAGCCATTTAAACTGTTATTGTTTATTCATATCATGATCTGATCACCATGCTCAATATATTGGGATAATGATACAAAAGGTTTGTTAGGGTAGATCCTCTCTCACTCAGACTTACCCCCCCCCCCCCAATCAAAATCCTGGATGCGGGCCTGGTGCTTTGTATATTCCTCTGTAGCAGAATAATGTTGGACTGGATGGAAATGTTGTAGTCTCTTCTAACTCTTATGATTCTCTGATTCTCTCCCTGATTCTGAGGTTCACACTGATGGAAATAAATAGAGGCTGTGAAGAGCGACTGTGGGGTCTAGAAGTAAAATTTGTTCTGAACCTAGTATTCTTTATTCTTCTTCTTAACTTTTTTTCATCCTAAAACTTCAAAATGTATCAGAATCCTTTAATGCACATTTTCTTTAGTATTGTCTGTACTTTAAAAATCATGTTTTAAGAAACAGACAAAACAATCTGCAGATCTGATGTCTGGTCTCAAAATTCAGTTATTAGAAAGGGTTGAAGATGTACAAGAATAAAATGCAGCACTAAGTCATAATGACCCCCATCTTGTTCTCAACAGAAAAATGATGATAATTTTAGTGATGAGGGAGAACATGAAGTAGAGAACAAATACATTTCAACTTATTTTCTCTGTGCCCTGCTGTATTTTTTCTTCTTCACTGAAGTTTCTTTTTTCAGTAAAGATCCAACTTTCTTCCAAGAGATACCAAAATGCAGATAAATGGAAGAATCCTATATGTGTCATAAATAAGCATGTCCCCCAGTTACTCCCAGTTACTTCATCCTGGAAAGAAGTGATGAGCGGAGCGGCACAGGGTTCCATCGTGGGCCTGCTCCTGTTCAACATCTTTACTAATGACTTAGATGAAGGGTTAGAAGGTGTGATCATCAGGTTTGTAGATGACACCAAATTGAGAGGGATAGCTAAAATCCTAGAGGACAAGAGCAGAATTAAAAATGATCTTAACAGATTAGAGAGATGGGCCAAAACTAACAAAATGAAGTTCAACAGTGACAAATGTAAGATACTCTACGTAGGCAGAAAAATGAAATGTAAAGATACAAAATGGGGGACTCCTGGCTGATCACCAGCAGTACGTATGAAAAAGATCTTGGAGTCCTCATGGACAACAAGTTAAACATGAGCCAACAATGTCATGCAGCAGCAAAAAAAGCCAATGGGATTTTGGCCTACATCAATAGGAGTATAGTGTCTAGATCCAAGGAAGTCATGCTACTCCTCTATTCTGCCTTGGATGGAATATTGTGTCCAATTCTGGGCACCGCAATTGAAGGGAGATGTTGACAAGCTGGAATGTGTCCAGAGGAGGATGACTAAAATGATCAAGCATCTGGAGAACAAGCTCTATGGGTAACAGTTTAAAGAGCTGGGCATGTTTAGCCTGCAGAAGAGAAGGCTGAAAGGAGACATGATGGCCATGTATAAATATGTGAGGGGAAGTCATAGGGAGGAAGGAGCAAGCTTGTTTTCTGCTGCTCTAGAGACTAGGATGCAGAACAATGGCTTCAAACTAGAGGAAAGGAAATTCCACCTGAACATTAGGAAGAACTTCCTAATGGTGATAGCTGTTCAACAGTGGAACTTTCTGCCATTGAGTGTGGTGGAGTCTCCTTCTTAGGAGACTTTTAAACAGAGGCTAGATGGACATCTATCAGGAGTCTTTGAATGTTATTTTCCTGCTTCTTGGCAGGGGGTTGGACTGGATGGCCCACAAGGTCTCTTCCAACCCAATGATTGTATGACTGTATGATTCTATGTATTTTAAGGGCCACTATGAGTCCTGGTTGCAGCTCCATCCCCTACCCTCTTTTCAGCTTAAAATGTTTTCTAGGGTGTTTTCCAGTTTGTACACTGAGCAAAAGTATCAGTCTTATGCTGGGGAAGTGGATGGAGCTGCAGTGAAGAATCCCATTGGGTGGATGCTATTGGAAGAAGTAGGGAAAATGGATCGTGCCCACCCCAATAGTGTCATAATTTTACTAATAATGATTTATGATCTAGTAGTAGTAGCCACAAAATGCGGGAAGGATGCCATTTGACAAAATTTGGTACCACCATTTAGATTCCCCTTGAGAAAAGATTCATCAGAGTAAGTTTCTTATTATCTATCAAGGTTATGATTGCCACTTTTTACAATATAACACTATTAATCAATATGTAAAGAACTTTTAGAAGTGAGCATTTTCCAAATGTCAGTGCTTGAGCAAATATATTCTCCCAGTGTGTATTTCTGAATGTTCTTTTTCTTATCCTGAAAATTACTATAATTCAGTTCTGCTTTCAATGGTGGGGTAGTCTCCGCCAGTGTCGGTGGAATTGCAGGGGGTGGGGGGAACCAATCGTGGACACTCCCACGAGCAGCCCTCCTCTGGATCACTGTGACCCGAGGGAGAAGTTGGTGTTTGGGAAGCATTTTCCATGTTTTCGTCCGCCCACACCATGAATACATCCTCCTCACAAACATCTACTGATTGAGTGGAGCAACTTCTGACAGCTTCGCAACATTGAGAGTTTGGGCCAGGGGCAGAAGTTTGAGCTCTCTCAGTGCTTTCAGAAGAAGTGGCCTCTGTAGCCCTAGTGGTTGCATGCTCCCGTAGAGTGATGTGCAACCTCTCTTTTATGTTCGGGAACCACGCAGCAAAGAAACAGGGGCCATACATCCAGAGCCGCTAGCAACGGAACGTTTCATATCAGAAGCCTCAGTTTTTCACTCTAAACCAAGAGCATAGGACAGTAAAGGATATGATTGGATTTGTTTATTTCTAGTTTCTCAAAGTAATCCCAAGGAGAGAAAAGAGGCCTCCAAACTTTTTTTGTGTTGATTCCCAAGAAAAAGATTGGATTAGTAGATTTCTAGTTTCCCAAAGTACCATGTGTAAACCCGAGGAAAGGAGAGGGGCCTTCCACAGTTTTATTGTGTTGATTCCCACGAAAAGGATTGGATTAGTTGATTTCTAGTTTCCCAAAGTACCACATGTAAGCCCAAGGAGAGGAAAGGGTCCTCCAAACTTTTTGGGGGTTGTTCCTCAAGAAAAAGATTAGATTACTAGATTTCTCCTTTCCTAAAGTACAACGGGTAACCCCAAGGAAAGGAAAGGGGCCTCGAAACATTTTTTTGTTGTTCCCCAAGGAAAATATTAGATTAATAGATTTCTAGTTTCCTAAAGTGCAACGTGCAACCCCAAGGAGAGGAAAGGGGCCTCCAAACTTTTGTTGTCATGTTCCCCAAGGAAAAGATTATATTACTAGATTTCTAGTTTCCTAAAGTACAATGTGTAACTCCAGGCAGACAAAGGGGTCTCCAAACTTTTGTGTGTTCTCCCAAGGAAATTATTAGCAGCAAAGGGGAATTCTGGTTTTCCAAAGCACAGAAGTCAAACCCCAGGAGAAAATAAACCCTTAAAAGTTGTTTTCCCTGCTTCAGGAAGGGAATTAACAGCAAAGGAAAAATTGTTCCCAATCCAGTCCTTCCCTTGCAAAGTGGTGGCGTGGCACCTTTCCCACCCAAGCAGCCTGCCCTAGTCCCTCTGCCTTCGTGTCCCCAGCTCACAATGAGCCCACGAGGCATGCACAGCCCTTTTTAAAGGGCAATGACTGCCGTGCCAAAACCCCACCCCTCCCGAGGTGGTTTCCCCTCATTGGCTGGAGGCAAGCATCCCAGCATGCAACCATCTGCTTGCCTCCAAAGGCTGATTCCTTTCCGATTCACTTCCTGGATCAGAAAAAAGATAGCAGCAGTGGCTTTGAAAGGGCAAGATTACTTCCGGGTTCCCAAATTGCTTCAAAATCGATTCAAAAACGGATTTTAATTTTAATCCGATTTACGAGGATTCCGATCGAACCTACCCATGCCTAGTACTTATATTTTATTTATTTATTTATTTATTTATTTATAAATTCGATTTGGTAGACCGCTCTCTCTGGAGCCCAGAGCGGTTTACAGCATAAAATCAATAAAACATCAATAAACAGATAAAAGACGTATACCCAAAAGCCCCCCTCCCCACAAATGATTATTATAATGCTAGACTATTTTTATATATTTGCTTCCTATTACTTGCTCTGATTTTGTTCTTTATAAACTTCCCAAGGGGCATTGCATTTAATTTGCATGATACCTATCATATTATTTTCTTCTACATTTTTCACAAAAATGTATTATCACCTTCCCATGATAAATGCAAAAGTCAAAAATATGTTTCTGGGATTAACAAATGACTAAAATAATATCCCACAAACCACAGCCTCAGCTCAGGAAAGGGATTTCATTAGGAAAATGAAAAATTGGGATAAGGGAAATGCCGGTTAAGAGAATCCGAATAATTATTTCACTTAAGTACATCCCATGATTCATATTTGTATGTATCATTTTTGTTACAACTTATTACAGTCAAGTTTTATAGGTCAGGGCTAAATCCCTTGTTTTTTCCTGTATTTGTGTAGCTGTCCCTTGTTCTTCAATGTATTTTACAGCACAGGTTTGTTTCTTATTTTAGGGGTTAATTATGGGTCTACTTTCTCAGCAATCTCCCAGCTACAGGAGGGGAAAGGATAAATCTAGTTTCTTTGATATATTAATAGACTTGCAGAACTGTCTTCCAATTGTACAGAGCTTTAAGAAAAGGATTTCCGACTGTTGCTACTCTGACCTTTATTTGAAATCCATGAATTTAGGACTGGTTCTTCTAGAGTGTCCCTAGACTACATACTCATTATTCTTTTCAGATGCTCCTATAATTTATGAATGCATTGCCAAAATTTAATTTCCTCTCCTTTTCAACCTCTGGTTTTGTGCACTTATTCTCTGCATACTCTGCACATAGAGTTATAGATCATCACAAAGGGCTGTAGTTGGATTCTATTTTTCATTTCAGAATGGCACTCAAAGAAGAAAGCACGGGGGGGAAGCACCACTTCAAGCAGGTTGTCCAATATGATGCAATTCTCATTAGGGAGGTGTAGCTTTTCCCGAAGGAGGTGTAGCACATATCGGAGATATAGGGAGACCAAAGAGAAACACCAGCTACTTCATATGAATCAACATTTTATCCTCCAAGCAGCCACTATAAGTACTGGATCCCTCAATAAATTTATTTTCACTGTAAATTCTTGTCCAAACGTATCTCTCCTTATGAACCATCTAAGGGAGGCCCTGCTCTCAGTCCCGCCTTCTTCACAGATTCGGTTGGCAGGGGTGAGGGACAGGGCCTTCTCAGTGGTGGTCCCTTGGCTATGGAACACTCTCCCTAGGGATATCAGATCGGCCCCCACCCTCCTAACATTCCACAAAAAAGTTAAAGCCTGGCTTTTTGAGCAAGCTTTCCCAAATGCAGTGTGGCAGACAAACTCTGATCCTCGGAACAACTGGACAATGCAATTGGGTAACAATTTTAGTAATGAGATGCTAAGGATTTATACTTTTATTAGTTTTATTTTATTATATCTAATGTTATTTATGCTAAATGTTTTAATTGTTTTATGTTATTGCAGGCATCGAATTGTGCCTTTTGTAAACCGCCCTAAGTCACCCTCAGGCTGAGAAAAGCGATATATAAATATGGTTAATAAATAAATAGACTGTTCAACAGCAAGCCCACTACCATTGCAGGAGTGTCATTTGAAAACAACAGGAAGAACCATCTCTGGTCTGACTGATATAGCTATGATGAAAACCTGCTTAGAAATCTTATCTTTGGCCAGAATCATCCAATGCACATTGATCTTTTATAGAATATCAAACTGAAGTAGTAGTTTCCTTATGAAAAACGAATCCCATTTTCCTGACAGTTCATTTCTTACAATAAGAAAGTTGAGGCTTGTTCATTTCCTCCTTTTTTGTTTTGATTTAGGAATGTCTTTGATTATAGGCTTTGCTGATTTCTGCTCATCCCCCCCCCCCCCCCAAAGAACAAGCTTGAAATATTTAATCTGGGTGTTGTGTGTGCTTTCCCATTCTTCACTATTTTGCAGTAATATTGCAGAAAATAGCAAAATTGCTTCTTTTCTTTTTTTTAAAAAAAACTTTGTTATGTGCTGAGAATGGCTCAACTCTTTTGTGATCAGATCTATTTCTGTCTTTGACATTCTTTCACTTCTCTCTCCAAAATAGCACTCTTCAATGCTTCCATCTATCTATATAATGGCTTCAGCTGTAAGAACCCTCAGTGGTGCAATGGGTTAAACCCTTGTGCCAGCAGGACTGAAGACAGACAGATCGGAGGTTTGAATCCAGGAGAGAGCAGATGAGCTCCCTCTGTCAGCTCCAACTCCCCATGCGCAGACATGAGAGAAGCCTCCCACAAGGATGGTAAAACATCAAAACATCTGGGCGTTCCCTGGGCAACATCCTTGCAGATAGCCAGTTCTCTCACACCAGAAGTGACTTGCAGTTTCTCGAGTCGCTCCTGACACAAAAAAAGCTATATGAAAGTGTTATCAATGAACATCTCTCTCATTTCTCCAGAAATTAAGTTTCACTTTATATATTTTATAATATCTATTTTAATATCACCAAAGCTTTTTAAAAACCCAAAACAGAGAGTACCATAACTAAGGTAATAGCTCCTCTCCTCCCCCCTCCCCCCCCTTCTAAAATCTTTGTACACCGCTTGGAAGGGACAGGGATTATTAATTTGCCTTCCCTGTCACTATATCATTTCCAGAAAGACAGAAGAGTTTCCTAGATAGAATGATCTTTTGCAAGCCTGATATCTTTCTCTTTTTCTCTTTCACACAAGCCAATTTTCTTTCTCTTCCATTATTCTTAAGATTCCTCTGTTGTCAGCAAAGCATAGATTTTCTGTAAGTTGGAAAAATATTTTTGCCTGAAAGGCATCTTAGCAAGGATGAGAGAGAAATAGTCTCTTATTCTGCCCTATTCCACAAAAGGTTGGTTTTCTCTGAAGTTGAGTGAGACTGTCTTCTGACACCTTTTCTTTGAAGACCAGTGGTGGCTGATTCTTCCACGAAGGCAGGTGAACAGACGAGCTTCAGAACAGAGTGCCTTCAGAACAGACCTACCTGTGTCCCTGCAGGAAAAGGATAGATGAAATAAAGGATGGACAGAACAGGAAGATCTTTTCCAAGTGTTTACGATGAGTTGAGAGCTAGAATATACACATTGGGCTCTCCTTAAAGCAGGAACATGACTGAAATGCACACTCTGAATATTTAGTTGGATAATTTATTTTTAAAATCACACAAAGGATTAAATTATTTCAATTGATCAGAAAGCGGTTCTGACCGTGGACAGTGGGAAGATTACAGTAACAAAGAAGTCTTTCTATGTATACTCCTTAATCCTGCTTGCATGCAACACCTCCTACTGATGCCTTCCATCTTTTATCTCTTGCTGTATCCCAAACAGGAAATTAAATATCCATCATTGATATATATGAGTTGTTTCCATACAAGTGGTTTAGCCTGAAACCCACATCTTTCATTGACTCGCTTTTAGCAGACTTTCCAGATAACATCATTGCCAGACTTTTTCATTCCAGTGTCCTCCATCCAGTGTCCTCCATGTAAGCTACTTATCTTTTTTCTTTGATCAGATCTGAGGCATTTTTTCCATCCTGAAATGTAATGGTTCTGCTACAGTTCAGCCGCATGACTAGATGCCTTGACAAATGGATTGAAAATCTTATATGAAAAGGATAAACTAAGATGTTTCAAATACTTTCAAAACAAGTAGGTTTTTATTCATTTTTTTATTCTTTCCCCTTTACATTTATCTGTTGACTGGTAATTGTTGTTTGTTTCGTATAATAATGGGATACACAAATTATTTTTAATTCATCGGTTCCTGTTTTGGAGAAGAAGGTTAATTAATAGTTTTCCCTTTGCAGCCAGGAAAAAAATGTTAATGTTCTCAGGGGGTCACATGACGCTTTCTACATCTTGAACTACAAAATGTATTAGACTTTACTTCAGGAATGGGAAAGGGGGTCAGACCCTGTGGAAAAAAAACAGTTAATGAAGTCAGCATCCAGACCGCTACCTCCAGTTGTCATGCTTACCCTATGCCCAACCCTGAAACAAATTTTGTAAAATGGCAGTTATACAAAAACTTTTAGAGAACTCAGCTCTCCCTCTTCATTACCAAAATCAGTATGTTGTCTCCCTGATCTCAACATTTTTCTCAGCATCCTCAGTAATCAACAATACCAGCAGAACTGCAAAGAAAATTGCCAGAATGTGCACAGCTCTCCCTGTTCTTTGTTCGGCTCCCTGAAGTCATTCTTCATGTTATCAGGCACAAACATAGGGTGACGTTTAATTTACAGAACAGATTATCCATCATTCCAAAACAGTGTTATACAACTTCAGACTGTGCTGGGTAACATTTTGCTAGCTTGTTATGGGAAAGATACTCTAAACTGCAATCTGGTCAATTTAAAAATAATACGTTAAAATGTAGCTTAGATTCTTTCACCTGCTACCTTGTTTCCTTATGAGTTTAGTTTCTTTATAATTACACACACACACACTACACTTACTGGCTTCAAATGCTTCTCTTTTTTCCATTTCTTTAAAGAAAATGAAATAATGAACCCACAACTTCTTTTCTGGATCAGAGAAGTTTTCATCAAGCTGTCTTGGGAAATAGGCAGATTCATAGATCTAGTACTAAATGAATAAGGTTAGTTAACGAAACAGAGAAAAAAAGTGAAAATGACTCCTCATCAGAGCTACTAATTTTCAGTAGGAGATTAACTCTGAGTCTATCATCAATGCTTCTATCACAAAAGTGTGGAAAAACTCTTGTAACTCAGAGAATGTATACTAATATTGAGTAGGGTTGGTTCTCATTTTAAAACCAAAACCAAAATAATTTGCACTACGCAAACTAATACACAAACCAAAATGCAATTATCACTTGGTTTTTATGCTTCTTGGGAATTTTGTGGTGCAGTTCTCTCATCAAAAGATTCTATGAAAATGCATCCTTTAGAGAAAATTACATGTGTAAATTGGAGAAAATATGTGCATTAAAGAAAAAAAGCTTGCAAAGTTATGTACATTAGGGAAGAGTGCATACAAACAGGCATACAATTTTTTTACATGGACATTCACTGGCTGATGTGGAAAGAACTTGAAAGTTTTTCAGTATTAGCAGCATTAGTAGATAAATCTCTTCTGATTTCTATCACACTCACAACCCTGCCAAGAACCTGTTCTTTCCATATCATTTCCATGTTACTTTGGAATATCTACTAGGGGTGTGAAAAACTTGATTTGTAAATCATTTGCTGTATCTAGTTAGTACCCACTCAATACTTTTCATTTAGATTCTGTAAACCTTGGAAGCCTCCCAAAGTCAGTTTCATTTTCAGTGTAAGCAAGTGAGGAGAAGCCAAAAATGATGCCATTCCTCTTTAAAGGAGCTGAGTGACCTGGGAAGCACTCAAAGGCGTTTCCAGGCAGCCCTTTATCCCAGGACCATCTGCATTTTAAGATGTGGATAGTCCTAGGGGCCTGTCCACACCAACCACCAATTAGATAAATATGTTCTATAATTGTAGCAAGTTCCATGCCAATAGCTCTAAAAATGATGAAGAAAGGAGCCCCTGAAGTTTCCCCACTAGCACAATTACGTAACAAAAAAGTAGGCACCTCGTTATAGTTATGATATAGACTCCATCCAATTTTGGAAATACTTTGGAAATTATTCCTGCCCCATCCCCAAATTTAGTAATGAGTATTGAAACTTTTTCATTGATTTCACAGACCTAATATCTACATTTACCTGAATCATATTTGAGTCCTAGAAGGTGTCCAGGAAAGGGAAAAGGAAGTTTGTATTATACAATGCTTTGAGTGTGCATTTTTGCATGACAAAAGATTGGACCGGATGGCTCATGTAGTCTCTTCCAACTATATGATTTTATTATATGAGTTCATATTTAAGCACCCTTTCTATTCACATTCATTTGTCATGTTTCCTACCATGTCATAACATATTGCCGAAGGCTATTCCCATGTTCTTCATTGATATGGTTCTTTTTCCAAGGAGAGAGGTCACAAGTATTAGTCTACTTGCGGATGTGGTTCTATCTTGGATTATACCACCTTCTCTTCAACCTCTCTGTATCTATCAATGGCACCATTGTGCTTTGGTAATATATAGCAGAAGTATCATATCACCACTAGAATGTGAGTTCCTTCCTTGTAGGCATTTTCCAGAACAAGGCTTTTTAAACTTTGTCCACTTATGACTCTTTTCTACCTGAGAATTTTTTTCCATGAGTCTAGATATATAAATATATATAATAGGTATCAAAATCAAACTTTTATTGATAACAAATGAGCATTTGCAAGGCTTGCTAAACAGGCTGAAGCATCTTCTGCAGAGTCCACGGTAAACACTGCATGCTCTTGCTAACAGATTCATGTAAATGTCTAAAACAGACACTAGGTGGCATTCAGAAATATTTCACCATTGCCAAATTTCTAACAACCCTCATTTTAGTTACAGCAACCCTATTTAGATTCATGACCCACTGTTTAAGAAGCATTGTTCTAGAGAACATGTGTGAACCTTCTGAGAGAAAAAACTACTCCATTCATACTTCTACATAAATATTACATTTCACATTAATACATACAAGCTTTTGTCTTTCAGAAGTTAGGGACTCCAGTCCTCACAATTACTGATTATGTTGTGGTTGAGCAACCTGAGCCTGTAGTTGCTACAGGTAGTAATTGGGAAGAGGAAAGTTTGTCAGATATGTCCTTGGAAGAGGGAGGTTTGGGCGGGCCTCCTGCAGCTGGGAGAAAGAGGGCTGCAAGTGATGAGCATTTGGAAGAGGCAGAACATAGGAGGAAGGTCCGACAAATACTTAGGGAGCCTACCAGTGAGGAGACCTTTGAGGGGTTTGACATGGAGTTGCCCTCAGAAGACAGTGATACTGAGCTGGACTCAGCACTGGTGCAAGATGTCAGGAATGTGTTAAATGCTGAGTCCAGCGAAAGTTCATTTTTTGGTTTTTCCAGTGATAATAGTTGGCCTAGTGGGAATGTGGAATTGGACTGGGGCGCTTTAACTACAGAGCAAAGATGGGACAATTGGAGGAACACACCCGGGGCTGCAGCTGAGGGCACTAGGGCAGATTTGGGTGTGGAGTCTGAGGACTCTGATTTGTAAGGGTATAAAAGTAAGGCTTGGGGATTTGGGAATCTGCGGTCGGCCAAGGTGTTGCTGTGGGTTGCTGGTTCCTGTATCTTGTAATCTTGTGGGTTCGTGTCCTTGTTCTTGATTCCCAGCAAGCTGTGAGTATTTGGGCTGTGTTCATGCTGGGTTCTGGGGGAGCTGTTACGGCAGCTCTAGCTGACATTGTTGCATGTTGGGGGGTTGGGACTTTAATGTGTGCTTTTATGTTTAGTGTCTGCCGCGTCCTGTTTGAACATTTCCTGTGTTGCTGTGAGTGTCTGGTAATTGTATAGAGGGTGAAGGGGGAGTTTGCTGTGGGTTGCGGGGGTTTTCATGTGTTTGTTTGCATACTCAGCTCCTGGGATGTGAAGCACTCCTTCTTTCCTTCTCTGGACGGGTCTTCGCATCACTGACTACAAGCCGAGTTACAGCTCAAGTTTCGTTTGAAGACGGACGTCTCATCTATTTTGCTTTCAGTTTTGGGTGTGGGTTTTTTGGAACGCCGGATTGAGGCTACGTTGTGTTAAAAATAAACTGTACATATTTTTACTAGCTTGGTGTTGTCTTGCCATCTGTGGGAGTCATGACAGATTATTTCCCATTCTAGATTGTGCCATCTGAGGGCTCGCAGTAAGACTCTAAACTATCTAGCCCGTGAGCTGCTTTTTGCTGACGATGCTGCCCTTGTTGCCCATACAGAAGCAGCTCTGCAGTGCCTGACATCCTGCTTTGCAACAGCTGCAGAGCTGTTTGAGCTGGAAGTCAGCCTGAAGAAAACCGAAGTTCTCTACCTCCACAGGAAGAACACCATCATCCCCATGTCAGCATAGGCACATTTGTGTTTAAGTCCGTTCAGCAGTTCACCTACCTGGGAAGCATAATCTCTTCAGACACCAAGATAGATAAAGAGATAGATCACAGATTAGCAAAGGCATATAGTGCATTTGGAAGGCTTTACAAAAGAGTCTGGAGCAACAAACACCTGAGACAAAGCACCAAAATCAGTGTCTACAAAGCTATCATACTGTCTATTCTCCTCTATGGGTCTGAAACATGGGTCACCTATCGCCAGCACCTACGACTCCTCGAACACTTTAATCAGTGCTGTCTTCACACAATCCTAAATATACACTGGACTGACTATGTGACTAATGTTGCTGTCCTTGAGCAAGCAGGGATCACCAGCATTGAAGCCATGCTATTGAAAACACAACTGCTCTGGGCAGGGCACGTCTCTAGGATGGAGGACCACCGCCTCCCAAAGATACTACTCTATGGTGAACTCGCCATGGGTCAGCGCAAGAAAGGTGCCCTAAAAAGTGATATAAGGACTCCCTGAAACAACCTCTCAGGCTCGGCCAGATTGATCACCAAAAATGGTCCACCCTGGCCTCACATCGGGAGGCATGGAGATGCACTGTCCACAATGCTGCGGCCTCTTTCGAGAAGACACGCCGAACAGGTCTCGAAGAGAAACGACAATGCAGAAAGAACCGCAACTTGGAAACAACATCACCCAAGGAGACTTTCTGCTGTGCTTTCTGAAACCGGACTTACCTATCTCAGATTGGCCTTTTTAGTCATCAACACGCTTGTAAAAAGCATGGGATGAGTCCTTCCTAAAGAATCTTTGTTCACGAAGTAATGCCGAGAGAGATCGTGCTAGATGCAAGAGTAGAATATTTAAATGTAACAGAGTCTAAGTCATAAAAACTGGGGTGGTGGCATAAGACTACTTGATGAAGTGCTCAGAAAACAAGGAGAATAGCCTTGCAGAGTTTGTTGGTCAGGAAAGAGAACCCTTATGAACCCAATGATTTTCTCTTTACAGCTACTTGCTTTGAGAGTGATCACAGGAACAGCAATACATTATTTGGGAGGTAGATTTCATTGCTTCTGTGACATTAAGTGTTTAAAAGAGGGTATAACAGGAGAAGGCAATTTGCAGTGCCACTGTAGCTATACAAACAACTTCTGGATTCCTGGGTAGAAATAATAAGATCATGAACTGACATGTTCTTTTCTTATTGCATTCAAGCCACATATTGCAGTTAAGTAGAATTTTTGTTGGGTCTGAATGAAAGTGTTGCTATTAGAAAATTATTCCAGTTTCAGGGAGTGCTTTATATAACCATTGTTTATGGCTTTAAATATTAACCAAAAACAATCCACAACTTTTGATACAGACTAGCTCTTTAAAAACTAACCAATTTAGCACAAGTATTTGTGCTAATGCACACCTTCACCCAGCTTTTTAATCAATTTAGGGATAATAACCCCAAATGGATATGTAAGTGTGGAAATTTGGGCTTTGACATTGCTTCTACACATTGCCAGGAGTGGTTAGTTTGGTTAGTCTAGACTGGCAGCCAATTGCTACTCTACCATGCCCCAGAAGTTACATTATGGTCCCTCTTGCAAGCATCCTAAGTAAGTACTGTATCTGTCTGCCATACTGGCCAAATTTACTTCTCATGCATTAGAAGGGAGATCAACTTTGTTTTTCAGAACATTGATCTGAATTCTTCTAACTAATGACAGATATTATGACTAGCAACAGAGGGAAGAAAGGAACTTGCATGTGAGGAAACGGCCACAGGTAAGTTTCATTCACCATACCACTGTGCTGCTTTAAAACAATAAGGTAACAGTCTGAGAGTAAATTGATACATAAATATGGAGATTTGGGCTTCCAACATTGCTTCCACATAGGAAAAAAGTACTCTTTCATGTTCCTCAACTGTGCATTGTGTAAATTTAACATAATAATTGTTTGTAACAAGTCCACAGACTCATGCCATTTGTCTCTTCTGGATCTACCGTAAGATTCATTTCTCCTCACTTCTCTCTGGAAATGGAGGAAAAGGCTCACAGCCTTCCTTCAAAAAACACTCCGACCTGAAATTAGTTTCCCAACACCATTTCAGATGGCTGGTCTCAAAAGACTATTTTATACCAATGAATGGTAGCCCAATGTGTGAGTAAATTGGCAATATTATATTTAGATAGATTGAAATGGTCATAGAATAACAGAGTTGGAAGAGACTACAAGGGCTGTCCAGTCCAACCGCCTGCCATACAATCAAAGCACTCCTAGCAGATGTCCTTTTTGCTTTGTTTTTGAAACTTCCAGAGAAGGAGACTCTGCTACACTTTAAGGCAGTATATTCCACTACTAGTGAAAAGATCTTACTGTTAGGAAGTTCTTCTTAAAGTTTTGATGGAATATCTTTTTTAGCAACTTGAATCCTTTGCTCTTTGTCCTAGTCTCCAGATTTAAAAAAAATAATGAGTAATGACTTTTATCCAAAAAATGATCTCTGGGGCATAGATTCACTCTGAATAACTGCTAATAATTCATAGTGCTTGAAGAAGCCAAAAATTTTGCATTGGAAGGGGATGCTTACAAAGAGGAAGAAAGGCTAATCTGTAGTTTAGAGAAGAGATAGTGGAAGATCATTTTTAATAAAAGATTCCCCTGTACAAGCTTACAGGGTTTAGAAAATGCATTGTTAAAATGACAGATAAATATCTCCTGAAGAAAGCAATTGTGGATTTTATTTCCATGAAACATCCATGCAGAAATCTTCATAGTTGTTGGGTAACAGAACTACCCTGAATTATAAAAATGTTTTGGGGAAAGGGAAATATGACCCTATAAATCAGGGGTCGGGAACCTTTTTGACCCAGAGAGCCATGAAAGCAAAATATTTGGAAATGTATTTCAGTGAGAGCCATATAATATATATAATATATTTTAAGACTGACTTCAACTAAATATGAGTATATACGTACATACTATGAGAAAAGGATTCCCCTGGCAGAATGACAGGACACTTCAGGCATGCTCAGGACTCTGGGAAGGAAGAGAAGACGGAAGGAAGGGGGAAAGAAAGACAGACAGACAGACAGACAGAGGAAATAAAGGAGGGAGGGGGAGAGGAAGGAAGAAAAGAAGAACAAACTATGGAAAAGGAAGAAAAGAAAAACAGGAGAGAGACAAGGAGGGGAAAAGAAAGAAGGAAATGGGAAGGGTGGAAAGGAAAGGGTGGGGAAAAGAAAGGAAAGGGAGTGAGGAAAAAGTAAAATAATGAAGGGAAAAGAAGAAAAGAAAGAAGGTGAGAGAGGGAAGTGAAAAGGAAGAAAGGAGAAGGAAAGGAAGACTTGGGGGAAAGAATAGAAGAGGAAGGAAGGAAGATGGAGGGAGGGAGAATGGAGGAAAGAAAGAAGGGGAGAGGGAGGGAAAAGGAAGGAGAGAAAGAGAAGGAAAGGGTGAAGGGGAGAAAGGAAGGAAGGAAGGAAGGAAGAAGAAGAAAGGAAGAGGGAGAATGGAGGAAAGAAGGAAGAGGAGAGAGTGAGGGAAAAGGAAGGAGAGAAGGAAAGGATGAAGGGGAGAAAAAAGGAAGGAAGAGGAAGGAAGGAAGAGAGAGGGAGGGGAAAGGAAGGAGAGAAGGAAAGAATGGAAGAGAAAGAGCTGCATGCTGGGAAACCAAGGCCTGGTCTGGTCTGGAGAGCCAGATGCAATCATGAAAAGAGCCACATCTGGCTCCCGAGCCATAGGTTCCTGACCCATGCTATAAATCAACAGTGTTGTACAAAAGTGAGGGTGGTAAGAAGACTCTAATCCTTTCCTCCTTTGTAGTAAACAGCTATGGTGAAGTGAAAATAAGACTTAACCTCAAAAGCATGATGGACTAACCACATGAGGAAATGTAAATAAAATCAAAAAGACCTTTTATGCTACTGACAATATGGTATGCAAAGTCACACTGCATAATATGTTAAGAGGATTACAGAGAAAGATTGGGAGACTTGAAAATGACCCAACCAACCAAGTGGGTGGCTGAGAGAGTGATACCTTTACTTTTTGATTAGTCAATGTCCACAAACTTTGCTTCATGCTCAATTTAAAAAAGGGATGCATAAAATGATCATCAGATCATGTATATGAGGTATATATCAAACATCAATGGATTTTAGGCTTAGACATGGGTCCAATCTCCAATATATCTCACTATGTACATGTAAATATGATATTCCAAAATTGGAGGGGGGGGGGGTGAAATCTAAAATACTCCGCATCCCAAGCATTTTGAATAAGGGGTACCCAACCTGAATGAGAGAACTGAATATATATATTAGATTTTCTCATTTAACCAAATGGGCTGAACACTAAAAGAGCCTAACTTTTGCTGACATGTCACAGTATGTGGAATATGTTCAAGTGTAACTGCCAACAGGTCTGGAAGGGCATTGGTCTGAATAGCGAGTCAGTGCTCTAGATCACAAACTGCTGTCACCTTCCATTCTCCCAGTCTTTGTCCTGTTCTTCTACACAATCTATGGGTCTGAAAGGGAAAAGCAGAAAAGGCAGACACAAAAGCCAAGGCTTAGTAGAAAATATATAAATGTGTAATTCAAATTATAAATACATACGTGCACCTAGGGTATGACAATCCTTCGCTGCTTAGCTTTTTCAATGCGTTTATATGGCATAATAGCATCCCATATTCACAATTGAGAGGTTCGACTGACCTAACCCTGCTTCCAGAGAAGTAGGGTGACCCGTGGTCAATTGTAAATATGGGACGCTATTATGCCATATAAACGCCTTGAAAAAGCCAAGCGGCGAAACGGTTTTACAGCGGCCGAAAACACAGCGAATGCTTGCCGTCGGTGTATCTTCAATACAATTTCTCTCGAGGAGACTACCATCCCTTGTCTCCCGCGTCCTGGAATTTTTTCCTTTATCTCCACCATCATTCGGATCCTTTGAACATCTTTCCTATTTCCCCATCTTTGGATTTACAAATTGATTCAAGCCTAGTGGAACTGACTTTTGGCACCACAGGAACGCACTGACCTACGGGTTTGGAACTTTGGAACCTCCCCAGCGCGGGGCATACTGCCTGTATTTATCTGAACTTTATCTGGGAATTTTCCCTTTTTCCTGGGTGCTATGATTCTCGACCCAGAATTGTCATACCCTAGGTGCACATATGTATTTATAATTTGAATTACACATTTATATATTTTCTACTAAGCCTTGGCTTTTGTGTCTGCATTTTCTGCTATTGTGTTATAGATTTACTCTCATGCCAACCTGAAAGGGAAAAGACCGGTTAGGGGTTCAGGCATGACCTAATACCACCACTATTTGAACATAAGTCCCTTTGGGTTGTTGTAAGTTTTTCGGGCTGTGAGGTCCTCACAACTTCTGAGGATGCTTGCCATAGATGCAGGTGAAACGTCAGGAGAGAATGCTTCTGGAACATGCCCATACAGCCCCAAAAAAACTTAAAACAACCCAGTGATTCTGGCCATGAAAGCCTTTGACAATACATAACTCCCATTTATTTCCTCTTGCCACTGCACTATTATTACAAAATGAAAAGTACCTAGTCATCATTAGTGCTGGCTCTGCTTGGCTTTCAGTATGAGCCTGGCACAGAATTTAAAATCTACAATACAGGTTGTATTGTGCATCTGACAACTCCAAGAGACCAGTCCGGTGAGCAGGCCTGTCTATGTTATAGCATCCACATTCCTTTTCAGGGAAGACCACCTTGATTCCATTGTTGTTGAAGTTTTGGCAGCCAACTAAAGCTGCATTTTGTTGTTCAACCTATTTTTAAAAAAACTTGTCTTTATAATTATTATGGAATATAGACACAAACACATACACACCCACTTTCTCCCAAACAATATCACATAATTGCTTTAGGAGCCCCAGTAGGCAGAAAAGAAGAAGGGGAGGGGAGAGAATGCACATAGAAAATAAATGCTTTGTTGGGAATGAGATACATTCACTCAGGCTCACAATAGAATTTGTGCTTTGCCTTGGATGTGTGGCAGAAATTAGTATTGCCTTATTTTCTGAAGCTTCAAATGTAAGTCAACTAATGCCTATAAAAGAATGTGGACTACAGGTTGCATATCATCTCCCGAAAGGACACTGTGCCATCTCTCTTACACACACAACTTTGAGGGGTCCAATTGTTACATAGAACCACCAGCGTCTAGGAATGCTATAAGGCATTATGCCATAATCAAGGTATGGTCTTACTTTGGCCCATATGGTCATTTTTTTCTGAACAGGTGGACAAACTGGACATTATGAGCTATTTGTGGCCATTTCAGAAGCTGAACAAATTCCCAAATGGATTCCTCAAGTGGCTGATGTGCTTCCCCAACCCCTAGCAGTTGTGCATTTCTGACCAATATTTTTTGGGAACAACTTAAGTTTACAGGCATGGTCACCAATTCTGAAGGGTGAACCGAAATGTATTGATGCAATCTATATATATAAAAATCTTCACGTCGTGCAACGGGGCAAATAGACAACTAAACTATAAGCCCCAAAAGCACGAAACTTGGCAACACATGCCAACATACCACGAGGTACCTAGACGGCCAAAAAACCCGGCCCTAGGTACCTCGCTACACCCCAAACACAAGAGCCCAAAAATGGCCAACTAAACCTGCCAGCCCGGCCTCTTCGCTGCCAGCGCGTGTTTGGAACGTTGGCACATGGCAGCCAACACTCCCCCTCACCTCCTCCTCCTCCGCCTCCTCCTTCTGCCTCCCCCTCGCCACTCCGATCGGGAGGGGGGTGGGGCTAAGGAAGGGGGAAGCAGGTGCCTCTTTCCCCCTTCCTTAGGCCCACCCCTCCGTCCCTGGCTCCCAGGGCGCCGCGGATCGCGATCTGGGCAGCGCCACGGGAGCCGGAATGGAGGAGGCGGGCCTAAGGAAGGGGGAAGCATCTGCGGCACCCTGGGAGCCAGGGACGGAGGGGAGTGGGCCTAAGGAAATGGGAAGGAGGTGCCTGCTTCCCCCTTCCTTAGGCCTGCCTCCTCCTTCCCGGCTCCCGCGGCGCCGTCAGATCGCGATCCGTGGCGCCCTGGGAGCCAGGGAAGGAGGGGGTGGGCCTAAGGAAGGGGGAAGGAGGTGCCTGCTTCCCCCTTCCTTAGGCCCGCCTCCTCCGTCCCGGCTCCCGCAGCGCCGCCCAGATCGCGATCCGCGGCACCCTGGGAGCCAGGGACGGAGGGGGGTGGGCCTAAGGAAGGGGGAAGGAGGTGCCTGCTTCCCCCTTCCTTAGGCCCACCTCCTCCACAGCGGTGGCACCGGTGGAAGAAGGTGCCCAGCGCCATCCTCTCCTCCTCCTCCATCCCTCACCAGCCGCCGCCTACTGAGAAGCCGCTGCCGCTCTCCCACACCCCCTTTTGGACCATTTGGGGCTGCCGGTGCTCCCTGAGCAGCCACTTCACATGCGTGCCCCCCCACAAATTTTTCCTTCACCCCAGTCCCCTTCCAAAGGCCTGGCCAAACTTGGGCCTAACAAGGGTTTTTGGACTTCAACTCCCACAGGCCCACGTTTCCCCAGTAGTAGGAGTTCAAGTGAAAAACCCCTGAAGAGCCCAAGTTTGCCCAAGCAAAACTTGAGCCTCTTAGGGGTTTTGGACTTCAACTCCCACAATTCCTCACAAACCCAACCCCCTTCCAAAGGCCCCTTCAACTCCCACAGGCCCAAGTTTCCCAGTTGTGAAGTCCAAAAACCCCTGTGAGGCCTGCGGAAGGGGCCTGGGGCTGTGAGGAAATGTGGGAGTTGAGGTCTACAATCCCAAAAAGGCCCAAGTTTGCCCAGGCCTTTGGAAGAAGATGAGGTCAGGGAAAAGTAAAGCTAGAAGGCATGAAGGATGGAAGAAAGCAAGGAAGGAGGGGAGGAAAAAGGAAGAATACCAGGAAAGAGGGAAGAGAAAAGGAAGGATAGAAGGATGGATGGAAGGAAAGAAGACTATGCCACAGCATCTCCTAAATAGTGCACAGCAACGCATGCCGGGTACAGCTAGTATAAAATATAATGCTACAGCCATTCCATTATTCCCCATTAGATTATGTGTTTGACGAATAGTCTTCTGTAAGTAAAGGTATTTTAAAAGTTTCACAAAGAAAACTGTACTTGTTTGGTTTATCTGCTAAGCTCGTTTAGGTTTGGGCTTGTTTGCTTTTTAGCTTCTGCCTTGCA
The DNA here is from genome assembly GCA_030556195.1 of Anolis apletophallus. Lineage (NCBI taxonomy): Eukaryota > Metazoa > Chordata > Lepidosauria > Squamata > Anolidae > Anolis > Anolis apletophallus. The sequence continues at coordinate 85,214,594 of JARBWK010000007.1, forward strand.
AATTTGATCACTCTGCTTGAGGGATCCACAGTTACCTCTCTCATTTCACAATGTCGACAGCTCATTACATAGCACTTTTCCTTTTAAAAACAGTAAGAGAGATGTTCAAATACGTGTTATACTGAGATATGCACAGCGACACCACTCAAAAAGTGATCAAAATTCTGGGACCAAACTTAATTGATGTCAACTGTTTCAGGTCAGTATCACTTCAGTCTGGAAATGATTAGAACATATGCTATTCAACTTGGGAGAATGTATTTGCTTTGCCCTACTAAATCCCCCTGTCTTGCTTACTTTTCACAAGTTCCTTTATTTATTTCAGGGAACTCTGCACTGAAATCAAGCAAGATAATTACTGAAACTAAGCTAAACAATTCCCCCTTGCAATGACACAGACCACAACTCCATACAGAGTGAAGGGGATAATTCAGTCTGTTGGACTCTTGCCACTGAGCTTAATTAACAGGGCTTGTTGGGAAAATCGTCAATGAACAACAGGGCAGGGTTTTTTTCTTTCACTTTACAAAAGGTTACATAATCCAGACCACCACAATGTTCTTAAAGGCTGGCCACCCCATCAAGTAACTTTTAATTGGGTGAGGAATAATAGCAACAAAATGCCTCTGCAAACAAAAACGTATTGATAATAACATAAATACTTATGACACATTGAGCTTTTGCTCCCAGTTAATACTGGCAAGAAACTGTAACTTTTCCAAGTATAGGTAAACTGTGAATCCCACCATCCTCAATTTGGATTGACAGGATCTGGAGTTCAAAAAATCTTGAGTACCACAGATTTTCCTTTCTTGACCTAGAAACATATTGAATTTGGTTGACTGGACACATAACAGCTTTGAGTCCTTTAGTCATTAGAAAAGTTTTATCAATAGCCTATATTTGCTCATACTAACTAAATTCAGGGGGTCATAACTTAGTTTGACCTAATGGTAGAAACAGTACTGAAAGTAAAAAACATTCTCACTAACATCCATGAAAGGTTTGCATTTTAAGGGGAAAAAATGGACATCTGATGAAGATTTCATTTTCCAATACTTTTTCTGTCACCAGCAGATACCATAAGAAAAGAATTGTCTTGACTTACATTTAGATCACATAATTGACAGATCACATATCTGACATAATCTTCCAAGGGTGAAAGATTGTGAGAGCTTTGCTATATAATTAAAATCCAGATGGAAATCTTAGTGTAGTACAGAATGGCACCCATATCTGTGGGACCAGTATCCAGAGTTTGATTTATTCATGTCCAACATAATATGTCCTTAATATGTCCTTTCTAGGCATATTATTGGTCCTCCAGCACAACTCTATTGTATTCTTGGGCCAGAAGTTCTTCATTTCAACAAGGTTCACTATCATCCACAATTTTGTGTATCCGTGTGAAGTTCGAGAATGGATCTCTTGCAGATGTGGAGGTCATATTGTATAGTGTTGGTGCCTTGCTTCCCTGTGTACCCATCTTAGGGTGGACCAGAATAATATCAGTTTAATGGTGGGGATGAGGAAAATGTAAGCTACATGCAATCTCTGAGCATCTACTTTTGCGGAGCCCCGTTTAGAGTGCCAAAGCCTAGAAATCCTTACTTGGAATTAGAATTTTAATAAAATTAGGAATCAATGTTCATTTGACTTTTCACCCTCTAAAAGTCCCCAATACTGCCAAACTGTCCACATAGATGACAGTTTACATTGGCCACAAGCTGGAATGCTCCAAACACCAGCAGATATTTGAATGTTGCATAAAACAACTACAAGAAGTCATGTGATATGACTGTGGATATGGCCAATAATGGGAGAACTGCTAGAAAGCTATCTACTTCTCGTATATGGAAACCTCTCCCCTTGAATTACTCAGTTCCTTTTAGTACTATAAGTCCTATGTTGCACAAGGCATGAAAGTTCAAAATATTTCTGAAAATAAAGAAAGCACTAAAATAAAAGCAGCAAGTGTGGAAAATGCTGTATGGGGAAAGAGAGAAATATTGTATCTCATATATAACATTACAGTTTACCTTTAATTTGGCAATATTTAATCAAAGTTCTCACCCATTTTCTTCTGTGTATAAGTAAAATGCATTCTGTTACTTAAATGTACATGACATCAATATAATAACACCTAACAAAATGCAATGAGAAGAGTAAGACTATTAGCTTCTCAAGGGCTAGAGGTGCATTATGGGTAGCAATTAGGAAATAAATGAACAAATCTCAGTCCAGACAGGAACTTTTAGTGCCCTTATGAAATGAATGAGCCCATGTGGAAAATTAAGACAGTAATATTTCCTAGGAAGTGATCTCTGTGGTTGTTGCAAAGCATGAATGTATTGATTTTTCAGAGCACCAGGAAGAGCTTCTTTGCAATAAAAACTGTCCAATTTAGGACATGGCTGAGAAAAATATTATGTTGGCACAAAACTGCTGAGGTTCTAGCTGATTTCATATCAACACCTTGTGGGTTTTGGTGTGAAATCTGCTATTCCTGGAGGTATAAAGAACAAGGATGCAGTTAACACCGTGGCTTGCAAGGTCAGATTAATGTGGATGTGGTAGAGTTGGAAAAAATATTTTGCTATTATCAATTTTCCTTACTGATAAACAGGTCAAAAAGAGGAATACAAGTTTTAAATACTTGGGAGTATTCTTCCATTGCACTTACAGTAGGAAAGCCCACGCAGAGTACGCAAAAGAGCTCGTCTGCAATCTTACAATATCTCAAGATGGGAGGAGGCCACTTTATACCAGCGGCACTTAAACTTTTTGAAGCTAAACCAATTGGACAAAATGCTGTATGGAGCCCAGCTTGGCCCCTTTTCCAATTATGCCCCACTAGAGCATGTTCAATCAAAATTTCTAAGATTGGCTTATGCCATCCTGAGATTGGAGACCGGCTTTGTGAAAGTGGAGGCGAGAGTATGGACAGTCATTCTCAACTACTGTCTATGCCTAACCCTAACCCTAACCAAGTCAAGGATCTCATTAAGCAATGGATCCTGGACATAGAGCACCAATCAGACTTAGCCTGCTCCCCAGCTTTTGTTGTTAGTGAAGCTAATAGATACCTCACTGCCTCCACAGCATACCTAATAAACCTGGAGGTGCCCAAACACCAAAGGGATTTTACCCTGGCAAGATGCCATGCCCTTCCACTGATCATATTGGAGGAGAGGTATCAGAAGACCCCCTTCAAGGAGAGATTATGCCCCTGTGGCTCCAGACACACATAAACAACTGAGCATGTACTCCTTTAAGGCATATTCTACAGAGACATCAGAACTAATCTCATTACACCTTGGTTTCTTAAATACACAGGGCGCACTGGAAAATTTTATATAGTTTTGCTGCTCTTGGACTCTAGCACTACATTCACTTACAATCTTGCTAGGTTCTGCACTGCAGCATTTAAAATTCAATGGATGATGATCTACTCCATAGGGCAGCACCCTGATGGGAGTGTGGCTAAAACAAACTGTTGCTTTATGACTGCCTCTCGAGAGAACAGTGTTTCCCCTTCGTAGGGTGTTTGTTCCCACTTCGTGCTGGTCATGGACCATAATGGAGTTTTGTTGTTGATTTCCCTACTGGAAAAAAGGTCTAGGAGGAGAATATGAGACAAGAATTTTGTGTAGTTTTTGTCCAGTATTTGAACATCCCAAAAATGGTTTTGGGTAAATTGTTGTGTTTAAGTAATACATATGGGTTTGTGCAAAATAAAAATCTACATTTGCCACCCACATGCATTTCTGTGCAGAATGGTTCTTCCACTTCGGGGTGCACAGGGTGGACAGTTTTTTTCTTTTATGTTTTTTTTCATAACAACACCATATCTATGTGAAATATCTGGTTTCTTGAGCAGTGGGGGGGGGAATGACGCAATTGAAGGTTTGTATCAGTTAAGTTGAGCAGGTTCTGTACAGTGCGGCATCATATTTGGTAGCAAAATGTCTCTATTGACAGGATCACAGCACAAGAGTTTCTGCATCCAGTGGTTCTCAACCTGTGGGTCCCCAGATGTTTTGGCCTTCAACTCCCAGAAATCCTAACATATGGTAAGGGACCTGGAGCCTTTACTCTAGTTGTATGTTGCTGGAACTTTTCTAAAATAAGTCTTGGTGAATTTCTCTTCCTGATCATTACATCACTATGTAAAAAAAGAACCCTTTTCATTGCTATCTTTGTTTTTTTTTAAAAAACTCTCACTACCTCCAGTCTTTTGCAACCCACTTCCCCACAACCTCACATAGCAAAAGTGTTAATTTAATCTGATAATTTATTTTAACAGAAGCTAAATCTGGCAGCATCTCAATGATTCAATTTTTTTCCTGGTATATGGGTTTGAACTTTGGACTGTGAATCTGGAGCTAGAGTTTAAATCCCCACTTGGCCATAGAAACCCACTTTCTAAACAAACTTTGCCAAGAAAATGCCTTAGATCATTATAAATGACTTGAAGGCACACAAAACATACATTCTAAGGTAAATTTGCTATATGGCAGGATTCAAAGAGGAAAAAATCAGCTTACAATTCTGGGAAGAGAATAAAATATTCTGCTTAGACTATAGGAGCACTCTCATGTTGAGGGGCTGGAGATAACATATACACAAAGACCTTCAGAAGAGAAAAGTTCTTGCACCATCACTGTTTTGGTTTGGGTTCTCTGACTGCAGGTGGTAGCAGAGACGGGCTTATTAAGGATGAACAGGGAGTTGTCTAGATCCCCCTTGTTCCCTTAAAATATCTCCAGAATGGAAAGAAAGCATGGGGTTGGTGTGCATTTTGATCATCCCACTAAAAATAATGATGGAATATAAAATAAAAGAGAAAGAAGTGATGTGGTAGAAGAAGGAAAATCTTGTCTCTTTGGCTGGTGCAAATCTCAGGGTGATTAAAAAGTATGTGTTAGCACAGATTGAAAATACAGATTGAGAAAACTGTATTTTCAATTCACTTTTGACATGATAAATAAATAACCATAGAATATCTTCCTCCTCCTAACAGGATGGTTCTGCCTATGTATCATGAGTTGCAATAAGAATATCCAATTTCTGTTTCTATTTATTTCATCTAGGTAATTCTGTCAATTCAGTTTTTCTAAGTTGTAAAAATCAAATGAGGAATTACATATTCCGGACAAATATGAAAAATGAGCGGTTCCCAGTTTTCAAGAGGAACCATGTCAGCTTTGCTTTATGTGAGGTGTCAGTTTTCTTGAGGGAGGTCCAGAACAAGCTTTGAGGCAGAGGAGAACAACTGTGGAGTCCAAGAATAAGGGTCAGGAGGTTGCTGCTATTGCCTTCAATGAAGCTTCTGTCACTTGAATTCACCTTAACCTGCCTTACACTGGCCCTGTCTCTACAGGTGTGCTTGTATGATATATCTGCCAACAGCTGATATATGTAGTACAAAAGCATAATCAAGTCTTAAATCAGAACTCTGAGAACCACATCAATGATACAGGTATAAAAAATAATGCCTGGAATCCTGTATGGAAGTTACAGTTTTATCAGGAGATTTAACAGATGTGGTAATAAGAAATTGTCAATTGTGTAATGTCTGCGTCCAGTAGAGAGCTGCTGTTACATTACTACATAACAGTCCTGACAAAGTGGGACCAATGCACAATAGAGCAGATGCATGTTGGGCCAGATGTACATTGGGCACCAATACTCATTAGACATGCTTGTCAGTGTCCCAATGTGCATATTTGCAATTTACCAATAGAGTTTCTTCATGCTTCTGCTACTTAACTACATATAACTAAGATTACATTAAGTAACATTTTAAAAAAATTACCATAGTTCATCTGAAGTTGCACAAGCATGCAACTTGTTGATAGACAAAGTGAAAACTAAAACATAAAATACAGTAAAAGTGGGAGAACATTTTTATAGTAAAGTAGTTGATAGACAAAAGATATAAGTAATAATTCAAAAACTTTAGAAAAAGAAAAAAAGGAAAAAAAGTGGAAACCACAAATTATTTGAAAACTACAAGTAGCACAAAGTCCTGCTGACATAATCTCAAATTCCTGGCAGGTTCACATGGGAATCAATCCAGATCCAAAGATGTTTGGAGCTTTGCATGTCGAAGCGAGCACCCTGATTTGAGCTCAGAAGACAACAGTAAGCCTTTAGAGACCACATATCGCCAGTCTTGCACCAACTGCATGAACTTACTTTGCTTTTGAGCTCACGACAAGGAACTGGCTCTGACATATAAAGCCCTAAAGAGCTTTGGGATTGGCATTTTCAGTCCTGTGAACATGCCTAGAATTTGAGATGCTCAACAGATGCCCTGTTGCATGTGCTATCAGTCAGGGAAGGTACATTTAATAAGTACAAGGGCTGTTCAATAAGTCAGCGACTTTTTTAATTTCCCGCCTCTTAACTGAAAGGGCAACACTGCTTCTGTCAACAGGCATCTGTCAGTTGACTCCTGTCAAAATTTGAACAAGCTGCGTTATTTAGTTTGTGTTTGACAGCGACTGATAGTAGACTACCGCGTGATTTGAGGAGAAAATGGAAAAAAGGTAATTTTGTGTGCTCATTAAGCAATTTTTTTGCAGAAAAAAACCATCACTCGAACCAAGGCTAAGCTTGATAAATACTATGGGGACTCTGCACCATCAATTTCAATAGTAAAAAAGTGGTTTACTGAATTTTGTTGTGGCCGTACAAGGACGGAAGATGCCAAACGTTGAGGCCTCTACACCCGAAACAATTTTAAAAATTCATGATATGGTGTTGGCTGATCGGAGATTGAAAGTGCGAGAGATTGTGGAAGCCATAGGCATCTCACATGGCTCAGTGGTTTAAATTTTAAATGATCACTTGGGTATGAGAAAGCTTTCCGCAAGATGGGTACCACGTTTGCTCACAATCTACCACAAACACAATCGTGTGACAATTTTGCAGGAGTGTTTGGCGTTGTTCAACCGCAATACGGATGAGTTTTTTCCCCGTTTCGTAACCATGGACAAAACGTGGATCCACCACAACACACTAGAGACCAAACAGCAGTCAAAACAGTGGGTTTCTCAGGGTGAATCGGCGCCAAAGAAGGCCAAAGTGGTTTTGTCAGCCAATAAAGTCATGGCGACTGTTTTTTGGGATGTACGTGGTATAATCCACAGAGACTACCTTCAACAGGGTAAAACAATCAATGATGAATATTATGCCAACTTATTGGGTCGATTTAATGAGGATTTGAAGAAAAAAGGACCACATTTGGCCAAGAAAAAAGTTCTTTTGCACCAGGACAATGCAAGGGTACACACATGTGCAGTTGTCATGGCAACAATCCATGAATTGGGATACAAATTGCTCCCTCATCTGCCCTATTCTCCAGATTTAGCCCCGAGTGACTATTTCTTATTTCCAAACCTGAAGAAATGGTTCGGCGGAAAGAGATTTGACTCCAACAATGAAATCATCTCACAAACAAATACCTATTTTGATAACCTCGACAAATCTTATTTTTTTAGAAGGAATAAAACAATTTGGAGAAACGTTGGACAAAGTGTATAGAGCTCAAAGGAGACTACGTTGAAAAATAAAATGATTTTTTATACAAAAACCTGTGTTTCATTCAAAAAGTTACAGACTTATTGACTCACCCTCATATGAGATCAAATACATACAGAAAGATATCTGGAGTGTTCTTAGCAGATAGAGAAACTTGCATATCCTCATGTGAATACCAAAACTGTTTATATCATGGAAAGTACAGAGCAGTTCTTATTTCTGAAAGAGGCTGCTCTCTCTCCACATGTTGTCAAATTATCCCTGTGAAAAAGAAGTCTTTTATGAATAGGGCACCTCAAAATATTTCTGAAGTGTATACTTTCCTCTAAAATGAAAAGATTACAATGGGTGCAAGTGATACAAACATTTTTTCAGGAAAGTTCTGTTTCGTTTAGATGGATTCAGATGAGATATCAATTTGCACTGAATTTTCTTCAGGAAAAATTCACGGACAACATAAGATTGCATGAAAGTTTGTGCTCAATCCTACTAATCCTAAAAACACTCTTTGGGCAGTTCAGAAAAGATCTCATTCTTTTGATTGAGGAGAAAATCCTAAAATAGACAAATACCTTGGAAAAACAGAAACGGCTCAGAAGATTAGAGTTTCACATCCAGCATTCCTGTTTGCCTACCTGCTGGGCTACTAATAGAAATTCTATTCCTGAGTCCCCTTTGGAGATATAAAGCGGGATATAATTAATAATAATAATAATAATCAGAGCTGGATGATCTGGACAGGAAAAAAAGAAAACTGATGACAATCCACTACTCATTACACCCGCATAGTGATGTTGACAGACTTTACCTGCCCATAAAATCAGGAGGCAGAGGGCTTCTGCAAGTGAAACAAATGGTAGAAGAGAAACATGCACTGGCAAATTATGTGAAAGGCAGTCATGAACCAACATTGAGGGAAGTCAATACTAGTAAACTGCTTCAAGCACAAAAGATAACGAGTGAATACCATAAAAACGCAATGCAGAGCAGAAGAGAAAACTGGCAAAAGAAGGCTCTCCCTGGACAATTCCTGGGGAAAAATTGAGAGCCAAATTGACAAAAAAACCAACAAAAAACATCACAAGTGCAACTTTGAAAAAGGAGATGGTGGGCCTGATTCTGGCAGCCCAAGAACAAGCCATTAGAACAAATGCCATCAAAACCAGAATTGAAAAGTTGATGGCAGATCCCAAATGTAGACTCTGCAAGGAAGCAGATGAAACAATAGATCACATCCTCAGCTTATACAAGAAGATTGTGCAGACAGACTACAAGCAGAGGCATAACACTGTTGTTCAGATGATTCATTGGAACTTGTGCCACAAATACCGTCTGCCTGCGACAAAGAACTGGTGGGATAACAAGCCTGAAAAAGTCACAGAAAAAGAACACGTCGAACTATTCTGGCACTTCTGAATTCAGACTGACAAAGTTCTGGAGCACAATACTCCTGACCTCACAATCGTGTTAAAAAACAAAGTATGGATTGTCGATGTTGCAATCCCAGGTGACAGCACGATTGAAGAGAAACAACAGGAAAAACTGGCACGATATGAGGATTTAAAAATCGAACTGCAAGCCAGTAAAGCTGTCCCAGTGGTGATCGGCACACTGAGTGCAGTGCCTAAAGACCTTAAACACAATCAGCACTGACAATATTACCAGCTGCCAGCTGCAAAAGGCCACCTTACTGGGATCTGCACGCATTATTTGCTGATACATCACACAGCCCTAGACACTTGGGAAGTGTCAGATGTGTGATTCAATACAATAGCCAGCATAGTGCTCTTGTTTGCTGTGAATTCATCTTGTTGTGCTAATAGTAGTAGTAGTAGTAGTAATCTGACAATAACACTATACAACAAACATGATTTTTTTTCTATTCCTGGTTTGAAAGTGCTATTTCCTGTTTAATTATGTGGTACTTACTTTGCAAATAATTGTTATAGTCCAGAAACTTCATTTTTGTGGTGCCACAAACTATGTTGAATTGGTTGACTCTATGTTTTTCATTGAAAAGCTATAACAAAGCGTGCTGTGGAATGTTTTAATGATAGAACCAATTAGGAAATTACATTTATAACCCAGGAACAAAAAATCATGTTACATAGTTTAATTGATAAAATTCTATTAAGATTGGACCCAGCAAATGTGAAGAAAAGTATTTTACAATGTGAAATATGTTTTTATCTGTAATATTTCTGGTAAAATAATATATTCTGCTTATGATCTGAGCAACATGGCAACATTTAGGATCTCCTCCAGATCAATCTAGGATTCTAATATGTTGATTGGATTTGCCTCTCACATCAATCTCTGGTTTATCAAATGCAAAGATGTTTTAAATAACACTACATTCAAAGGCTGTGTGCTGATCCAACCAGGCAGGAAGGCATATCATGCCACTTTGTATTTATGTATGCCTTTTGTTTTCTATGGTTTTTTCAAATTCCCTGCAGCAGAATTCAGTGATAGCTGGTAGTGTTGGGGAGAATGGATAAAGGATGTCAACATGAGTACACAACAAGGAAAGCTCTGGTCTTGACTACCGGCTAGCCTGTTTGATCGGAAAGTTAATTCAATGATACAAGCTTTCAATCAATGGCTACATTTCAAGTATGAGAATATACCCTCTCTTCTACTCTACATGTGTGGTTGAGGCCCTAGGCATCTGCTCAGATGTCTTCCTTTTTCTGTTGTGAAGACTATGTTTCTTACCTGCTGGAAATTAAGAGTCAGGAGCACTGGGTTATGCTAATTCTTTGTGAAAGAGTTTTCCAGCACTTCTTTATCTATATTTTCTGTTTATTGTTCTCATGCTGTTTGCAGTACTTCTAGACACTTCAGTCTGGTTGGTCTACTCTGTGATCTATGATTAATTGTTCACCCCTTATGAACATGGGGCAGATTGCAGAAAGAGGCAGTTGTACAAGGGCAGCACTTTAAACAGAAATAGGAGTTACCCAACTTTAGCAGCTGAAATGGCCATTTCTCATAAATCTCACTTTCTAACCTACTGTCTATATCAGTGGTTCTCAACCTGTGGGTCCCCAGGTGTTTTGGCCTACAACTCCCAGAATTCCGAGCCAGTTTACCAGCTGTTAGGGTTTCTGGGAGTTGGAGGCCAAAACATCTGGGGACCCACAGGTTGAGAACCACTGGTCTATTTAATGTGAAACCCCATTAGAACAAAGTTTGATATTGTTTTTTTTCCTGCCACTTTCAGAATCACAGTAGTTATATTGCCTGGAGGATTTTGTGAATAGCTTCCTCAAGCTCTGTATAAGGACAGGAGTAAGGAACATGCAAACTTTCAGTTATTTAATTGGAACTCCCATCAGCCCAAGCTAACTGTGAAGCGGATGAGAGTTGTCAACCACATCTGGGCCACAAATTGCATTTCGTGCATTGGGCTGGTGCATGAATTTGCATTTTTTACATTTCCTTTTTTAAAAAAGAGAAAATTTCATTTTATGGATGGAAATCCTTATTTGCTTCATTTTTTCAGGTGAAAATGAGAAACTGCAAAAAAAATTACCTCACCTGATAAATATTTGCTTTCACATTCTCTGTCAGATACAGTATGTGAGGAACATAACAAAACAATAACTTTTGCAATCTTATTGTATGGTTAAGTAAAAATATTAGTATCAGATGAGTTACTTGGATTATTTTTATCGATCAGACCATCCAACTGTGCTCTCTCTCTCTGTGTGTGTATGTGTTTTGTTTCACAAAGAGAAAAGGAACAAGTTTCGTACAGAACATTTCGCTCACATTATTCAGGTTTCAAGGGGAGAAAAAAAACCTTTGTCTCATTCTTGCACTGGAAGTGACAAACCTTGTGGCAAGTTAAAAGAGTCCTGACAAGCTGTCTGTGTTGAGATAAGAACATAAGAACATAAGAACATAAGAAGAGCCATGCTGAATCGGGCCTCAGCCCATCTAGTCCAGCATTCTGTGTCACACAGTGGCCCACTAGTTGTACACGGGGATCTCTAGCAGAAAGGAGGGCAAAACCCTCACCTGCTCCCGACCCCCCACAACCAGTACCCGGGGAAAATCCTGCCTGCCTCCATCAACACAGAGGTGGCACTTGGATGTCCATTTCAGTAGCTACTGATTCCCTTGGTCTCAGATAAATGGTTTCAATAAGCACAAGTAATTTAGCAAGATTTCTTCTAGTTCACATTTCACAGAAATTGGCTCTGTCATGATCCCCTTGAGACAGATTTTAATTGTATTGTTAGTGCTGTGTAATTTTAATATCCAATATGACCGCTATATCTGTGGGACTGGTACTCATGGTTTCATTTACCTGCATCTGACAAAATATGTTGTTTCTAAGATTTTCTAGGTTCTCCAAGTGATTATATGGCATGCTTCTGCTGAAAATTGACCATTGAGTCATGCTGGAGAATCTTGTGATGCCTATAGAAATGTCCTCTCTAGGCATTTCCTAGGTCCTCCAGTGTGACCATGATGTGCTTTTCAATTGTTCCAGACTTTGCATGGGTATGTGAAGCTGTGGGCAAGCGTGAACTCTTGCCCACAGCTTCACATACCCAATGCAAAGGCCTGAAAATATCCCACACAGGGATAATAATGCATATCTATTTTCCTTGTCACTAGTAAAGTGAAATGGTTTCAACAGTGCAATAGCTAGCAAGATAGATTTTAGTTGAATTTCATGCTTAATTGTATCAATCTCCATCTATACTTGGAAACTGTCTGGCTAACTCTCTGCATGCTACTATACAATGGCAGCTGGTGAACCCATTTCTAGATTTTGCCACAATTTTGCTATCCAAGGTGCTAAATATGCATTGGGATAGAGGCCAGTGTGTCTTGGATGGTTTCTCTAGTGCCGTGGTTCTCAGTGGGTCCCCAGGTGTTTTGGCCTACAACTCCCAGAAATTCAAGCCAGTTTACCAGCTGTTAGGATTTCTGGGAGTTGAGTGCCAAAGTATCTGGGGACTCACAGGTTGAGAACCACTGCTTTAGAGGTCAGGCTAAAACCCAGAGTGGATTCATTGCACCACTGACAAAGGATTCACTAGGGTTTCTACCATTCCATTTCACCATGAAAATCCAAGGCCCACATTGCACCAGAACTTTAAAAAGTTAACTTTCAAAGACTCAACTCCCAGAAATCTTTAGTCATCATGGGAAACTCTGAGAGTGGTAGTTCAACAAAATAACCTTTCTAAGTTTTGCTTCACACCAATGGTAATATTTTCATAAAGGTATGATTTCACTGTTTCATTTCATCTGTTCATTTATCATTATCCTATCATAGACACCCTCCAAATTTTGAATATTTGGTGCCAAATAATTAACACGGAGAAGCAAGACAATTAGCCATTATTATATATCACTATTTCATTTCCCCGTGTTTAAACTTGCCACTTTCACAATGCATGGGCTTTTTGCCTGCAGTTTGAAAACTCATAATATGCTGTAATTACAGTTCTGCTTGAGAACATAATCATCATCATCTTTCTATTTTTACCCCTTAAATTCTGAAGTACTACAAATGTTGCCAAAACAGATTGATAAATAAGATTTGTAGAATAAATGTTGGAAATGCCAACAAATAGTGTGTCTAAGAATCAACAGGAGTACCTATTCATGCTCTTCTTGCTCATCAGCAGAGCCTTTTCCTATGCCCTTCCCTTAAGAGTGTAAGTGAAACTATTTTAAAATGCCAACTTCTTTTCTGTAGGGATGAAAAGTAAGTTGAAAAGATGGGATTTTTCTAAGTACTGCAATCAGCACTTAGAGAAAAGAAAGTGTTACTGTGCTGCCCTCTCATGGCCAGCATTTTTGCATTCATTCAAGGACAGAGAGGCTTAAGGTTACTGCTAACAATGAGGCAAAGCATCATTTTCAGCCAGCAACTGGTCACAGAAAATTGGGAAATCAGGATTTGACACTAAACCCCTTGTCAGCCTTGTTATAGCAAGGTTGCTTGCTCAAGAGATACAAGTAGCCGTGTACTCTAGTTTTGTAATCCAATTATGGGGATATATTTTTTGTTGTTGTTTATGGCATGTCCTAACTAAGTCATAACCAGCTGAAGAAACATTGATGGGCTTGGGAGAAAGGACAGCCAGCCAGCCTAATCAAGCTTCAGTGCCTTTAAATGTTAGTCCTTGCAAAGTGGAATGATCTCTGCCCTGCTATAGCTTGTGTGGCTCCATTAAACATGATCACTTCATCTTTGTTGGGAACTACCTTATGCTGAATTTATTATCCCAGTCAATCTTCTTTCTAGTTTAACTGTCTGAAACCCAAAGTACTCTTTCAGATTTGACCCTCTGAGTGCACAACAAATGTGCCTATACTTCTTTGGGGAAAGCAACAACCAAATAAAAAGAAGATGGTTAGGCCCTGATATTCCAAATCCTTCTTGGGTCTAAACGTGTATTAAAAAGAAATGTTGTGCAGATTGCTATTTTATTCACAAACCTGGTCTTATCACATATGTCAGGTTTGGCTACTTTCTTATTTATCCTTTTCTTTTCCCCTTCAATAACAGTAAATGAAATAAGAAGGCTACTATGGTGTCAGTTCTGACCACTTTCTGGGGTTTTTAGCAGAATTTATTCATAGCTCAGAGCAATGGGTTCAAACTACAGGAAAAAGCGATTCTACCTAAAGATTAGGAAAAGCACCCTGACAGTAAGAGCTGTTTGACAGTGAAAAGTCCTAACTCAGAGTGTGATAAAATTTTCTGGCCATCCGTCAGGAGTACTTTCCTGTATGGCAGAATGTGGTTGTAATGGAGAGCTTATTGTGGTATCGTTCAGCTCAACCTAAGGTTGGATCATATTACTGAATTCAGAGTTCCCAGTGGAAATGCAACAGTTCCTTGTTTGCACCAATTCTTGCTAGGTCTTGCTATGCAGAGATGTTCCATACCTGCAAGACTAGGCATGGGGGTGATAGAAACTGTCATAAACATTGGTTATAAGAGTGCAGTGGAAGTGGTGTAGTCCTCTAACTATCCCTCAAAAACAATGCAATGCTGTCCTCAGACAGATTCAGTTCCTGTTCTCAGTGTTTGTCGCACCCCAAGGGCTTCAGACGGCCTCTTTCCTAGGGGCTGCATTTTGCCCGCTTGACTCCAAGAAACTTTCCAGCACAGCTGAGTTAACTCCCAGCTCCTGCCGTGGGCCTCTTTGCTGCTCTCTTGTGCCTCCCAGGAAAGATGCTATGGTAAAGGCATGTCAAGGCCAAGTGGAGCCCACCAGACTGATAGCAGAAGCGGGCACCCGGAGCACCAAGCGCTACTCCCCAGCCCAGGTGGTCACGATCACGGACGTAGCGGGCCCCTTAATCACACACACAGAGACGTACTGAAGGCTAACTACTTTATTGAGTATAAAAACAGTTCCAAAGAGTATATAGTCCAATAATAGTAAGCAAGATTGTCCAAAAGGTAGTAAGCAGTATAGTCCAAAGGAACTTAGCAAAGAGGCTTGAAGCTTGGCAAGGCTCCACAAGGCTATGTGGATCAGGAACAAAAGCAAGGCTCCACAAATCTATGTGGATCAGGAACAAAGGCAAGGCAAGGCTTGATGACCACGGCTTAGCTTGTGGTCCCACTCCGCTTCACGCCTATCCAGGAAAGACGTGGCCGGAGAACTGGGGATGCGTTCCCAGGGACCCTATACTTAATCCTTCGGCCGAGGTCCGCGACGCTCTAGGCTTCTCCGTCTCCAATCTCTGCTCACGGACCTCGGCCTGTCTAGGACCCTAGACCAAGCCCTCCTGGTAGATTCAATGTCCCGTCTCCTATCGAAGGAGCGACCTTGCCTCTCAGCAGCTGTGTCGCTATCTTCCTGAGAACTTTCCTCCCTAGCACTTTCCCATTCGGCCGTCCATGTTTACACTTTCAAACTCCTGGGAATTCCTCCCCCCTGGGTGTTCATAACTCCCTTCGCTGCTTCCCATCTCCACCTGGTGATCGGAATCTATGCTGGGCCCAAACATCATTTCATCCCATGCCAAGCTCTCTGCAGGCGAGCGAGGCCCATCCGAAGGGCCCTGTGCTTCCCCCCCAGTCATCTAGCTCATCCTCTGAATCCACTTCTGCTGCTGCAGGCCCTAAAGCTAATGGAACCCCAGGACCTATTCCCTGCCCTCCAGGCACGAACGAGAACTGCTGTGCTACACTATCCCCCCCCCTCAGGGCCCCCCCGAGGCCGCCCTCGAGGTTTGGGTTTGTCAGGGTACTTGCGGTGAAAACGAGCCACCAGATCCGGAGCATGGACATCCCGAGCCCGGGTCCATGAACGTTCTTCCGGGCCCAGCCCCTTCCAGTCAAGCAAATACTCCAACTTCCGGTAGCGGATGCGAGCATCCAAGATGTCCTGGACCTCCAACTCCTCCTCGCCATCGCGCATCACAGGGGAGGAGGCGGCTGCGTCACGTCAGGCCGCACTCCGTTCGCCGGGCGGAGCAACGAACGGTGAAACACCGGGTGGAGCTTCATGTCCGCTGGGAGTTGTAGTTTGAAGGAAACAGGCCCCACCTTCTCCAAAACTTTGTAGGGACCCAAAAATCTCGCGTCCAGCTTGCGGCTGGGTCGCTGCGTGGGCAAATTCTTGGTGGACAGCCAAACTTTGTCCCCCACGAGGATCTCAGGACCCTCCTGGCGCCGCCGATCAGCCATCCGCTTGTAGTCAGCTTTCGCCTGGTCCAATTGGGTGCGTAGCAAGTCTTGCAAGGCAGTGAGCTCTCGAAGCCAATCCTTAGCCTCCGAAACGTCCCCAGACGGATCCACCGGCGGGTAGAACCGGGGGTGGTGTCCATAGTTAGCAAAGAAAGGAGTCTCTTTGATGGATTCCTGCGTCGCATTGTTGTAGGCAAACTCTGCCAAAGACAACAAGGACGCCCAGTTGTTTTGCTGATAGTTGACATAGCAGCGCAAGTACTGCTCCAAGGTGGCATTAACCCTTTCGGTTTGCCCATCGGTCTGCGGGTGATGAGCCGTGGACATCCGCACATCAATCCCCAGCAACTTCTGGACAGCCTTCCAGAACTGGGAAGTGAATTGGGTGCCCCGGTCTGTCACCAGGCTCTGTGGAAGTCCATGCAGCCGAAACACATGTTGCACAAACATATCAGCAGTCTCCTTGGCAGTAGGCACCCCCACACAGGGGATGAAGTGTCCCATCTTGGTGAAACAGTCCACCACGACCAGTATCGTGGTGAAACCCTTGGACTTGGGGAGGTCGGTGATGAAATCAGCCGAAATCATCTTCCAGGGAGCAGAGGGGGTCGGGAGCGGCTGGAGCAAACCGGCCGGCTTGCCCCCCTGGTTCTTAGCCCGGTGGCACACAGGGCAGGATCCCACATAGTCCTCCACATCCCTCCGCACTTTAAGCCACCAGAAGTCCCGTAGGACCAGTTGCAGAGTCTTGAAAAGCCCAAAATGGCCTGCGGCCCGGCTATCGTGGCAAAGCTTGAGAATGTCCTCCCGCTCAGGCCCAGGGGAAACATAGACCGAGTCCCGGTGGTAGAGCACCCCGTTCTTTACCTGGAAAGGGGCTTGGGGCCCCTTGGTCAGCTGCTCTTGCACCCACGGGTCGGTCCGCTGGCGGCGTGAACGCGCACACTCAAGGGTCTCTTGTCAACAGGGGCCGGCGGGCCGCGGGAGGGTGGACAGGGAGCGCCCGAGCAGCCGCAAAGTTCTCCGCTTTGAGCAACCTGGCCTCCGACGGCCCGGCCCCATCGCGAACGTACTCCGGCTTTCGGGACAACGCATCAGCTTGCTTGGTCTGCTTGGGGGTCACATAGTGAATGCGGAAATTGAATCGCTCAAAGAACAGGGACCATCTCTGTTGCCTCTGGTTCAATTTGCGCTGGGTCTTCAAGTGCTCCAAATTCCGGTGGTCGGTGTGAACCTCCACCGGGAACTTGGCCCCTTCAAGCAGGTGTCTCCAGACTTCAAACGCCACCTTGATGGCCAAAAGTTCCTTCTCCCAAATGGTATAGTTCTTTTCCGGAGCCGTCAGCTGCCGGGAATAGTAGGCACAGGGCAACAAGTCCGTCCCCTGAGGCTGTAGCAGGATCGCTCCCACCGCCACATCCGCCGCATCGGCCTGGACGATGAAAGGGGTGCGGGGTTGGGGTGCTGCAGAAGCGGCTGAGTGGTGAACAGCTGCTTTAACTTGCGGAACCCTACATCTGCTTCCGGAGTCCACCGAAAGGCACCTTTCCCCGCAAACACTGGGTGATAGGATCAGCCCACTTGGCAAAGTCAGGAATGAACTTTCTGTAGTAGTTGGCAAAGCCCAGGAATCGTTGAATGTCTTTCTTGCTGGCCGGGGCCGCCCAGTCAACCACGGCTTGGACCTTGGTGTCATCCATGGCGATGCCCGTAGGAGAGATACGGTAGCCCAGAAAGTCCACCTCCCGCAGATCAAAAGCACATTTCTCCAGCTTAGCATAGAGCCCGTGAGCTCTGAGTCTCTGGAGCACCTCCTTGACATGGCGGTCATGGGTCGCCTGATCTGGAGAAAAGATCAGCAGGTCGTCTAGGTAGACCGCCAAATAGCGGTCCAGCAGGTCTCGGAAAATGTCATTCATGAAATGTTGGAAACAGGCTGGGGCGTTGCACAAACCGAATCCCATCACCAGGTATTCGAAACTTCCCCACTTGGTCTGGAAGGCCGTCTTCCATTCATCACCCTGGCGAATCCGGACAAGGTTGTAAGCCCCCCTCAGGTCCAGTTTAGTGAACACCTTGGCTCCCCGCATCCGCTCCAAGAGCTCGGGGATCAAGGGAAGGGGGTAGCGGTTCCGGATCGTGATCTTGTTGAGTTCCCTGTAGTCATTGCAAAGCCGCAACTCCCCCGATTTCTTCTTGACGAACAGAATCGGTGCCCCAGCCGGGATTGGGAGGGCCGAATGAACCCCTTCCGCAGATTCTCATCCAGGAAATCTCGGAGAGCCTGTTGCTCTGGTTCCGAGAGAGGGTAGAGTCTCCCCGCGGGATTGGGGCCCCGGCTGCAGTTNAATGGCACAGTCATAGGGCCGGTGCGGAGGCAAGCGTTCCGCCTCCTTCTCACTGAAGACATCCCAAAATCCGGCATACTTCTTGGGCAGGGTGGCCACATTCTCCACTTCTTGAGCCTGGCACGCCCGGGCCATCATGCAGTGGCCTTGGCAATGTTCAGAAGAAAAAAATTAGCTGTCTCTTGGCCCAGGAAATCTGGGGGTCGTGGAGCGCGAGCCACACAATGCCCAGGACAATGGGGAAATCTGGGAGCTTGGTCACAAGAAAAGAAATGTCCTCTTTATGGGAGCTAGTCCACATCCTGGTAGGGGCTGTATATTGAGTCACAGCCCCGGTTTTCAACACTCTCCCATCAATAGTCTGGACACCCTTGGGCTCTTGGAGATCAAGAAATTTTAATCCAGCAGACTTGGCATAGTCTGCATCGATGAAGTTGTTGGTGGCCCCCGAGTCTATCATGGCATGGACCATCATCGGCCCCTTCTCGGGTGACCACAGGCTGACCATTACAAGGAACAATTGTCCAGTCTTGGGTTCAGGGGGGAGGTTAGCGACGTCGGCCGAGTGAGCGAACCCTCTTACACCCGGCCGGCCCCTTCCCCCGTCGCTTGGATGGCTTCTTCGGCCTCGGGGGCCCCGCCAAGGGCGGCGGAGGCCCGAGGAGTCTTTCCACGCGGTTTCTGGGGCACTCCTTTGAAAAATGTCCAGCCCCCCGCAGTACCAGCATAAGTTGAGACGCTGACGCCGAGCCTTCTCCGCCTGGTCCACTTTGGGCCGTACTGTCCCCAACTGCATGGGCTCCGGATCGTCAGGGCCAGCGGGGATCGGCAACTGCCGGGGTTGGAACTGCCCCCCCCCTTCCCTCCTGGCCACAGGTTTCTCCATTGGGGCTTTGTCCCACCGCCTCCTGGTCTGCAGACCAGCTTCCCACCGGAGGCTCAGGGCAATGGCGGCCTCGAGATCATCAGGCCGAGGATGTTTCAACATCTCCTGCTGCATTTCGAATTCAGCCCTGCCGTATAGTGGTAACGCAACGCTGATACGTTCCACTGCACCTGGGCAGCCAGGACGAAAACGGGAAATATACTGGGACAGGGTTAGATCCTTGATGGTCAGTCGGGCTAAATCTCTCTCAGCCAACTCCTCATTCACGGGCGCCCCCCATGTCGCCCTGATCGCGGCTAGGAAAGCCTGCAGCGTGTTGGTATGGGGAGACTGGGCCCGGATCAACGCGGTGGCCCACGTTGCTGCGGTCCCTTCCATCAGGTTGAAGATAAACACCACCTTGGCACGATCATTGGCGAACTCATTGGGCCGCTGCTCCAGGTATAGTTCCACTTGGCAAACAAAAACCTCCACCTGAGCCGGATTGCCACTGAAACGGGCCGGTGGGCTCACCCCCGGGTGCCGTCCGGCCCGGGTACGTAGTTCACCCAATTCCTGCTGCAACGCTTGCACTTGTGCATCCGTTAAGTTAGCCATGGCGACCACTGGCGTGGAACGCTTCTTGCGGCGTCCCGAGCGGCGTCCCGTGGTGTGATAAGGGGTTCTTGGAGTTCTCCGGCCAGCTGTCACGATCACGGACGTAGCGGGCCCCTTAATCACACACACAGAGACGTACTGAAGGCTAACTACTTTATTGAGTATAAAAACAGTTCCAAAGAGTATATAGTCCAATAATAAGCAATAGTTCAATATAGTAAGCAAGATTGTCCAAAAGGTAGTAAGCAATATAGTCCAAAGGAACGTAGCAAAGAGGCTTGAAGCTTGGCAAGGCTCCACAAGGCTATGTGGATCAGGAACAAAGGCAAGGCTCCACAAAGCTATGTGGATCAGGAACAAAGGCAAGGCAAGGCTTGATGACCACGGCTTAGCTTGTGGTCCCACTCCGCTTCACGCCTATCCAGGAAAGACGTGGCCGGAGAACTGGGGATGCGTTCCCAGGGACCCTATACTTAATCCTTCGGCCGAGGTCCGCGACGCTCTAGGCTTCTCCGTCTCCAATCTCTGCTCACGGACCTCGGCCTGTCTAGGACCCTAGACCAAGCCCTCCTGGTAGATTCAATGTCCCGTCTCCTATCGAAGGAGCGACCTTGCCTCTCAGCAGCTGTGTCGCTATCTTCCTGAGAACTTTCCTCCCTGCCCCCCTGGGTGTTCATAACTCCCTTCGCTGCTTCCCATCTCCACCTGGTGATCGGAATCTATGCTGGGCCCAAACATCATTTCATCCCATGCCAAGCTCTCTGCAGGCGAGCGAGGCCCATCCGAAGGGCCCTGTGCTTCCCCCCAGTCATCTAGCTCATCCTCTGAATCCACTTCTGCTGCTGCAGGCCCTAAAGCTAATGGAACCCCAGGACCTATTCCCTGCCCTCCAGGCACGAACGAGAACTGCTGTGCTACATGATCCTGAACTTCCTCCGCTTGAGATCCTGTTGTTGCGGATACTCAAGCCTTGCTGATTCCAGTATTTGCTGCTATCCGGAGGCTACATATTAAAGGCTTCCTGAACTCTTTGCTTACTTTGCTACCTTATAATCAATAAAGCATGTTGTACCTCAGCTGCCTTGTGTGTTGTCCGGGGAGGTCAAGTGCCAAGGGCCCAAGGGGGCGACAGTGTTCCCATAATGTCATACCTGGATTTCCTGCACATAACTATTACTAGTCTGCATTTCCTGAATCTGGTGGTTTTCCTCACAATCCAGGGCTACATTCCTGTCAGGCACTGGGGAGGTTGGAAGAAATGCATACCAGTAGGACCATATCCAAAATCATGGACCAGTTTCTACCCTCTTAGCACTCTTTTTCTCACTTCTTTCTTTCTTTCTTCAACATATCCTCCATTTCTGCCAAGACTATCTTCCTCTCTCTCGCTTCAGTCAACAGCTAGAAGGGAGAAACAGACTGCATACACAAACACTTCCTCACAATGAATTCCTGGGGCATTGCAAACTGCAATACTGGTCATGGTTATGCAACAGAAGTATGGAAAAGATCCTAAGCTTGAAAGACTATTGCCATCTCCCAGGCCAGTCTAAATGTTTTAGCTTTCAGTGGCAAAAGACAATATGTCACCTGTATTCCACACACCAAAGCAAAGGGAAATGGTGGTTAAACTTTATTTCAACCTTGATTATGGGATGGTGCTATAACTCAGGGAAGTAGCCTAATGGATACACCCAAATGAACCAGTGTGGTGAAGGAGTACG
Organism: Anolis apletophallus; assembly: GCA_030556195.1. Taxonomy (NCBI): domain Eukaryota; kingdom Metazoa; phylum Chordata; class Lepidosauria; order Squamata; family Anolidae; genus Anolis; species Anolis apletophallus. Next base: position 85,236,377 of record JARBWK010000007.1, read on the forward strand.
ACATTGGACTGAATTCTTGGTTAATGCCCCTGTGGGTCTGGTCATGTGGAAACAACTGAGCACGTGCTTCTTCAATGCATGTTCTACAGAGATCTTAGATCCAATCTCATTGGACCATGGATTTTAAAGTACCCGGGGCGCAGTGAAAGATGTTGTTCCACCCTGCTGCTTTCGGACTCTAACACTGCAATGACTTACAGTGTTGCTAAGTTCTGTGCTGCTGCCCTTAATATCAGACGGGTGATGATTGACACCGTAAGGCAACAAAATCCTTTCTCTTAAAATATATTTCTATATTGATTTCTAGTCTGATTTTAAATAACTGTTTACTGGGGAGTTGTCCTTCTCCTCTTAGGGCGCTTCTGCCCGCTTTGTGCTGGTCTGTGACCGTAATAAAGTTATTGATTTGGACATTGGACTGGGACTCTTGAGAACAGGGCAGAAATTCCTATTCAACCATGAAAACTCATGCCATGGCCTTGGACAACTCAGGTTGGATATACACTGCTCTATATCTCAAATTTGATACCACATTATCTGTTTATCCCAGATTATCTGGCAGTGTAGATTCATATAAACTAGTTCAAAACGCATAATCCAGGATCAGATCCTATGATATAAGGCAGTGTAGATACAGCCTCATAGTCTCTTACCCCTCAGAGTAAGGCAAAGGCGGGTTTGTTCTTTGCAAACAAGATTTCCTTAAAAAACCAAAAATAACTTGAAAGGAAACAATATGAAAAGTAAGGACAGCCCTTGTGACTCTTACAGTCTTCTAGCTGAAGGAACAATCTAAAGTGACTTCAAGAAACATCAAGGGTTTGCACCTACTTCCTGGCATTTGCTTCCTAATATTGTTGTCCCACACTGTCTAGCATTGGAGCATCTTTGTTTCCAGTCCATAATGCTTCATTGCTATGTTATCTATGTGCAGCCATGTCATTTTGCTTGGCGTATTGTGCTTCTGATTTGCAGAACTTAAACCTTCATCAACATTCAGTAAAATATAAAGGTTTAAAACCTCAGTCAAGAAAAATCACATAGAAAAGTAATAAGAATTTGAAAAATAGCTTCCGACACAGCAAAGGAAAAGGCTTGGCAGCATAGACATTTAAAGCAATTATATTTCTAGTTACATAACAATACATCTTCAGGTCCCTAATTGCTTCAAACCTCCACCTAAGGAGTCATTACATTTCATTTTTAACCCTTCTTTGAAATCATAATGTGATGTGGTAATTGAACTGTGTTGTCATTATTCTCAGTTCAGAGATATTGGAATTATATACAGTGTGTGTGTGTGTGTGTGTGTGTGTGTGTGTGAGAGAGAGAGAGAGAGAGAGAGAGAGAGAGAGAGAGAGAGAAAGCTCCAGAATTTTCCTCTTTTTACCAAAAGTCCATTGTCTGTCTATGAATAGATTCAGTACATGAAGCAAGGAGAAGCACATTATCCACACAAAAGACACAATATTCTCCTACCTATAGCAATTTACTCTTGTATACCAAAACAATGGAACCTATGTTGTATAAAACTTTACATATTAGACTAAATTTCTAATAATAGTTAACACTGCGTATTACAAAAGCTGTGAACTTTAATCAGTTTAATCAGTAGGTTACTCAAATTGTGCTTCAGTTCATTAACCATTGGGGAAGAAATTTAAATAATGAAGGCAAATTTTGTTCAAAGTAAAAAGGTAAGGTCAGATATTCATATTGTGTCTGGCTGTTTTCTGTGAACTAGTGTTACTATATTACAAGGGGGACAGAAATAGATATTTCCCCCTCTTTTTAACAGAGAAGACTATGTGTGCGCTGGACCTGGCAACATAACAGTCAGGGCAGGACCCTTCAGGGAGATAGAATATAAATTACTATTATCATCATTATTGGAAGTAGGGAAAGCTGGATGCCTCCATGCCCCTGGTGTGATGAGTCTATACCAGTGGTTCTCAACCTATGGGTCCCCAGGTGTTTTGGCCTACAACTCCCAGAAATCCCAGCCAGTTTGTCAGCTGTTAGGATTTCAGGAAGTTGACGGGCAAAACACCTGGGGACTCACAGGTTGAAAATTACTGGTCTAGATATTGTTCCAGGCTTTCAAGGAGCTATCCAAGGTTATGAAACCTGAATGTGCGCTCAGGAGTGGGCATTGGGGTCATCTTTGGGGAAAGTCTCTTGGTCTGTGCCCGGTAAGATAGTGGGACTCAATCATATCCTCAGAACTGAAGACTCTTGTGTTTGTGCAATTAGTTTTGGAACAATACCAACAATAATAACAATAAAAATTATTTATTATCTGTCTCTTCTCTTGGTTGAAAAGAGGGTAACCATATTTAAAATACATAGATAAAATAAAGGACCATAAAATACATATATTAAGAACATAAAACAAAGAATAAAACACCAATAAAATGGGAAGGAATGGGAGGGGGGCACTTCTTACATGGATACTATTGAAAGGCCTAACCAAATTCAACTCAAACTATATATTGTTTCGCATGTAGTTTCAATTCTATATTTACTTTTCTGGGATTGAATGTAAATAAATTCTCAAAGATCTGTGTAGTCTTGTATTGGATTGTGCTAAGCGATTGTTAATTTTGAACTTCACTCCGTGGAAATGAATATGGATATGATTTCTGCCAGGGTTCCCATGGCTTTGTGAGCAAGTAAAGCATGTAGCAAATTTTATAGATTTACAGACAAGAACCCAAAGGCACAAATCAAAGGCAGTGAGAAGGGACAATACAGTTGTTTTGACAGGTCAGAGATTGAAACAAAGAGACACTTTCTGCTCCAGTGTTCCAAATAAAAACCTGTGAGTGGGAAAAAAGACTTCTTTCTGTGATCTATAATTATATAATACAGAAATCCTGGAGAAAAAATTAAACTGTGTCTTATAGTGGTACAAAAGACATCAAACGAATGGGACCAACATAAAATGAATGGGACTCCAGTTTAACTACCATTGGTTGTCTCTATGGAATTTTGGGGGTTGTAGTGAGGTACTGAAAGAGTTTTCTGCAGAGAACTTTTAATGCCCCTTCCTCATCTATCAATCCCAAGGTTCTATAGGATGTCAACTAGGCTTGTTTGATTTTTTAAAAAAAGGTTCAAAACTCGTTTCAGATGTAGGGGGCACTGGTGGTTTGAATTTAAAGTCAATTCTGATTTTCACAGGAAAAAAGTTCAAAACTTTTCAAAATTTCGGAGACTTCCGAATCCTTGATTAATGGTTTCAAAGTGTTATTTCCTGTTTCATTGGGTGGTCTTTACATTGAAAGTTGTTGTTTTACTCCAGAAAGGGGGGGGGAGCAAAGGGAAGACATCCATCTACTCTTGTTAAAACCGCTTTGAAAGGAAAGGAATCCATCCACACTGGTTTAAACTGACACAGATCCATCCCATCCACACTGGTTTAAACTGATGCGGATCCATGCCATCCACACTGATTTAAACCGACATGGGAGAGAAAGGAAAGGAATCCATCCACACTGGTTTAAACTGACATTTTTCCTGCTGTTTTTCTCCCTTCCCTTCTCCTCTTTATTTATCTATCTTCCTTTCCCCCTTTCCTTTTCTCCTCCAAATCCCAGCCCGTTAAGGAAAACGGGGGAGGGGGACATTTTACTAGGTTTCCCGGGTATGTTGTTCCCTTGCAAACTGGTGGCGTGGCACCTTTCCCACCCAAGCTGCCTAGTCCCTTCCTGTTCGTGTCCCCAGCTGCTGTGCCAAAACCCCACCCCTCCTGATGTGGTTTCCCCTCATTGGCTGAAGGCAAGCATCCCAGCATGCAAGGTGCTGCTTGCCTTCAAACCATGGGTCTTTTCTAAATCACTTCCTGAGTCGGAACAAAGATGGTGATAGTGGCTTCGAAAGGGCAAGAACACTTCCGGGTTCCCAAATCACTTCGAAATCACTTCAGAATGGAATTTGATCTGAATTTAATCTGAATTACAAAAATTCTGACTGGACCTAACCATGCCTAATGTCAACATGGAAGTGAAAGTAGAATCACAGTGCTATAATTCTATCGTGTGGATGGGTTTAGGAGTAGCATCATACCATCTGTGAATGTTCCTTCACTACAAAGGATTTGTAGGATGAGCATATCTTTCCACATTTGCCAGAGGATAAGTAAAACCTTAGGTTCACAAGTAAATGCAAAAGGAATTTGTTAGCTTGTATTTTAAAACAATCCAAAAGTGTATTAAAAAAAATATTTTGGAGTGATACTATTGCACATTTTTGCTGCTACACAAACTAACTTTGGCAGCCAGTATGAGTTTATTTATGTCGACAGCCTGCTTGAAAGACAACCACATGGAGGATGCACCCCATGTTGTTCTCACTGTACTTGTTTTCACTACAGACTGCAAACTATAAAAATAGAAGGGGTGGGGTTGTACTGGAAAAAATAAAATTACCAAAATTACATAGACATACACATCCACACACACATATCTCCTGAATCAAGACAAACATTGCAACAAACATTTATAAGTGTGGTGGCCACAGGTAGATAGAGAAAATGACAGGTATCTCTGCCTTAATATCACAAATATAAATAAATAATGCATGTGTTCATATCCAGTTGTTAGTTCGAATGAGAATATATGTACTATGAATCAATGGAGCTGAAATAAGTGATGACTTGCCAAGTTCTAGTAGGTACAAATAACTGTATTTAAGGCAGTGGTAAATAGTGAATTCTAGACAGTGAATCAAATTAGTATTTTAGCCTAAGCTCTAAATAAGCTATGCAAGATACTGAACACTAGATGCAAAATAGGCTCAGTGTTTTGAATAGCTCCTTTGTGCAATACTTCAAGTAACCTGTTCATTTATGATAACTCCATAAATTTTATACTGTTTTCTTAATCATGTACCTGATACTCAGGTATGGCTTGACTTTTTCTTCTTCTTGAAATAAAGCCTACCACTCTCGCTCTTCTTTAGGCTTGTTCCTAAGGTCCAATGAACAACAATATGGAACAATACATTAGAATTCTATGAAGTATAGCAGCAAGGCTATTCACAGATGATGCATCAGAATAAAAATCAAAGTTTTGTTGTCCATGCTAATAAGAAATATTGTTGGCAGTGGGTGTTTTTAAAGCAAAACCCAGATTATATGTTTTCTTCACTGCAGGATAATTGTTAGTAGTTGATAATGCAACCTCAGTTGCAATAGTGTAATTAAGATTCCATTTTCATCAGCATTTCTGTTTTAAAATCAGTCATAAAAATTTGCTCAGAGCTGCAGCTGAGCACACAAGGTCTCATCACACAAGTCATTTTATGTGCCCTTTTTATATTTCAGAAAGTTCATTTGGCCATTTTACAGCAGGGGAAAATAAAATCAAAGTAAGACTCTTCCAGATGCTTCATTCTATAACCATTTAAACATTCTGAGCCTACAGTTCCCAGAAAAAGGAAAACATGGCAATACAATCATTGAGACAGACATATTCAGCTCTGAAACCAGAGATAGTGTGCAAATTCCCTCTTCAAGCTATGCCAATAGACACCCAAAGTTGGAAATTCATACAACCTACAGTAATGCACAAAATCAAAATAAAGATAAGATGATTCAACAAACATTTAGAGACATAGCCTTGCTAGTCTGTATCCTTATATAAAGGGATATTATAGCATCCTCAAGACTAAGGACTTTATCAGACCAGCTTGTTCTCATAGTAGTTGTGCAATTAAAGTAAATGAGAACATACCAGTAACATACCAGTTCCAAAACAATCACTATTACACTGTATGCAATCACAATATTGTGCCCCCATCCTTTATTTATTCCTTCCTCTCCTCTCCAAGCCCTCTCTTCCCCTTTCTCGCTTCATATCTCCACTTCTCCCTTCCCTCTTTTAATATGCTTTGAAATATGGGTCATTCCATCCCAAAACACAGTCAAACACAGTCCCATTTCTTTCTCTCTCTCTCTCTCTCTCTCTCTCTCTCTCTCTCTCTCTCTCTCTCGCTCTCGCTCTCGCTCTCGCTCTCGCTCTCTCTCTCGCTCTCGCTCTCTGCTCAAATACACTTCTGGAGGAGACAACTGAGGGCAAAAAGGGGAATGGAGGGGCATGAAGCCATCTGACCAAAGGACAGAGGTATAGCAGTAAGGAAAGAGGTGTTTCTGGAGTGGGCAACAGTGAAAATTTGCTAAGACTCCTACTAACTTCCTCAAGGCACACTCCTCTATCTATAAAGCAACCTCAACTTGCTAAGAGATAGCAAGAAGGAGAAATGGAGAGGAAGTAGTGATATTGGGAGTCATTGGTGAGTTTATCCCATTGATGAAAAGGTGTGCTTTATAAATGACTTACATGCAAATCGATAATGGTAGAGACATGATGTCATGTGATAAGGACTAGCTAAAGATGCTACTATCCTGCTGCAATTGAAATTTCCATTCCATTCTGATAGTCCTAGCTGAGAGAAAGAAGTATGTAGCATATGTTTTCATACATTCTTCTTCATCAAAGTACCCAATAAATCAGACTTAATTTATGAATTTCAACTTCTTTCAACTTCTTTCTTTCAATTAATTCAAGGAGCCCTACTGAAGGAAAGTTTCCACTCCCCTACTTCTTCACCTGTATCTCCCAAAGCCTTTAAGTTGCTCCCAAAGCAACTTAAATTATGTGGGACAGAAAGCAGAAGATTAAAGGGAAGAAGACATACTAAACCTCATTCTATGCTCATAGTAGTATCAATACTTTCTTATATTGCTTTTCCCTTCTGCAGTAGTTCACATAGTTCATGTTGACTATATGGCATGATGACTTTCCCTTTCTCATTCACAGGTGACCAGAATTGGATGGGTCTATATACATTTGGATAAGGTTGCGCATGGATTTATAAAATTGCAGTATGCCAAAATGTGTAAATAAAATTGAGACACTGGGGAATTCAGGAATAGTCTTAGAGTTTCCAAAAGAAAGGCAGGAATTTTGACTGTTTGGATTTTTGAATAAGTATACCCCCCAAAAGGCCATAAATCCACAAGTGTCAGTAACATCTTTTTCTTGTGCATTATACTAGGATTTTCTGCACATGCATAACTAGACAAGATAAAGCTGGACATTCTCAGCCTCACTGTAGCAGATGCTGCTTTAAGATGCAAGTAGGGAATGGAGAAAAACACTGAACTATTTTACCACTCCTGATAAACTTAAGCATCAGTTTTAATTGTCTCTTCTCTATAACGTTTCCCTGCACCACATACCTAATTACCAGAGCATGCACAACTGTACACATTGTCCATTTTAAAACAGGCTGATGTTTATTCAGCTCTTCCTTGCAAATGAGTAAAATGCAAATACATGTGTATCTTCAGCATGTGTATCCCATAGAAACCTTCATATTGCCTACTTCAATGCTTTAAACAGAGTTAATTTCCATTTGGACTGTCTTATTAGGAGTCTACAAACATCTGAAGGCAGCCAAGCAAGTGTTCTGAAAATATGCTTAATTATGCAGTCTTAGGAATTGTGAAGATGTTCTATTTAGAGCTTGTAAGCTGCTTGACTACTGCTTTGTTACTTTTCTCTGTGCAAAAAATCAAATAAGTAAAGCACTTGTATTTTTAAGGAATATTGTTTCAGTTTGAAAATTCTGGTAATGCTGTTATATTATTGTGGAAAATGTATTTAATTTGGTACATTAAACAATGACATTGATTTGGAACTAATTGGCAATACATTGAAAGTCCTCATAATGCACCAGGGTTATGACCCCCCCCCCCCCAAGTCACGATGGCATTCAAGATTCCTTCCATTCTGGTGGGCAGAACACCAGTGGCCTAGATATTGACTATGATATTCCCCAGATGTTTACAGCACTAAAGGAATGCTTACTCTGAATAGTATCCTGTTAGTAAAGTCAGTGGAAAATGCTTCCTCCATGGCCATTTGGTTGCTGATAGAGTGTGTGAAGAGGAAGAGAGAGGCATCTGGCTATGTCTAATCAAGTATAGGCCAATGACATCAACTGCTCAGACCTCTAGTTGAACCAAAAAAATGTCAGTGGAAGATATCTGGTCTGCATCTGGCTGTGGAGACAAATATATACTTCCCCACTCCACCCCCAATTTTTCCCAGAACAATCACACAATAGTCACATTGCAATGGTGAGTCCTGGTAGTTGTGACAGGAAGCCATAGAAAATATTTGTATTAGCTCAAATGAATTTCAGTCACTGACCTAGAGGCAAAAGCTTAACAGTGAAAGTTTTTAGCCAACTGTCAGAACACCAGCCTTCCCTTGGTTTAATTTTTAAATATTTCTTTCTTGGCTGCACAATCAGCTTAGCGAAACCCTCTTTTATGAGATGATCACAGCAAATTGGCCATGTTCAAACTTCTTTGCATCACCAGTATAATGAGCTTATGTGTCATAGTCAGTTTAACAAGTTGACAATAGATTATTATAGTAATAACCACAAATACGGAGCCCACATGATGCTAAGTCAGAAAATCAACAAGTCAAATTACTGTTAATATTTGTGGATCATATATTGAAGGGTAGCACACAATGGTAACTATTAACTAACCTTCCATCCACACTGCAGAATCTATATAAATAAAAATTTAATGTTTGTTTGTGGGATTAACATAACTCAAAAACCACTGGGTGAACTGACACCAAATTTGGACACAAGCTCTTTCAGACTCCATCCACACACCATATAATGCAGTTTCATAATGTAGTTTAACTGAATTGACCTGCATTATATGAGTTGGCACTGACATATAATGCAGTTGAACTATATTATGAAACTGCAATGTATGGTAGTGTAGATTGGTCTTAAGATAGAAATGTCTCCATTTTGAAGGTGTGCATTACAAAAAAAGGGAGTTCCTGTCAAATGTAATGCAAGGCAGTGGTTGCCATGAAAATGCTGGTGGGAAGCCACACCCCTCCATCTGGCCTTCCCACCAGCCCTTTTCAGCCTCTGTTGCCCCTCACTCCCCTGTTCCTAGCTGGGATCTCTTGTCCAACAGCACAGGTAGATTTAGGTGCACCATTCGAACATGCCATCTAATCTAATGCACATCTTAAGACTTGAGTAAATATGCTATGTGGTAAAGTAAAGCAAGGGGAAACAAGAGAAGAATGGATGTGTCATGGATAGCGTGGATGACGGTTTGCTGAATGATGGATTGGCTATAACATTAGAGCCTAGCTGTCGCCTCCTAGGGCTTGGCCACACTTGATCTCCCTGAACAAACCACACAGCTTTGAGGTACAACACAGTTTTATTGTGCAGGAAAGAGGAAAACGTGAAGGCCAATACAATGCCTTAAAGTAGCAATCGGGAACAGCAGGTAGAAAGTCCTGCGGCGGGGATTCCAAGCCGGATGCGCAGGAAGAGTCTCCAAACAGATTCCCTCCGTGTCCATGACCGGGCGGCTTGGGAAGCAGGGAAGCTTAGCACGAAAGTCTTAGCAGCAACAAGGCTTGAGCAGGACGCACACAGAGTTCAATGGACCAAGGCAGCCCGGTGGAAAGGGCGGGAGTGGTTTAGGTCAGGCCGTTTGCGGCCGGCTCTTCAGAGTAACATCCTTTGTTGGCATGAGTTGATCCAAGATGCCCCCTATAGTGCGGGGTTCTCTAATATAGGGTCCCTTGGCCAGTCCCTAGTGCGTCGAACATCAAGCCCAATGATTGATGAGAAACTATATGTTTATTGTTACCTAAGGTTCTCCGGAATGTTCCCCAATTACCGGCACAGATGTTTGAGGGAGGAATAGTTTATGGTTCCTCTGCAGTGCCTGGCCAAAAGGGAGTTACGCTTTGGTAACCTTGGAGGTAGTTATCTGTGCATTCCGTGCCACTTTCACACGAGAATGCAGAGAGGCCCTGGTGGGGCCTGGGGAGCATCAAACTGACGGTTTAACCACTTCCTGGGCCGGATGGGCCTGTGTAAGCCTGGGCAAATGGGCAGCCTGGAGGCTCTGTGGTGTGACACTAGCCAAGAACAGCAACTCCTTCAGCCAAAACCAGAAGGTACAACTATTCAGTCTGCTGGTCAAAGACAAGAGCTTTGGTTGAGCAGGCTGAGGAAGAGTTAACTGTTCTTGCCTTTGTGAAACTCAGGAGAGAAAGGTTTCAGTTGTGAAGGCTTGCTGAGAAGAGGGCCAACAACATTGCTGGCTACAATTTCAGTAGCCAAGCCAAGACCTTGGACCCTTGAAGACTTATGTACTTTTGAAATCTAGGACTGTTCTTGGATATTGGCTTTGTACTTGTGGACTCAACCTTGCTGCTTGAATTACTTGTAATTGTCTCTTGAACCAATACTGGTCATTTGGCTTACCCTTCTGCTTGTTCCCCTGAATATTTGGTATTTTTGTGAACTATTTGGTTTAACTTGGGACTGTTGTACATTTCAGCTTGTCATTTGAGGTCCTGGCTTTGACAGGATGAATGGAGCAAGGGAGAGAAATTGAGAGAGGACTGTAGAAACATTCAATGCTCTTTGTGTACTAAATGGTGAAAGGTTCTTGGGTTTGGCTTCCTTTGAACAATTAAACATTGAACAGTTTTTATTTTATATACAATAGTATCCAGCACAGAGGCAAACTGGAAGCTAGAATCAAGGACTCCAGTATCATCTGAGATTTCCACAGAGTAATTTGGTAAAGATGATGTAAATGCCACCGTCCCCTTGATACTGTTCCTCTTGAGATCCATGACAATACCCTCTATTGAAGGACCACACTATATGTGTCATTCGACCTGACCGGCCCCAATAAATTAATTTTCTGTTCTCCGTGGAGGTCTCTGTCTCCTCAAAAATGATTAAGTAAAATTTGAAAACTGATTCAGTTCACGTCTATATCTAAAGCTGGAGTAGGAAAACCAACAAAAAGTCTTGGCCTGGCCCAGACAAAAAGTAGAGAGCTTGCACCTACAAAGATTCTTCAGTCTCCTCACATATTTCAACCCATATAATAGTTTCTTGTGATATGAGCTTGAAATGGCTAAATAATTCACTATGTAAGCAACAGTTTGAAGGAAGTAGCAACAGAAGGGATTATAGGACTAACTCATGAATACGTTATTTCATTTTAGCAATGCAGTCACAAATAGTGGCTATGTGTGATATGAGCATCCTTACCTCCACAACTCTCTAGTTATGCATCTGCATTAATCCACTGATTCCTGCTCCATAATATTTAATAAATAATTTTAAAGCAATCTTGCAAATGTGTGCAAGTCGAGAGAAAAGGTTTTGAACATTCTTGAACAACTTCCCAAAAAAAGTCCATGAGGTGCTTTGAGTATTACACTTATGGTGGACAACTTCTAGAAAACAAGTTGGTCCAGAATGGAAGACAACATGAAAACAGAGAAGTAATGCAGGATTTTTTTTTGCACATACCAGCCAGTTTCTTTTTAAAAACTATAGAGTACTCTATACACACAACAGCAACAACGACCAAAAGCTTCATGTCAAGAAGAGTTCTTTTTAACATCCTTGGTTGTGCTCATATATCTCTGCTGGGATTGGTTCTTCTGTTCCAAAATCTTAACAGTAACATATGTATCCAATTTAGTTGTTTACATGCTTCTGAGGCTGAGACACTTTTGATACCTTTGAATTTTCAGCAAACAATTCCCTTTGCAAACTTCTGGAGACAGGCAGTTTCATGACAAAAGCTGTGGTTCTTCCCTAACCAGTACCATTATTCTGGCTTCCTTCTGCATTCTTTCACCATTCTCCTCTTAAAATATTTTACCCAGTCTTTCACATAGGTTTACCTTCCCATATTTTGCATTCTAAGCATCCTCCAAGTGATCAAAGAGGCTTTGAACAGTGTGGCTCAGACAAAAGAAAAGCTGTAATCATGTGCATATTTTCTCCTAAGATTCGTCCTAGGTAACTCAGTGAGATTGCTCCAGAGTAAACATATTTAGGGATTGTGCTGTTAGTTGCCATCTTCCTGGAAAGATAACCTTTCTCCAGTCTCACTTTTCTTTTGATTTTGACCTTATGTATGTTTTCCTTTTCAAAGCATTACATTCAAAGCAAACTTTCCTTTCAAAGCCTACAGCAGAAAGCAAGCATCATTGGCCATTGTGCTTCTTTTTAATTCTATTTATAAAATATCAGACACTGCTGGAAGTTACTTACATAGATGTTAGACTGCCTACTTATGACTCAAAAAAGGACCTATTTTGGAACAATAAGAGACCCAGAGGTATATTCATAAATTAGATTGATTAGCTACATGGATTCATGTGTTTAACATCTACATGAAGCCACTGGGAGAGATCATCTGGAGTTTTGGGGTGCGGTGTCACCTGTACGCAGACGATGTCCAACTCTGTCACTCCTTCCCACCTGCTACTAAGGAGGCTGTTCAAATCCTGAACCGGTGCTTGGCCGCTGTGTCGGACTGGATGAGGGCTAGCAAATTGAAATTGAATCCAGACAAGACAGAGGCACTGGTCAGTCGAAAGGCTGAACGGGGCATAGGGTTACAGCCTGTGCTGGATGGGGTTACACTCCCCCTGAAGACGCAGGTTCGCACTCTGGGTGTGATCCTGGACTCATCACTGAGCCTAGAACCCCAGGTTTCGGTGGTGACCAGGGGAGCATTCGCACAGTTAAAATGTGTGTGCCAGCTGCGCCCATACCTTGGGAAGTCTGACTTGGCCATGGTAGTCCATGCTCTGGTTACATCCCGTATAGACTACTTCAATGCTCTCTACTTGGGGTTGCCTTTGAAGACTGTTCGGAAGCTTCAATTGGTCCAACGGACAGCAGCCAGGTTGTTAACAGGAGCGGCACTTAGGGAGTACACAACTCTCCTGTTGTGCCACCTCCACTGGCTGCTACCGGGCACAATTCAAAGTGCTGGCTTTGGCCTTTACAGCCCTAAACGGCTCTGGCCCAGCTTATCTATTCAAATGTCTCTCTCCCTATGAACCATCCAGGTGTTTAAGATTATCTGGAGAGGCCCTGCTCTCAGTCCCACCTTTGTTGCAGACCCGGTTGTCAAGGACGAGAGACAGGGCCTTTTCAGCTGCGGCCCCTCGGCTATGGAACGCCCTACCTAGATCAGCCTCCTCCCTCCTAACATTTCGAAAGAAAGTCAATACCTGGCTATTCGAGCAGGCTTTTGCATGATGAAATATAACTATTTAATTGTGATCACGGAATGACAAGACTATGCAATTGCCATGTAAACCGCCTCGAGTCGCCTTAGGGCTGAGCAGGGCGGTATAGAAATAGAGTAAATAAATAAATGTAAAAGCAATTTTTATATTACTTTGCACTTCGATGTCTTTAGATTTGGGTCCTAATCCTGGGAAAAGGTAGTGTATAAATATAAATATAAATAATGTTACATAGCCCTGTTTTCAAATATCGGAAGGTATTAAATATTCAAATCTTTGGACATGTTGTGAATTTTCTTATAGGGTCACACATCTACATTTCAGAACATTTTTATAAATGAATTTGGGTGAAGATTCCATCCCTCCTGACATTTAGGAAAAAAGTGAAAGCCTGGATGTGGGACCAGGCGTTCGCATAGTAGCACAGGACGGCACTTTCGTAGTTTTAATGGAAAGTTGGTGAATAGGGCTCAATGCTTTTATGGACGGAACACTGTTTTTAACATAGGTGAATGCATAGGATGTGTGAATATAATTGTATTTTAATGTATTTTAGTGTCGAATGCTGGAGGGTTTTATATTGTGTTTTATACTGCGATTGTGATGTAGGCATCAAATTATGCCTTTTGGAAGCCGCTCTGAGTCCCCCCTCGGGGGTTGAGAAGAGCGGGGTAAAATGCCATAAATAAATAAATAATAAATAAATAAGATAGTTGTCTGGAGTGCTGTTTCCCATATTCAAAAGAAGGATGTCCCCCTAAATCCAGTGAAGCTCACTCACAGGTTTATGTAGTATGACTTCAGTTTTAGAGTTGCACAGAGCACACAAAATGGAAGCAGGCCAAAAGGAAAAACCCAACACACTAGCTGAAATACATTCTCAGTAAGTGGAAAATAAAAGTAGCTTAACATCTTAATAAAATGCCATGAAAGTAACTTACCTTGAAATCTAAGTGACTTACAGCATCTTGATCAGTGGACAGATGGATAATTTAACACTCTATTACCAGTATAAATTATCTTTCAGATAATACTAGCAGATGGAGCTAGGACTAAAAGGATATTTGAGGAGGGCCAGACCCTACCAAATTTACTTGTAGAGGGAAGAGCAGAGTAAATACTTGGCATAAGATCAAGGAAAATACTCCTGCTTCCTTGCACACTATAATGTTTCTACCTAGGTTTAATTACAGCACCTGTTAGCTGCTTTGTGCCAACATTTGAATATAGGCAAGCAAAACAGGGATGGTTGAGTCTCTTCTGGACAAGAAGTCAGGCTTACCAAGGAATTCCAGGACACAGTGGTACTGAAGGGCAACCTGGTGACATAACCCCATGAGTGAGGGACATAGCCAGATTAAAGTATGCCTGACTTCATTGTATTGCTTAAATATACAGGTAGGCAGAAAGAGAAGAAAATAGGAGTAGCAGAACTACATCATATCGGAGTAACAATAAATCCACTCTTAATTTCAATCTGAAATTGGAATACAAGATCCCAATTTTTCCCCCAAAATGGCAACAGCTCTTTGAGTATTTTTTTAAAAAAACTAACATCCAAAGAGAGTTTACTATTCTAGTAGCATAGGATCAGCCACCACTGCAGTGACCCTCTTTTTTTAAAACTTTTTTAACTCGTCATGTATACAGGCAGTTCCCAAGTTATGAACACAATAGGTTCTGTAGGCTTCTTCTTAAGTTGAATTTGTACATAAGACAGAACAGGTACATTTTTAAAGTGTGACTCTAACACTATAAGGAAGGGTTAACACCCCTATGGTGTTTCTTTTGCTATTTGTGCCCCTGTACAGAAGATTGGAAAAAAATGCCTTGTTGTGAAAACAAGGATTAGTGATAAAGCTTTGGTGCAGACACCTTTCCCCCCATGGTAACTCTTTCAGGAGTAGATTTCCCTTCCTATAGGTAGATTTTTCTCACTTCCTAGTGTCTCACTCCCATTCTTAACTATGAGTCATTTGTAAGTTGGATGTTTGTAACTCAGGGACTGCCTGTATTGTAAAAACTAGTTAATTGGATTTAGATGCCCACAAAGTCAAGTTTATTTGGATTGGGTGTAAATCTAATATCAGATGGGCAACAGGAACAGATAGAAGAGAGCAGCAAGTAGCAGGCATGGACACATTGATAATGAGTAAAATCACAAAATCTAGCCTGAAGACAAGTCAAAGACCTAGAAATAATAGAACCCTAGGCAATATCAAGGATATTGAGTGTGCTCTCCGAGTGGAGGACTTAAAGAAATCTATTTTCTTGACTCTAATTCCCAGAAAGTGTCTAGGAATTGCAATTCAGAATCAGCTTTGCAAAGCTCTCATTAGTGTCTTACTAGAACTTGTCCCTTTCTCCCTTTTGCTCTCAACTTTGAGTTGCTCACCTCTGGAGCAAGGGAAATAGATCCAATGAATTCCTTACCCAAATACTGCCTTGCACTAACACTTAGGAGCTATCATTAGTGTAAAATAAAAAAGAAATAACATAGCTCTCCTTACATCTGCAGAATTTCTACCAAACTGCTGGAATCAATCACTTAGCTAGTGGGAATTCTTTGAACTGCCACCACTTTCAAGCTTCATTTCCACCAGAGTTGGAAGATCCTATTTAAGTGAACCAAATTAAAAAGAAAAAAAAACCTTAGTGAAATATCAATCTGGTGAAGAGTGACATTTGTCAACATACCAGGGTGATATGGAGGTTCCTTTACACCATGCAACTTAATAAATGGTCAAACGTAGGACCTCATCACATTTATGTTTTTTGGCTTCCTAGGATGCTTTAAAGATGCTGAAAGGATGAAGCCTGATGGAGCCCATCACATGACACAGCTTTTTCTGGAGGGGCTTTGTTCCCTGGTGTCCTGAAACTGTCCTAGGACCTCGAACAGAAAACAAGGGAGACTCCCTGTGTTCTCATTGACAAGGACAAGGTTGGTGCAAAAGTAAGCTGGGCATGGGGGAAGAACTGGTGCGGGTGGTACAGGTCATGAGACGACTGTTTCCCCTGCTGCCCATCAGATTTGCCACACTGCCTAGTGAATCCCTCCCCCCCCCTTGCTGTCACCCACTTTTTGGACCTCAATGTGATGAGGTCCCTAGACTATAGCTAGTGAGCACTGACATTCATTATGTTAAAACTGAGCCTCTCCAGTTGATGAGACAGCATCAAACTGCATGAAAGCCAGATCTCACCCAGTGTGACAGCCATTTGCACAATCCTGATTGTAAATAATGCGGGATTTCATTTTTCAAACCCCCCCCCCAAACAACCAATCTCTATTCCCCAGGTATACTGATGACAAGCCATCTGAAAAAGCCCTCCCTAGAGTCCCTGGACCTTAATAACTACAGACAGGTATCTAACCATACTTTTTTGGGCAAAGTGATTAATAAGGCAGTTGATCTCCAATTCCAGGTAGTCTTGGATGACACACACTTCTTTCACCCTTTTCAAACCAACTTCAGAGTGGTATACAGAGTCAGGACTGCTATGGTTCCCTTAGTGGATGCTCTTTATCTTAACACTTACAAGGAGTATGTATCTGTGTTGGTGCTTCTAGATTTCTAAGCAGCTTTATATATCATTGATCATGGTATCTTTCTGGAATACCGGGGGTGGGAATTGGAGGCACTGCATTGCAGACGATTTGGCTATATCTCTCAGGCAGGTTCCAGAGTTGTTATGTGGCATTCCACAACGGGCCATTCTATCTCAAATGCATTTTAACTTTTACATGAAACCAGAGGCATGGGTCAGGTTGCTATATGTATGCTGGTGACACCCAAACATATTTTCCCATGTGTTCAAAAACAGCCTTAGGAAAGGATAGTGTCTCTCTTATGAATGAATGTCTAGAAGAGGTTATGGATTGGGTGAAGAAAATAAAATTGAAACTGAATCCAGACAAAACAGATGTGTTTGCCATTAAGAGTCATAAGCTGGGGGTGGAGGTGTGTCAACCATTTCTGGATGGAATTACACTCCCCCGAAAGACTGTATTTGCAGATTGAGAGCACTCCTGGGTCTGTTTCTCCAAATGTTAGCCCAGGTAGATGCCATGGTCAGCAATACTTACTTCCAACTTTGGCTGATATGCCAGAGTGCTCCTTACTAGAATTGGAGAACCTAAAGATGGTGTTGCATGTGCTGATAACCTCAAGGCTGGACTTCTGCAAGATGCTTTACATTGGGCTACCTTTTTACCAAGTTTGGAAACTCCAGTTGATTCAAAACACAGCAGCCAGACTAGTTACAGGAGCATCCAGGAGTGAGTATATTACGCCTATACTAAAGTCACTCCACTGGTTGCCAATTAGTTTTTTTGGCAAAGTACAAAGTGTTGGTTTTGACCATTAAAGCCCTACATGGCTTGGGTCCATGTAGGTTACCTACAGGTTACCTACAGGACTGCCTTCTCCTGTACAATCTGCCCCAAACACTGAGGTCCTCTGGGGAGTGGCTGGTCCAGCCTGCCAGAATCTAACTGGCAACTATCACCCAGAAGACCTTTTCACCAGCCACCCCAAGACTGTGCTAATGAGCAGCCAGAAGGGCTCCAACAGCTAAATTTGCTGTCAGAATTGAAAACACAACTGAAGACTGAGTCCTGCCCAATCAGTTTTAACTTGTGAATTTAGACCTGCATTTTATTGATAATTTTTAAACTGCATTTTGCCTGTGTGTATTTGCTACACGTATTTTAATAGTGTTTTGTTTTACTTCATTGTTTTAACTGTGTTGTAATAATAATAATAATAATTTATTTCTAACCTGCATCCATCTCCCCAAAGGAGACTCGGAGCGGCTTACATGGGGCCGTGCCCGAACAACAGATCACAAAAAATATCACAAACATCAGAAAACAATAAACACAATAAAAGCAATAAACACAATAAAAATACATCTGTTGTATCCTGCTTCAAGCCTCAAGGGGACGGAAGTGATGAATAAATCATCCAATAATATTTTAATTGATTTTAGTTATTAAAATCCTCCTAATCCCACCACCCATCGCCCAGACCAATTTCCTCTATATCTTTATCCTTATCCATGAGCTCAATTTTCTTAGTTTCTGTACAATATTTGCATTGGTTTCTCTATACAATATTTACATTGGCCTCACTACTTTTTATTGATTCCATATAAACCATCCATTTATCTTTAATTTCTCTAATTTAAATTCTGTGTATTTAAAGTGGTTTTCTGCTGGTATAATCCTTTGTGAGAGCAACATTGTATTCACATGAACAGCTCTCAGTTCCTTGTCCTACATTTGAATATTCAAGTTTCCAAGGTTGTTCCTAGTTCTAGTTTCATGTGTGGCATAGGTAGCCTAGCTTGGATTTATGGTATCATCTTTATGGATATACCTGCAGATTGGCTCTTGAGACTATATTTGAAAGGATTTTGGCATCTTGGCTATCTTGGAAATAACTGTTTGAACTTTAATTCTCCTTTTTGAAAATTAAATTCTCCTTTTTAGAAATACTTTTAGAAATATTTGTCCAACAAGGAACCCATCCAAGCTTTGATTCTATATGCTTAATTTCTCCTCACAACTCCAGAACTACTCAGGTTTGCCCAAGTTTCAAGGACCTCAATCCAAGAAACAGTTTGACATTAGATACAGCTTTCTTGGCCACTGCTCCAACTATTTACCTGGACAGATTGTGATTTGTGGTGAAAAGGTGTTTGAGGGCTCTGGTGGGTACAGCCATGAACTCCAGAGTTGTCTTATAGACTCTTCTAAGATGCCTGGGACCAGATTATAGACCTCCTATAAAAGTACCTTGTAGGACTAATTTGTTATCATTTGGGCAATTTATGGGATGCCTGCATTTTATACAGAGATATCATTTGAGTGAACCAGGTCATGAGCAGCTGTTGTGATTTCCCCATTAAGTAAATCCACAATGGACCTCTGTCAAGCGAAAACTTCCTGGTGACTTTTAGAAAATGAGCTCTGGGAGTTTTGATGAAAAGGCTCCTGCCCATTAGCTCAGCCCATGTTAGCATATGGTATCTAAAAGTACCTTCCACTATGGTGTATTAAAATCTTAGCTAGCCTTTTCTTTTCAGTTGCAGATACTTTTTAAATTTTTCATTCTGTATTTTGCACTCATGTTATTGACAATGCTTCTATGGGTCCTGCGGCTTTGGGAAAGCATGGAATATAAGGCAGTTGATTTAATATCCCCAGCAACTGGAGGGTGGGGGAAGATAAATAGTTCCCACTCACCCTTTTTCAGCCTATTTTATATATCTAAGAAGACCAAGGGAGAAATCGTTATCCTGAGGTACCTGTGGCCAATTTCCAAATTGACTGAAGAGTATACAAAGGTCTCTTCTGTTTGAAGCCTTTGCTGTTAGGATAACAGGGAGAGGGTTGGAGGGGAGTGATGTAGCAACTTGTGGAATGCCAGCAATAGCTTCATGAATGATGCATGAAATGAAATCTCTCCCTGCCTAGTGCACAGAGGGAATATCAGACAGCACTGTGAGATTGCTGCTGTGCAGGCATGTTTGATGTTATATTCCGTGCAGAAAGTCTCAAGGAAACCCGCCAAGTCTCAAAAGGAAATGCATTGGAAAAAACCTGGGGATTTTTTAAAGTATGTAAACAAATCTACCGTAAATTCTAAATTCCATGTAGTGTATCATACCTTTTGTAAGGACAACTAAAAGTCCCCTGAAATATGCCAGCATCTCCAATCACCTGCGCATTTCAACATGTTATAACAAAACAGGATGAAGAACAGGGGACGCATAGGATGACTCAATCTTGAAGTTATAGTGTCTGTATCATTTCCTGAGATAGAATGAGGAAGGGGGATGGCAGACATGAAAATGAGGCTCAGCAGGTGATGAGATACTGTCAAATTTTACCTAGAACTACCCCAGGGGAGATTGAGAGTTAGAAAGGCAATTTTATACCCATTTTTATGAAGTTTCAGGAAGCTTTCCTCATTATCTCCACTTTCACCCTGCTGCCAACCACATAAACCAACCATTACCAAAACATCGTTTCTCAAAAATATGCCCCAGTTCTTGTTGTTCAGAGTTGAGTGGGATTGTTTGTAGCAAGATGGTATTGAGTTTATCAGAGCTTATGAAAAACACATTTGCATAATGAATGGTCATAGTTAGCATGGGGCCTGAATTGAAATACTGATTCACACCACAACAGCTGTATCAGTTACTATTAAAGAAATATGGGGTGTCTGGAAATTGTACTATCAAAAACAATTTGAAATAAAAGATGTCATGTCATAAATTAAAATCACCTGTTGCAATCTCCTGCAAAAATCCTCACAGTTATTGTCAACTAAAGCTTAGGTTGCTGCATATATAGACCCTCCAACATTCCAGAAATGGAAATGTGATACATGTGGTCAAGCAACATTAGAGCATGGTCAAGATAACAAAGTTACTAATAATGTCACCTCTAAATGTCAATCATCATTTGGGAGCTTAGAAAAAAATATTTTAGCTTTATCTGATGCCTCAAGACCATAAAACAAGCAGACAGAAAACTAATCCTGTATACATCACGGTATAGATATCACAAAATAAATTGTAATATACTCGTAGCTACATCACTAATTAATAGATCACATTTTGGCTCATGTGTACTTGGCCACATAGACAGATCGCATAATGTTTCTTTATTTAATTTCCACTTTATTTGTGTGGTAACCCTATATCTATCTGGAGGTGTTCTCTTTACTACAGTAAGGAACATAAAAATACTAATGTTCAGAGAATTTATTGTGATATTGGCTGTGACAGCTCAATTCTGGATAAAGTGAGCATTATCTGTTCTCGGCATTCCATCCCTGTCTGACTAGACACAACACAGGGACAAAGAGCATATTTTTTTCTAGGTGTAGCATAGGAGAGAAGCTGGGAGGGGAGGGGAAACAAACCCATTTGCTGAGGCTACCACTCTTCACCAGTAATATAAATCCCAGTTCCTCCCAGTATGCGTCATTAATAAGGAATAACATGAAAGCTTGGAGAGTCTGCAGCCTTTCCCATTTGCCTGAACCCACTCATCTCTTCTGTTGCTGAATTGGTATAATTGTTAATCATAAACTGAACATTGGCCACCAGTATGGTGCTGCATCAGAGAAGGTGAGTGCCTACATTAATGTAAGCAGAATTTTCAAATCAATGGAAGTAATCATCCCACTATATTAGTTGGTCCGCACAAGTACTACATTCATTATTATTATGTTTATGTTTATTTATAACCTGCTTTTTCTCTCCACAAGGAGACTCAAAGTAGCTTTGAGTTCTGGGTGGCTCATCTTCAGAGGGCTATAGCCAAGTTGGAGCAGGTTCAGAGAAAGCAACAAAGATGATAAGAGGTGTGGAAACCAAAACATATGAGGAAAGGTTGGAGAAGCTAGGTATATTCAGCTTGGTAATGAGAAGACTAAAGGGAAGCATGATTATACTATTTATCTCAGGGGCTCTCACAGAAAGGAGGGGCTGACCTGAGCTGAGGGTATGGCCAGGCCAAATAGTCTGAAGTTAGAAATCAATAGAATATGATTTAGCATTAGAATGAACTTTTTGACAGTAAGATGAGTTCAGTGATAGAAGCAATTGCCTATAGCAGTGCTTCTCAAACTGTCCTCCTCCAGATGTTTTGGATTTCAGCCCCCAGAAATCCCACCCAGTTTACCAGCTGTTGGGATTTGTGGAAACTGAAGTTCAAAACATATGGAGGAGCACAGTTTGAGAAACACTGCCCTAGATATGAGATGGTAGGGTCTCCTTCTCTGGATATCATCCAAAAGAAGCTGGGCACCTACCTGCTGGGGATGCTCTATCTGAAGATCCTGCATTGAGCAGTGTTTGAACTAGATGGCCCATGAGGCCCCTTCCAATTCTATGGTTGTATAATTCTATGACTTGAGTAAACTACTTTAACACTTTGAACTCAGTTTACAAGAACTGAAGTAAGCTGAAAACAAAGAGGGGAAGTGGAAGGAGACGAGAGAAACGGTGATATTTCAAAAGCAGTTGAAAAAAGTGGAACAACAAATATTAATCAGTACTATCCTTACCAGATTGTGATGCCTAGTCTTTTCTTTGGTACAGATTAGTGTGATTTATTAAATTAAGCAGCATAGGCAACAACTGTGGCCACAGCATAAGATTAAGCAATAATAAATTACATTCATAGAAATAAAATAGAATGAAAGTATGAAAAAGATTAAACACCTAAAGTTGTCTAAACTGGGAAGCCTTTACTGTGTAGCACAGTGGTGTTGCAGGATGCTAATTTAAAGAGTTAAACTAATGTAAAACGCTAACATCACCATCCCATTTTTTATTTACAAATAAAATACTTCTGTGATCCTTTTGAGTTCAGGAGTACAGATGATGGCAACTCTTTGTCTAACAAAACATATAATACCTAGATCACTTTTCAAGTTCCTGATTAATTAATTCAATCAATCACCTTTGTTGCTGGCCTGCTGATATACTATATCTTTATACTTAGTCTTTAGAGTTGTTCTTATGCAGTGCCAAAAACATTAGGCAGTAGTTAACAATCTTCACCCATTCTGAGGAGGCCAGAATACATATCATCATATTGCTCCAGGTTGTATCTCCATTGTTTATCTTCAGATCCAGAGCATATCTCAGCACTCTTTGAGTGGCTTTGAATGGCCCAATTTGATAAGAACTCTAGCCTATTTCTAATTTGACTGGCATAATTGGATTCTGATTATTAAATGTTCAGCAATCCTCATTTGCAGTTCTGAGATCTTTTTCGTCTTTATTAAATCTGTATTTGAGATCTCACACTGCATGCCGGATTTTGCAGCACACGCAAAAGACAAAGCGGGGAAGATATGCAAACCAGTCTTAAGATTACAGGCTCCTCGATAAAGATACTTTCTTTTCATGAAGAAAAAAAAGTAAATTGGGCTGGGAAAGATTCTTTATATTGGTTTGAAAACGTTCACTCTTTAGTTTCTTTTATGAAAGTCTCTTCTTTTGACAGTTTGCATCTTGCAAAGAAACATTACAGGTGACCCCCCCCCCCCCTTTAATACTTTTTAAGAATGATTCTTCAAACCTGCTCTTTTATTCCCCTGTGATGCAGAATGAAAGGTGATGAGATAGACAACAAATTCATAATCCCAAGCTTGCTGCACAAAATCAGGTCTAACAGTATAAATCTTTTCCACTTCTTGCACAAAAAAATGTACTGGTGTTGATCGGTAGAGCCGTTATAGTCAGGAGAGAGTTTGTTCAATAGTGCACTTTCCCACTTTTTGTTTACTATATTTTGTTGGTATCTGATTACATTAGCATATATTCATTTATTCAAACCTTTTGTATTAAAAAGAGCAGAGACAACTGACAATTTATTTCAGGCCCTAGGTGAGTGAGTAAATGAGTGAGTGGAATGAATGGAAAATTAATGGCAGTTTAAGAGGGGAGCTGGATTGGTTTCAGGCAAATGTAAAGGAATGGGGAACACCCCATTGCTGTCATGAAGCCCCAGTGTGTACACACATATACACACACTATGGTTGCCTGGTGAAATCAGGAGTTAGGGTTCCTGCCCCTTTAATGTTGATGTAGGAGAGGAGATATAGGAGATATAAGGACTTCCTAAAACAACATCTCAGGCTCAGCCAGATTGATCACCAACAATGATCCACCCTGACCTCACATTGGGAGGCATGGAGACGCACTATCCACAATGCTGCGGCCTCTTTTGAGAAGACACCGAATGGGTCTCAAAGAGAAACAACAACGCAGAAAGAACCGCAACTTGGAAACAACATCACCCAAGGAGACTTTCTGCTGTGCTTTCTGCAACCAAACTTGCCTATCTCAGATTGGCCTTTTTAGTCATCAACGCGCTTGTAAAAAGCGTGGGATGAGTCCTTCCTAAGAATCTTTGTTCGCAAAGTAATGCCGAGAGGAGAGGAAACGTAGTAGATGTTATTGGGTGGATCCCTCTTCTGTTCCTTATTTCACTTGCCCCTCTTCTCTGTGACAATGGCACCAATGGGGCACATTTTAAAGCATCACTGCAACTAGAGGAGGTGGGGATTCTGGGGAGAGGCCATAATTAGCCTTTTTCCGCAAAATTTTCCCCCATATCATCTCTATGAACAGGATTGCCAGAGAAGAGAAATTTCAGCAGATGTTGCTTGTCATGCAACTAGGTAACAAGCCACAGCTGCTGACATTCCCTCTTTAACTTTTTTATGTATTTATTTATAACCCACTTTGTCTCTCAAAGCAGCTCAGTCAAACTTACAACTTTAAATATATAAATATACAATAATAAAACAGTATATCATTATATATTATTATATATTATCAGTTGTAATTATATTTCTCTCTCTCAGCATTACTTTGCGAACAAAGATTCTTAGGAAGGACTCATCCCATGCTTTTTACAAGCGTGTTGATGACTAAAAAGGCCAATCTGAGACAGGCAAGTTCGGTTGCAGAAAGCACAGCAGAAAGAGTCCTTGGGTGATGTTGTTTCCAAGTTGTAGTTCTTTCTGTGTTGTCGTTTCTCTTTGAGACCCATTCGGCATGTCTTCTCGAAAGAGGCCGCAGCATTGTGGATAGTGCGTCTCCATGCCTCCCGATGTGAGGCCAGGGTGGACCATTGTTGGTGATCAATCTGGCCGAGCCTGAGATGTTGTTTCAGTGAGTCCTTATATCTCTTTTTGGGGGCATCTCTCTTGCGCTGACCAGTGATGAGTTCACCATAGAGTAGTATCTTTGGGAGGCGGTGGTCCTCTATCCTAGAGACGTGCCCTATCCAGTGGGTCATGGGGGCTCTGTGTGCCAAGTATGGTCTTTATCAGTCTTTATTGGGGGCCGCAGCAGTCTTGGGCAATGAGTAGAGGTAGTTGAAGTCCCATCATCCATGGTCCGCACTCCTCCTAACTTGAAGAAGGATGTAGAAGGTCATGGGGGCACAGGGTGCCAAGTGTAGTCTTTATAGGTCTTTGTTCATGGCTGCAGTGGTCTGTGGGAAATGAAGGCTTTGAAAGTACTACAATAGCATGGCCTCAATGCTGGTGATCCTTGCTTGCTCAAGGACAGCAACATTAGTCACATAGTCGGTCCAGTGTATATTTAGGATTGTACAAAAACAGCGCTGATGAAAGCGTTCGAGGAGTTGTAGGTGTTGGCAACAGGTGACCCATGTTTCAGACCCATATAGGAGAATAGACAGTACGATAGCTCTGTACACACTGATTTTGGTGCTTTGCCTCAGGTGCTTGTTGCCCCAGACTCTTTTGAGAAGCCTTCCAAATGCACTATATGCCTTTGCTAATCTGTGATCTATCTCTTTATCAATCTTGGAGTCTGAAGAGATGATGCTTCCCAGGTAGGTGAACTGCTGGACGGACTTAAGCACAGATTTAATATTTATTTATTTAATATATTTATATATATATTTATATATGTATATATTTATATTTAATTATATTTAATATATTAGTATTACTGTATTACAATATTATTGTTATATATTATATTGTATTATTAGTCTATTGTATTACATTATAATATTATCATGTACAATTTTATATGTATATATAATATATAATATCATTAGCATATCATAATATTAATAAGTATTGTACTATACCCCTAAGCAGTTAGGCTTAATTTCCTGGAGTATGAACTGGTTTACCTTATGGTCCAAGGCAAGAAGATCAAATTTTCCTCCAACACCACAGTTCAAAAGCATCTATCTTCTTTCGCTCAGCCTTCGTTATGGTTTAGCTCTCGCATCTGTAGGTTACTACAGGGAACTATATTATTATACCACAATATATATAATTCACTACCAGCATACTATACTATTAGTATTATGCAATATATTGTATACTAGCTTGGGGACCCGTCGGTGCCTGGGTTATTTGAGAAAGGCATTGTGTGCCACGGCTGATCTTTATTGTTCTTGGTTGGGGGCACAGTAGTCTGTGGGAAGTAAAGCATGTAAAAGTACTAAAAATCCCATAATCCGTGGTCCACCTCCTCTAAACCTCACCAGGATGTAAAGGGGGTAATGGAGGTTATGTGTGTGGTCTTGACCAGTCATTGGATGAGGGGTGCAATGGTTTCAGTACATGAGTGAGGGTACTGCAACTCCCACCTTCCATGGTCCCTCCTCCTTCAAACTGCAGCAGCATGTAGAGTGGGTCATGGGGGCTCTGTGTGCCAAGTTTGGTCTTCATCAGTCATTGGATGAGGGTCGCAGCAGTCTTTGGTACTTCAAGTCCCATCATGCGTGGTCCACCTTCCTCTGAACTTCACCAGGATGTTAAGTGGGTCATGGGGGATTTGTGTGCCAAGTTTGGTCTTGATCAGTCACTGGATGAGGGTCGCAGTGGGCTCGGGAAGTGAATGGAGGTACTTGAAATCCCATCATCCATGGTCCGCTCTCCTCTAAACTGAAGTAGGTTGTTGATTGGGTAATGGGGGCACTGTGTGCCAAGCGTAGTCTTTATGGGTCTTTGTTCAGGGCCGCAGTGGTCTGTGGAGAATGAAGGGTTTGAAAATAATACAAATCCCATAATCCGTGGACATACTTCAAGTCCCATGATCCATGGTACTCCCTCCTCCAATCTGCAGTAGAAAGTAGCATGGGTCATAGGGGCTCTGTGCCAAGGTTGGTTACTGTTAATTCAGGCCATACACAATGTCCCATTAACTGAGGCCTAGTCAGGAAAATAAAGTTAAGTAAGTCTTAGTGTGAATTCAGGCTAAGGCCTAGCCAGGAGAATCATGTTGAGGAAGCTTTACTGTCAATTGATGCTGAGGCCTAGTTTGTACAATCAGCTAAACGAAGCCTTTTTGTGAAGTACTCTCTCTTGCACCTTTGAGATTTGGGATGTAGGAATGCTGGCCAATCAGAGCCGGTTTTGCAAATTCTCCATCAGTGGCAACCGATCATGTTGTTTGAATGTAGAGTCTTGGATTCTTGGATGCTGGCCAATCAGAGTCCTTTATGCAAATACTCCCTCAGTGGCAACCAATCCCCTCTGTCTGGTGCCTTAGAATGTTGGAGTTCTGAGGCTGGCCAATCAGAGTCCTTTATGCAAATAATCCCACAGTGGCAACCAATCGAAATGCTGCCACATATTCTTCCGCACCTCTGCACCTCCCGTCCCAAACACTGACTTTTATTATATACATAGATTATAAGTTTTGATATATAGAGAGAGTGTATAATGTTTTAGTATTGTTACATTACAATGTTATTAATTCTATATATTATATTATATATTGAGAGGCTCCCGCGTGATGTTGCAGAAGATATGATGGAGCTGTGTCTTCCTGGCTGCCCCCTCCTCAGTCTGTGGCCTCAGAAGGGCAGTTGGTATTGCAGGGAGGGGCTCCTGACTGATGTTGCAGGAGACACGATGGAGCTGTGTCTTTAATTTAATAGTTTGATTTAATTTAATTTACTAAAGATGGCCATTAAAGGTACAATATCCTATTTCAGTTTTAATTTTGACATTCCTATACTGCCATGAAGTTTCAAAGAGTCTAATGTAAATGAACTGGGATAATTTCTTACCTCGTATATGTCAGATAATGACAGCAAGGAAGATGTCAGGAAGAAATGAAACCTCCTGGGGGCCATATTGATGTTGTGAGTCTGACGTTCCCTATTACTAAGCTGTTGTTAACTGTCTTCAAATTAACTTTGACTTACCTTGACACTGTAAATCAGAGACGTCCAAGTCACCCTGTCCCCAACAGTCTTGCTTAGATCCAGCTGACTCAGGCATGTGATTTCCTGGATAGAGGTTATTTGTCTGGAACATGGCATTTCACATTGCTATGTACAATAAAGATTCAGATTACAGATCATACCAAACACATACATTCATTTGAAAGTTGGATTTGAGCCAATGCACATAGGCCTTATTTCAAACTTCAAATTAATAACTGTCAGGATCAATACATAAATGATCTAACAGATGTATTTACTACTTGAAGATCTGAGAAGACCATCTTAAAAATAACTGAGAGGAATGCATTGGTTTATTGACACTAAAAATAACACCTTCTTCATATGGATATGGACAGAAGGCAGATGTAGTAGCATTAGGATTTAGAAAACATTCCCAAAAAAATCAGCAAATGGTATGTGAAAACACTGAGGAAAATAAGTACACAATAAATATGCTTAAGAATGGCATAAAGATATATTTCAGAATTCTATTTATAAAGCAATTGGAATAGGAACAAAACAGTTGGAATTTCAAAGCTATGAGTCTCTCTGAAAAAGCTTCATAATCTTCAAAAATCTAGCTACTTTAGACTATTTCACGTCTCATCAAAACTCAGATCTAGCCGGCAAGGGACAAGCCTTCCAGCCCCCAAAAAGATACCTCTTATACTAATGATAACTCTATTAACAGCCACGCAGTGTGAATTATGGGTCCTTTCATTGCAATGCTATCGAGCAAGAATTCCAAGTGTCTTCAAGATAATTGCTTTAAGGATCTGGACAGAAAATACTCAAAAAATATCCAAATAAGGAAGGTCTCAAAATAAGAAGTGTGATGTAGTAACTGACAGTGGGTCTGCAAACATCTTTTTATATTAATCCAAAACCAAATTGTTACTAGTCTTTCAGTTAGTTTCATCAGTTCTGAGAAACTAAGAAATAATGTTATTAAATCTGTTCACAGATTTTGATTTCAGTCATTTTGACATGTTTCAGCAAATTCCTCATACACACCAATTTTGTTATGGCAGTGCATTCTCTATAAAGCTATTGTAACACTTATAAGCATCTCATTAGTGTCTCAGATAGATAGTCATAAAAATTCAGCAAAATAAGCAACCTGAACAAAGTCAGATTTTGTCATTGCTGTCAGCTATTTTTATTCAACAGACTGGTCCTGTCACCTGTTGAATAGAAGGGTCTTTTGGTCATCCCTCTGGTCACTTGATGTGTGTCAGTGTGCGGAGGCATCCACAGATATTTGTGCAGGACATAAATTACATACAATAGTTTTTCCCCTCTTGTGGAAGAGCTAAAGGCATATTGTTTTCGTGCATACTACTGCTGAATTTGTGGCTGTTGGAGGCATTGCTCATGCCCATACTCGATCTTACTGGCTTCAATATGTGAGTGGTGTTCATCTGAAATCTTTTTATGTGAAGTATGAAAAGGAAATGTCCATCTCCAAAAAAATTCATGGCAAATACACACAAGTACTCAAGTCAGCATCTAAAGGTTGGTACCAGATCTCCTGTGATATTGTATACAAGTGGATTTCATGAGGTGTGGGAGGTCCATTTTTGAGAACTTACCCTTTGAAACTTCTCCAAACATAGTATCTTGTACCCAACTTCACCATGTAATGAAGAACATGTATGGGATTAAGGTACATCTGTAAATCCTGTTTGAAAATGTATTGTCTTCCAACCCCCTGAAATAACGAGACAGACACAATAATATGGATTTAAAATTTGGGCAACTTTATTGATTCTTACCTATTTAACTAACTTTAGGTGTCAGTTCAACTTGGTGTGTCAAAGCCGAGGTAGTGTCTTGTATAGTCTACTCCTCAGCTATTCAGGCATAATACCTGGGTCCTCTGGAGATTTAAACCTGGGCAACCTGTAAGGGAAATGTCTGGAGAAATCTCTCTCAATTATTGAGATCAGACTCTCCCCATTTCTGCGCCATTATAAATCACCTCACCCCATAAAATTAACCTCTGGGTGAGTGTTTGTGTAATGGCCCACAACCTTAAGGGGTGCCTTAGGTATATATCAACCTTTGTATTACTATCTATTTATGCTAAGTCTATTTATAAACCAACCATCCCAGCTAGCCCCTAAATAACAGTATAGGGTAGGCAAAAAAACCCTTCCAGAACATAAGAGGGGAAAAATTCCAACCCGGTCCCGATGGGGCGACCAATAATTGTACTGTAAATGGGCAGGAGTGGTGGGTGACGCTTGCAAACAGAATGAGGGAGAAAGGGCTGGCCTACAGCAAGGCCAGCCTCACCCCCATTCTGGAAGGTTCAATTGAACCAACCAATCTCTCCTCCAGGGAGAGGAGACAAACTGCTCCACCCTCCGATCTTCGTTGGAGAGGGAAGTGTAGTATTACTTCAATGCTGTTGAAGCTGGATCTGTTCTCAGTCTGTTCTTCCTCTTTTAGTCTATTATTTTGTTTGCCCAATAGTATGATTTGACAATGTTCTCTGAACTGTTTTTATGAGAAAATTCTATTTTATATTGGTAGAGTTTTCTTTCCATCTCACTATGTCTGTACTCAATGGGCTCCCAAAAGTATGATAAATAGAAAATGAAAGATAATTCTGGAAAACCATATTCACCAATCCTTAAATTTTACAGATGGTACTAAAATATTGGCCTCTCATCTTATGCTCCCTCAAAGTTGTAACAGATAGCTTAGTTCTCCCCCAAAATTTTGGACTGCAACTCCCAGACTCCCTAACTACTGGCTGTGCTGGCTGGGTTTTATGTAATTGTAGTCCCAAGTATCTAGAAGGTTTGAGTCCACCTACCCCCTTTTAAAATATGTTTGTCCAATTAATCCAATAATAATGCATGGCCAAAGCATTCACAGCATAGCACCTTCCAACATGTAGGCATAATCACTGATCACAAATAATAGTCCAGAAATATCTCGGGGGTGGGTACAGTTCCTCTAGCCAATGATGTCCTATCATATATACATAATTTTCAAGTTATGAGTACATACTGTAATTCTACCTAGCCAACTTCCTTGGGGAGCACTGCATAATCTGGATTACTTTTGGAAGGTGCTATGAATTGCAGGATGACTGAATCTCCTTCTAATGACAAGCATTATTATAGAAACAATTAGGTGTGGCTAAGTAGAAAATGAATCAGACTGCATTTAACTGAAGCTAGTAAATTACATACTTTATTAGTGCATAAATGTGATTCATCTGCCCAAGCCATTAAAATGTGACGCAAACACATGGAAAGCTACTGAAGATATTTGGATAAAATATTTTAATACATATTTATGCAAAGCAAGTTTTTTTAAAAAAAGAACAAAAGAAACTCCAAAAGCTCTTGCTAGTCTAGAAAAGCTGCAAAGCTGAATTCATACTGTGTAAGATAAAAGATTACCATAATTTACTCACATCTGAAGAGGGAGGTGTGTGCACTAAATTAATGCAATCAAAAGAGAAGCAGGGAACTGCTGTATTTCTGAAGAAAAAGGCAAAAGTAGATGTGGTCTTCTGTGTATGTGGACATTTAAATGACTATGGAATGGGTATTTTATTTTTAATGATATGATCCCAGCATTTTCAGCATTTTCTGCACAGGATACAGCATTGTATTCACATATTTCTATGCAAAAATGTTAGTTTTGAACATGAAAAATGCTATGAAAAAAATCCTATGTGGTGAATTAGTCTATGAAAAATTCACACCTGAGTGATTTGCAGAGAAAACAGGATTTTCTGCACAGGAGACATCACTTTCTGTGCATAAAACATTACCCCTACACAAGATTATTTTCTGTACAAAAAAATGTTTTCTTATGCAAAAATGCTGTTTTCTTTGCAAAACAACAGTGTACAGTTGTACACATTTTGTACAGTGTAAAGGACAAATTATGAACTTTCCCTGAAAGTGACATAGTTTTCTCTGACTTTCTCACAGTACGATGACAATTACTAAAATTACTCATTAATTCCTTTGAGAAAAAAATGTATTGAAGGATTTCTACATGGTATATGCCCCTTGCCAGCCAGTTCAGGCTACCCAGGAAATATTTAGGGGATGTTCTTGAAGACAGATGAGATAATGCAGAATTGGAGGACCCATTTTTCTGGCCATGGAAGAAATACTGCTGCTTCTGCTGTTTCTCCTCCTTTTCATTTCCTTGCTTCCTTCCTCTTTAACCTATAGTTTTCACTCTGGAAACTTAACACCAGAACTAGCCGGGGGGGGGGGGGGGTATTTTCATGTACACTTTTCTTTAAATTGGTCAATATGTTTCTGGGAGTTTCTGTGGAGAAAATTGTCCCTTTAAACAAAGCATTTGAACTTTATTTAAAGTGGTGGTTGGCTGTATTTTTCTCTTCCCTAAAACCTGAATGGGCTGCAGTCCCTCTGGCATTTTTATTCATTTATTCAAGTTATAGATATGCATCTTCTCACATGAAAACTGTAATAAAAGCATAATAGCTACCAATCAAAATGCAATAAACTATCCCTATTGAAATACAAATTAAAATGACCACCCTCTTAAAACATAGATTATGTGAAAATGGTTTAATTTTTTCCAATAATGGCAAATTGTGCCTCCAAAAGCCTTGAGAGGAAGAAATTTACCATTTACATGATTTATGAAGAAACAGGAAAGATCAGTTCAAGGCAGAAAACTGTATTGTAAACAGAGGAAGTGACAGGACAACCTGCAGCCCCTTCTGTTTCATATGAAAAATGAGGCACAGATTTGGCCATCAGCATGCCTTTGAATTCAGTGGCAGAAGTGGCCTATGTATCCATTCTTTTTTATATGGTGAATAATATTCTCAAAGTACAGCTCCTATCTGAGGTCAGCTCTAGTTAGTACTTAGATGTGAGACCACCAATGAATATCAAGTGCTGTGGGCTATATTTCAGAGGAGGGAACTCACAAAACCACCTCTAAGGATTTCTTCCCTAAGAAAACCACAAAGGGCCCTTTCACACAGCCCTATATCCCAAAATATCAAGGCAAAAAATCCCACCTTATCTGCTTTGGACTGGGTTATCTGAGTCCACACTCAGATAATGTGGGATTTTCTGTCTTGATATTCTGGGATATAGGGCTGTGTGGAAGGGCCCTCAGTCATCAGAAATCAATTGGTAACTTGAAGGTGCACACCCACACACCCCCAAGAGCATTACATTTTGGGTTAAGCAATGAGACTTTGCCCCTATCTTTTTTATGGTAACACGTAAGATTCATTCTTGAACAGAAGAGCTATCTCGTTTCCCCCTCCCTCCTCTCTTACTTTTTTCTGCACTTTGCACATTAGAATCAGTGTTCAAGGAAACCTTTTTTATATATAAAGTTCAGTCATTGCCAAAACTATTTCAATGGATCTTCATTCAACTTAATCAAAGCTATTGTGGCTGAATTCTTTGTGTCTTTCACCACACAGTCAGGGAGGAAATTTGATTCCTATTGCCCAAAGGCAATTGCTTTTTGCTATAGATGTCCCATGATCAGGTAAATCATTGGTCATAAACTGTCTACCTATTATTTCATCAAGTGTGAATATTAACCGTAGATGGAACATTTTACTTTTCTATTTCTTTGAGGACTGAACTGTCTGAGCCAGGAAGGAAAATTTTCAAGGAACAATTTGCACTTGTGGCTGATAGACTAACCACATCACTTTTATACAGTACAATGAAACACATCAACATGCAGTTTTAGAACAGGATTAGGGAAAATTGTGATGCATGCTCTTTTTAAATATGAAATTATGATTATTCTTTTGGGAAGCTTAGATAATCTAAGCTTCTTTGAATGTATATTTGCATAGAAAGTTAAGGTATAAATTCTGGAATAATAAATGTAGCTGTTGTACAGAGACTCTTTATCACTGTTATCTACCATGTATTAGTATTAAACATGCTATAGCAAATGAGGTATTGCATTGGGGAATTTCCACTGCATGCATTTCTTTCTGTCTTTTGAATCCATTCCATGATTTTACTCTTCTGCAAACTAGGATTAATATCTTCATCACCCTTGTCAAACTATTGTCAGAGTGAATTAGCAGTGCTTTGAACAGTGCTTTGAAGATGTCAAGTACTAAACGAATACCGATTAACTTACCATTGTCAGCACCATCCTCATTTTTCATACCGTTGTCCTTGCTTGGTTACCTAACTATACTTTTGCTTAAATTACACTAAACTAAATTTCAAACATTTTCATTTAAATCAGGGTTTTTTTCAAAATCATTTTAGTTAATGCAATATTATAACTTACTAGACACCTTTTACTTTAATAAATTAAACTGTCAACCTTTTCTCCCCCAAATAAAAACCTTCGTAAAGGCTGTTTGCATTTTCTCAATACAGTAGGGGTAGATTAATGATAAGCACCAGGCCCTGCTGTCGTATTCATTTATCTATTTAGTACATTGTATCCATCTGTGGCTCAAGGTGGCTTATGTTACACACGCACACACAGCCATCTATCTGAGATAACAAACAGAGTAGAACAATCCTAAAACCACAAAGGAAAACAGCAATAAAACTTAAACTAGTGAAACCAAAGCAATAAAGGCAATAAAACAGCTGGGAATTCAAAGAAGGAAGGCATTTGAAAACTGAATTGTCACATTTGTGGAGTTTCAACTTTCAGTACATCCAGATAGATTGATAAATGCCATAAAATGCTACGCATATACAGTAAATATATGCTTGGAGTCTACAAACTGAAAATTGTCTACTAGTGGAACAGAAATTTCTTTGGGGGGGGGGTCCTGCTGGAGCTGTTGGTTTGACATTTGGTACAGTAGGAAAGTTATGGGGGAAGTTGTCCATGCAAGTGGAAGACTAATTGGATTCAAGCCAGTAATATTTCCAGTTCAACAACAGAATGTATGACTCCTAAAAACAATTGAATGTGATGGTTCTGACTTATGGTTTGCTTCCGTGCTTTCTGATGGATTCTATCTTCCCATATGAGCCTACCGAGAATCTAATGATCTCATCACATGGACTTCTGGCTCTTTCCTAGGAAGTTTCCAGGATGGAGCCAGGATGGAGCCCACTGGGGCCCTTCACATGACGCAGGGCTACTTCTGCCAGGACTCCATCCTGGCTCTGTCCCAGAAGAATCCTGGGACAGAACCCTGAGAACACGGGTCCATGTTCTCATAGCCTACAATGGGGCCAGTGTGGGGGGAAGCCAGGTGATGTGATGGGAAAGGTAGCAATGCAGGACATGGGTTTCCCCCACTGCCCCACAGATTCACCACGCTCCCTGGTGAATTCTCCCACTGTCACCCACATTAGGAACATCAATGTGATGTATTGAAAGGAGATTTTTTTTCTTTTTCTCCTACCACTTTCAAAGGCAGTTTTGGTGAAAACACTAAGTTGTTTTTTCAGTGGCAACTTCTAAGCCATGGAACTCCCTTTTCAAAGAGACTGGCTCCTTTTGGAATAAGTGGTTTTTATTTTAGGGATTGCCTTTAAATATTGTGTATTGTGCTGTTTTAATGAGTTTTGCATTTATTTTAAAGAGGCCTAGTTCTATAGATAGATTAATTGTACTTCAACAATGTTTTATTGTCTTTCAGCTTTTATCAGCATTTGTTTTGGGTCCCGGTTTTGGAGAAGAGATGGGGAAAAGTGAATCTTCCTTCTTCCCTCTCTCCCAATCTCCTCCCATTCATATTCCTCCTTTATGAGTACTCATTGCTGATGTAAATATGTGTCTGAACACAGAGATGTCAAACCAGCTTCAAAGCAGGATACTCCTAAGAAATTTTTGAAACCTCTATGATAGCCTTGCTACTGTTATCTTACTAATATTTTGGATTTCTCAGAAACTTTTGATACAGTTGACTGTGCTATCCTCCTGGAATCTAAAAGTGGTCATGTTTTTCTTACGTTAACTCCACTGGCTAACAACAATTTTCCTGGCAGGCAAGAAAGAGTTGGCTACCTTTAATGTTCTATATAGTCCAGGTCATCCGTAGGATTTCAGGGGGACATTTACTTCAGTCAGTCAAGGCCAGGTTGGTAGCAGTTAGACAGAGAGCCTTTTCATCAACCATCCCAAAATTATAGAATAACCTGCCAGAAGTGAGCTAACAGCTAGATATGCTGTCTGCATTTTTTTAAAGACAAATTTCTTCCAGCAAGCCTATCCAGATGATTTTTAAATTATGAGTTTTAAATTATAATTGGATTGTTATGTGTACGTTTTAAACAGTTGTTGTGCTCTTTTAACTGATTGTGTATTTTAATTGGTGTTTATGTTTTAACGGTTTCCTGCTTCAATCCAAAGGAAGAGGCAGGTTAGAAATAACAACAAACCAACAACAACACAAGTCTTATTTAATACCTGTGAAACTATGTGGATCTAAAAACTATTGTGAAAGCTGGACAGTGAAAACAACTGACAAGAAAAAAATCAAATAACTTTAAATGTAGTGCTTGAGAAGTGCAAATTAATATTTTACACAAATTTGTGTAGTTACGTGGGTTTCTGCCCACCTAATTATTTGACAAGTTTCCAATCTCATAAGACTCTTTGGCACCTTTGGCACTCTTTTGCTGCCCAGACTAACATGGCTACTCTCCTGTGAGTTATGAATGGTGCTGATTTTGAAGTAGAAATAGCTTTAAATTGTCTAGACATTTTGAAACAAAATCAGTTATGGTTTCTTCATTTTAACTCAAATTGTCAATCAGGATCTATAGGCAAGCAATTACCGGTGACCTTTTGTCCTCTTTTCATCAAATAAGCTTGATGAATACATCATTGCAAATTTATCTTCACCTAGCTGTTAGGAAAACTCTGCTTTTTTGACCTGTAATTCTTAAGGCTATTTGGTCTCATATTCCCACATTGCTCATAAATAAAACTTGACAACATACAGTAAATTTCTCTGCCATTAGACATCATGTTAAAACAATAAAATGTTCACCTCCAGAGAGGAAACATGAAACTATAGGTTCCATATGGCATTTCTCAAAACTACTAATCACTATAGAACACAAAACTCAAGATGATGATGTTGTTTTGGCATCTCACTATAAGATCCCTATGCAGTGCAGTGCTTTATACACTCTCAGGGACCATCTGAAAGCTCAGGCAGGGACCATCTGAAAAGTGATCTATACCAACAATCTATGCCTTAAAGTCTTCATTTTCAAGAGAACAGGTATTTTGTATAGAAAATGATTTTAAATTGCCCACTTAAGACCAGGTGTTTTCCCCAAAATTATCCCCTTTCACTTCTTTACTAACACCCTTCTCAACATTAGGGGCACATTGAACCGTCCCAGCTTTCCAGTCGATCTTGGGGTTCACCTTTTCTAACCAGGGCATACCCAACACCACCTCATGCCCTTTTATGGGAGCCATGACAAAATCAATCCCTCCTTCCCAAGGCCCCACTCGCCCGGTTAACCCCTTCGTCCCCACAGAGAAAGGACCCCCCTCAATCATTGTCCCATCTAACTGTTTAAAGGTGACTGGAGTTTCCAAAGGTTTTGTGTCCCCCCCCAACTCTTCCACTAGTTGTGGAGACATGATATTCTCTGAACATCCACAATCCACTAAAGCTTCCTTTTTCACAACAAGATCACCCTTAACCAATCCCAAAATACATTGAATATTATTTCTCACCCCAACTTTTGGGTTTTCAACATTGTCCACCACTGCAGCCTTAGCGGCAGCCACTCTCACTGCTGGCTTCTGGGGGCATTGGTAAGCATAATGTCCGGACTGGTTACAAGCATAACAGCGGACTCGGCTCAACGTGGGTTTCCTGTTGCTACTAGGACGGCTGTCGCTGACCCGCTTAGCTTCAACACCTTTGGGTCTGCTCTCACTCCATGCCCGACCCATGCCTCGCGATCTCATCGGTTGGGCCCGCCGCCTCTGCACCTGGGCCAAGATCCCTTCTACGTTGCCAGCTAGTTGAATCCATCTGTCGATGTCTCCCGGGTCATCTCGGTGAAGACACCACTCCAGGATCTCCTTGCGCAAGCCATCTTTAAACAGCTCCAGCAGGGTAGCTTGCGACCACTCAGCTACCTTTCCTGCGAGCCCCATAAATTCTTCAGCATACTCAGTTACTGACTTGGCACCTTGGGTCAAGCACCTTAACGCCTCCTTCGCTTTGATCCTTTCCAAAGGATCTCGAAATCTGTTCTTGATTGCAAGCAAGAACCTCCTCACCGACCCCAGGCAGGGATCTCTTCGATCGTGGCACTGTACATACCACTCTGCAGCTCGACCTTTAAACACCGCACCAACAGCTCTAACTTGGCTGCTTTCGCTGGGATACAAATGTCCATAATCTTCCATATGGTCTTGTACTGCTGCAATAAAGAAGGCAACTTTAGATGCCTCTCCCTCAAATTCCACACGCAGTGGCTCCTTTTTCATACGGCCTCCAAATTCTTGAGAAGCCATTCTCGGCCCCGGTAAACTTCCAGGCCTTGTAATACCTCTTCCCATCCCGGCTGGTGGGACCCTCGGGCCTCTCCTTGGACTTCTCGGATAGTCCTCTCCCACCATCCTCACTCTTGACGGAGATCTAGGACATGCCGGGATAGGATTCTCTCGATCTCGGCTTTGGTTCCCCACCCCCGAAGGGGATCTAGGACGCTCACCGGAGGCTCCATCCATCCAGGTATAATAGGTAAAATCTCCACCTCCCGGGGCCTGCCACATCGATTCCCTCTGGTCTCTCTCATCCATCCTCTGGGACATCCGGCTTACCATCTGCACAACTGCCTCCACTTTGCAGTTCAACACACCGATCTCCGATGGTGACTCCGGCTCCGGGGTCGCACTACCCCCTCCTGTTGCCAGGTTCAACAGTTCGCACTGAGACCGCTTCACACGATCTTCCTGGATTCCTTCCAGACGAGCGCCCCTGCACTCTTCCGCCTGGCCTTCTGAGCGAGCCCCTCGGTGCTCCGCTTGCCAAGCCTCACTCCTCTCCTTCGCTCTGCAAGCCACCATCGCCTCCACCCGAGCTTGCCATAAATCCTCTCCTTCACGGAGTCTCCTCTCCCGGGCCGCCAGCTCCCGGGATACATCTGGACTTCCCACTCGGTCAAGAGTGGTCCACTCCCACTCCTGAGTTCTCCGGATCTCTTCATTATCATCTAAAATCCAGCTGTCCAGATACTTCTCCTCGTTCCACGCCAACCTCGCCATCGCTGGGATAGTTGGTCAGGGGCTTTAGCTTCCGTAACGACTCCTCAATGCACGGTAGGGATCACACGCAGTCGTAGGTTTGGTCCAACACGATTTTATTGAAGGTACGGCACCTGTGAAGCTAAAGCGCCGGCCCGCCACCCAAACACACCTTTTATACCCCAGTGCCCCTCCCCTACCCATTGCAATGTCCAAGCAATGTGTCATCATGTTCCGATGAATCAGCAATCCCAGTAGTCCATTGGGGCATGACCCTGGGGTCACAGGAGCGACGTCATGAGTCCAAATGTCCAATGTCCAAACCCCGGAGGAGTTACCTCACTTCCTCCCAGGCACCTGGAAGTTGCTCCACTCCCAGGCTGACTCAGCAGTCTCATGCACACACGGCCAAGGCCACTCCAGGAACTGGGCCAAAGGTCGATGCTGCCTCATGACAGATCGGGAACCTGACCTTCCCCAAAGCTCAGGTTCCCTAATCCTGACAGGTTTCCTGCTTCAATCCAAAGGAAGAGGCAGGTTAGAAATAACAACAAACCAACAACAACACAAGTCTTATTTAATACCTGTGAAACTATGTGGATCTAAAAACTATTGTGAAAGCTGGACAGTGAAAACAACTGACAAGAAAAAAATCAAATAACTTTAAATGTAGTGCTTGAGAAGTGCAAATTAATATTTTACACAAATTTGTGTAGTTACGTGGGTTTCTGCCCACCTAATTATTTGACAAGTTTCCAATCTCATAAGACTCTTTGGCACCTTTGGCACTCTTTTGCTGCCCAGACTAACATGGCTACTCTCCTGTGAGTTATGAATGGTGCTGATTTTGAAGTAGAAATAGCTTTAAATTGTCTAGACATTTTGAAACAAAATCAGTTATGGTTTCTTCATTTTAACTCAAATTGTCAATCAGGATCTATAGGCAAGCAATTACCGGTGACCTTTTGTCCTCTTTTCATCAAATAAGCTTGATGAATACATCATTGCAAATTTATCTTCACCTAGCTGTTAGGAAAACTCTGCTTTTTTGACCTGTAATTCTTAAGGCTATTTGGTCTCATATTCCCACATTGCTCATAAATAAAACTTGACAACATACAGTAAATTTCTCTGCCATTAGACATCATGTTAAAACAATAAAATGTTCACCTCCAGAGAGGAAACATGAAACTATAGGTTCCATATGGCATTTCTCAAAACTACTAATCACTATAGAACACAAAACTCAAGATGATGATGTTGTTTTGGCATCTCACTATAAGATCCCTATGCAGTGCAGTGCTTTATACACTCTCAGGGACCATCTGAAAGCTCAGGCAGGGACCATCTGAAAAGTGATCTATACCAACAATCTATGCCTTAAAGTCTTCATTTTCAAGAGAACAGGTATTTTGTATAGAAAATGATTTTAAATTGCCCACTTAAGACCAGGTGTTTTCCCCAAAATTATAGATAAATCCTGTTAATATTGGTAGTGGATAAATGCATCCTTCATGACTATAAAAACGATCCCATGGTAGTGGGAGGTGGGGGCATGGAAGCATCATATTACCATGGTGTTATGCAACTTACAGTTTCTCAAGTCACTCCTGGCACAAAAGAATGTCTCATGGTGTCAGAGGACAGCCTGCCATTTCTCATTCCTCTTCATAAATTGTCTTTTTTGCCAGTTTTACCCAAATTATCAGTTTTTGGATTTATTCCACAGCCATTGTAGTCCCCATCCACTAAATTTTAAAAGAAAAAAACAATGGGGGGGAAGCTTATAGGACACTTGACTTTCCCTTCAAATTCCACTACTCTAGAGGAGACCCAAGCTGCTGATCTTTTAAAAAGTGCCATGCCATGTTCCTGAAGCAGGATTTTGGGAGATGCTTGGTAGGAAACGGCTCTTTACTCCCTGACCCTGAATTGATTACACCCAAGCACTAAGCTGTGGCACAGCTAGTTAGTAGTCAGCTACATTAAATGACTACTGACCGAGAGGGGTCATGAGTTCGAAGCCAGCCTGGGTCGGAATAGGCTACCAGTCATTGATAGTCTAGCTTGCTGCTGACCTATGCAGCCCAACAGACAGTTGCATCTGTCAAATAATAATAATAATAATAATATTGTTTATTTCTATTCCGCTCTTCTCACCTTGAAGGGGACTCAGTGCGGAAAGTAGGAAATTTAGGTCCCGCTTTATGTGGGGAGGTTAATTTAACTACTTTACAATGCCATAAAAACCTCATAGCAGCATGCAGAATAATGAGGAAGTACTCCATCAAAGGACCCAGTGTCACAAGTGGACGGTGAAGCATCAGCTTCTCCTGTGGCTGAAACCAAGCATACCCTCATGAAGCTGGAAAAATCTAGAATGTTAAATTGCCTCTGTGTCTTCTATATATGTTGTATATCTAAATGGCATTGAATTTTACCATGTATATGTATGTGAATTGTAATCCAGCCAGACTCCCCTGTGAGGTGAGAAGGGAGGAGTATTAAATACATACATACATCTAAATTTGGCAGCTCCAGATATACCCTGGTGCCTGAGTCTAGAAGATGATCTCTGACCATGTTCTTCCCTTCTCCCTTTTTAATGATTGTTTCTGATGTTTCCCTAATGGATCCAGATGGAGCTGAGAGGAAGTTCCCCTGCATCATAAATTGTACCCTTAATGGATTAGAAATGTTTTAAAATTGGGAGGGGCTGTGGGATAAGGTCCTATAACTAATCTCAGATGGGGCAAGAAATCTTGAAGAGGTGATAGATGAGACTATCATCCCTGCTAATCTAAACAGCAGTTGACTGTGAATTCTAGTTACACTATACCATTATTTACAAGCTTGTAAAGCTCTGATTTTATGGATTTGCTTGGTCTGGAGTGAAGAAACGTAGGTAACAT
The DNA here is from genome assembly GCA_030556195.1 of Anolis apletophallus. Lineage (NCBI taxonomy): Eukaryota > Metazoa > Chordata > Lepidosauria > Squamata > Anolidae > Anolis > Anolis apletophallus. Next base: position 85,278,394 of record JARBWK010000007.1, read on the forward strand.
TATGCCCTTCTTGGAAATATTTCTTTAAAAAATAAAGAGAGAAAGAGAAAGTACTGGTATTTTTTTTAAAAAAAAAACTCTTTTAAAAGTGCTTATGGAGATAGTTGTCTTGTCCTTCACGAAACCCTTGAAAAATAAGACTCAGGCACCAGGATATATCTGGAGCTGCCAAATTTAGATTTATTTATTTATTTATTTATTTATTTAATGTTCTGCCCTTCTCACCCCCACAGGGGACTCAGAAGATGAACTGTCTGCTTTGCTCTAAATTCAACAAGAGAGCATGGGAGGTAATCAAATGCTAATGATTCTAAGTAGAGGCTTTTGGTTTTGCATAACTTCTCTAATGAGGTTGGTACCTAAAAAGGAAGCTTGAAAGCTTAAGAAACAACCCATTAAGGTTTCTCCAATGTGTGTATTTCTGTGTGTGTGTGGATAAATATGTGAGAAGTGAGGAGACACCTCAGATATTTCAAGCTCATTGTTTCATTCCATCTGTTTACAGACCAAGCATCACTACTGAATTTTTCATGGGGACCATTTTTAGCAACTGGGAGAAACTGAACAACAACTTTTATAATGTTGCTGAGGACACAGCATGTGGAAAAGCCTTTCTTAGGGCTCTTCCACACAGCCATATAACCCAGAATATCAAGGCAAAAAATCCCACAATATCTGGTTTGAACTGTGACGGAAACTGATTTCAACATGATGCTGAGACTGCAATTGTATGTTTTTAATTGTTAAAATTGTTGCTATATGGTTATTTTTTTTGGTTTGTTTGCTTGTGTTGTATTGAGGGCAGAGACTGCCTTGTGTAAACCGTCCCGAGTCACCTTCGGGTTGAGAGGGGCGGTATTGAAACGTGACAAATAAATAAATAAATAAACAAACAAACTGGGTTATCGGAGTCCACACTTGTGCCATATATTCCACTTCAAAGCAGATAGTGTGGAATTTTATTCAGCGGTGTAAAAGGGGCCTCAATTGATTTTCTCCAAGCTCTAGAACTTTCATCAGGCCTTCAGGCTGCTTAAATAGTCTCCAAGCAAATATTGCATACTCCCTGACTCTGAATTGATAAGCCAATCGCAATTCTTGCTATGGCTGTTATTTGTTATCTGACTGATGGTGATTCTATGAATGAAGGTTTACCACAGTTGGTAAATCACCAGTAACAATAAGATCTATCAACAGAAAGGTTGCAAGTTCAAAGCCACAGGTCAGCATGAGCACCTGACTGTCAGCCCTGCTCATGATTTGCCTAACCAGTCAAAAACAGCTTTAGCTGTAATTAGATAAATTAGTTACCACTAAAAGTGCAGGGGGTGTTTTACAACGCCATAAAGAAAGAAGATATGAAAATGCTGGGTGGCCAAATGGAAGGAGGAAGTTCGGACAGCTCTTCATCATAGAGGATGGAGCGACAGCACCCCTTGTGGCTGGACTCAAGCCCAACCTTCTACAGCACCAAAACAGCTGCACACTGAGTCAAAACAAACCACCTCTGTGTGTATTGTCTATACAAAGTGGCATTGAATGTTTGCCGTGTATGTGTACTGTGATCCGTCCTGAGTCCCCTTCAGGGTGAGAAGGGTGGAATATAAATAAAGTGTTGTTGTTGTTATCATTAATATTATTATTATTTGAAACACAACAAGATGAGTCCACAGCAGACAAGATCACTCTGTTGGCTGTTGTATTGGATCACACGTTGGATACTTCCCAAGTGTCTAGGACTCTGTGATGTATCAGTGAATAATGTGTGCGGATCCCAGTAAGCTGGCCTTCTGCAGCTGACAGATGGTAGTTTTGTCAGCTGTAAAAGTGTAGGCCAAGTTCTTTAGGTACTGCACACAGTCTGCCGATCACCACTGGGACAGCTTTACTGGCTTGTGTCAGAGTCTTTGCAGTTCGATTTTTAAATCCTCATATCATGTCAGTTTTTCCAGTTGTTTCTCTTCAATCCTGCTGTCACCTGGGATTGCAACATCAGCGATCCATATTTTGTTTTTTAACATGATCATGAGGTCAGGGGTATTGTGCTCCAAAACTCTGTCAGTCTGAATTCGGAAATCCCAGAGTAATTTGACTGTTCATTTTCTGTAACTTTTTCAGGCTTGTGATCCCACCAGTTCTTTGTCACAGGCAGATGGTATTTGTGGCACAAGTTCCAATGAATCATCCGAGCAATGGTGTTATGCCTCTGCTTGTAGTCTATCTGTATGATCTTCTAGCAGCAGCTGAGGATGTGATGTATTATTATTATTATTATTATTATTATTATTATACCTCTAGAAGCCGTGCCATCATTAGTCATGTTCAGATCTTGCAAATGGAGGGCCATGATGAATTTACGTAATTCACCTGTGGTATAGTCTATCTTTTTTCTTACTGCCTATCATTCTGTTGTTTTTCTTGCATCCTTCAAGTTGTCTCCAGTGTTTTCCCGGCAAGAGTTGTTCAGAAGAGGTTTTTCATTGCCTTCTTCCAAGGCTGGGAGAGTTTAACTTGCCCAAAGTAATCCAGTGCGTTTCAAGCGCCAACAAGGATTAGAAACTGGTCTCCAGATTTGTAGTCCAGCACCCAAATCACTACACCACACTGGTTCTCCTTTTCACTTATCTAAGAATTATTGTCTTCCCAGTGAGTCACATTGTTTCATGATTTGCACAAAACATGACAGCCTCAGTTTAATCATTTTTTCTTGTGACGGTTCTGGCATGATTTGCCTTGGGAACCATTAATTCATTGCTTTAGTAGTCCATAATTTCCATAAAATTATTTTCAAACACCATACTTCAAATAAGTTCCTTTCAGTTTAGTTCACTGTCCAGCTCTTCAGAACCACATCTTGGCTTTTCTTTGTGAACAAAGATTTTGGAAGGACTCATCCCACACTTTCTACAAGCGCGTTGATTATTCGGAGGTTGGATGTGTCTTTCGAGCCTGTGCAATGGATTTTTCTGGTGGACCGCAGCGTGCACAGAACTGGCCTTACCCTTTAAACCAAAGGTTCATCTGCCGGGGCCTAGCAAGCTGGGACAGTGGCAGCGAGGCCCTCAGGTCATAGGTTTGGTTCGAGTTTCCTTCTCTTAGATGGTTGACCTTACGGGATTGAACGAGCACCATCCGCCCAGGTTTGAAATCAGAGTTTTCTTTCTCCTAGGATGGTTGCCAAAAGGCTAGAGAGCCCATCCTGTTCTTTGACGCTCTTTGTCAGACCCTTCGGTTGTGACCTGTCTGACATGGGAGGCCCTACCGGTGGCTATTATGCCACCGCCAGCATAGCTCACAACTTCATTAGGGTATGCAAGCCTCTCCCCCACAACAAGGGGGCGCCAATGGAGAGGTTCTTCAGAACCACATATAGAAATTGCAAATGGCCCGGGTGCTTCTGAATTGCACTACTCAATTTCAATCCTAAAATTTATTTTGTAGTATCAAGTTATTTGTTATGTTTTGTTTTTTCTTTAAAAAATTACTGTGATTATTTAGTTCCTGATGGGTTAATATCAAGTCTCCTGCTATCAGTGGTATTGAAGGCAGTGCAAAGGTGATAATGATGTGTTATAATGAAAATTCCTCAAGGTGTTGCCACTCTGGAAAGGACAAAAGTAATTAAGAGATAATTGTCAATAGAAGGGAACTGTCTGACAGGAAGGTAGTCTCCTGCCGAGACAAGAATGCTTAGATGAAGTCAAGTTATTTAATGGAAAATAAATGCCATGACAAAACCAAGGCTTTCCCTCCCAAAGGGTGAAAAGGATACTGATCCTGTGTCAGTGTTCTGGTCTTCTACATCATCAATGGTAACTGAATCATTTAGTGTGAAGGGTATTTGTGATGTCCTTCTTCCATGCAAAGTCTATCAGCTCATTTCATGTTCAAAGCTTTAAGAAAAGTATTTCTACATGTAATACTATATATATATATATATATATATATATATATATATATATATATATAAACATTATGGCTTGAATTTAATTTTTAATTCCATAGATACATTAGGCTTTCTAATGTATTACAATGTATTAGGAATTTTTAAAATTATCTTTGATTCAGCAGAACTAACATATGATTAGTACCTACACTAATCTATAATTGGATTTTGGCTTTGCATTTTGGAAACAATATAAAAATATTATAGCCATATAAATAGTTTAATAATAAAGATGCATGCAAACCTATGATTATCTAAAATACATACTCTTGCTTAGTTATTTCAGGCCCCTTCTACACTGCCATATAATCCAGCTTATCATAGTAGATAATCGACAATATCTACTTTAAACTGGGTTATATGAGTCTATACTGCCATATAATTCCATTCAAAGCAGATAATCTGGATTTTATATGGCAGTGTAGAAGGGGTCTCAGTTTGTCTGTCAGCCTGCCTCTCTCTGCATGCACTCATGGACACATACACACATGATGATACTGCATTGTGATATTACTAGAGAAATACCAGCAAGACTATGATCCAGTTTACATATGATTGGCACACTTTATATTAAAATAATGCATTCAAAAATGATGGGCATTCACCAACACCATTCTATATTTAAAACACCCCCCTTTAAAAAAACAACAACTTCCTTTCCATGCAAATTCATGTTTTGATTGTCAGGAAATATCCAAGACACTATTACACATAATAACTGACAAAACATACCACTGTCACTCATATACACAGTTTGTGTTTTAACTAGCTTTTTAAAAAAAGAGTACAGTCGGCTCTTCATATCCAGAGGCTCTACTTCCATAAATTCAATCAACCATAACTCAAAAATATTCAAGAAAAATTCAAAAAGCAGACTTTGATTTTGGCATGCAGTACTTACTATACAGATCTATAGCCATAGCCTTCTGTAGGGTGCATCTACATTATAGAATTAATGCAGTTTCAACACCACCTTAATTGCCATAGTTCAATGCTATGGAATACTCGGACCTGTAGTTTGTGGAAGCCCAGTACTCTTTGGCAATACTATTTATCTAAACTACTTCACAGGGTTAATTGGGAGATTATTATTATTATGTTCATTTATACCCCATTTTTTCTCTCCACAAAGGGGCCATAATCACCCTAAACTTCTTGAAAGAAAAGAAATATATAAATGTAATGATTGATTTGCACAGTTAGAACTGGGAGAAAATTCCTTTCTCTTTCTCCCTTCAAATGTCAATCAATCAGAGCTGAATTTTAAATGTGATTAAATCCCATTCTATAGAAAAAGATATAGCACACAAAGTGAAGTCTACTCAGCTTTCCATATCTAGTTGTAGTTGATTCTGATAAATATTGAACTGAGGATACTGGGTTCCGTATTTTGCCACTAAAACAGGTACATTTTTCCTTATATGTCCTATGACGTTAGCCAGCACTGAGCCATGCCATTTAAAGGGGTGTCAAATTGCATTAATTCTACAGTGTAAACGTACCCACAGACTCCCACAATTTCACAGATCACTTTCCCCACCCCACTATGATGCACATGAAGCAGACTGCTGTATACAGGTTGCACTAACAGAGAGAGAAAGCTTCACTTTTTATATCTACCAGAGTCTATATTTAGCCTTTGAATTATAGCTTCCCATGATCTGTGACCAATTCAAGTATAGCAAGTGTCTTTACAAGCATCAGGGATCCCTGTCCATCAATGCTAGCTTGTCTGACAGTTTCTTATCCTATTATTTATGTTTACTGCAATTGTTTGGCCATCTGAGGTTGTTATGCTCCATCACAAATGACAGTGGTCCATAACTCCTCACGGGGAATTTTAGCATTCTTGAAGAGCTGATGTATCTGAAATTTTGAAGCTGTAGTCCATCATTTTGTAGCCAAGAGACAGTCAATCTAAGGCCTTGATGCAGTTTCTTCTCCATTATCAAGCTATTTGATATTCCAGCCTTGGAATAGCACTGGTTGCCAATTTTCAACACCGCATTTAACTACTGAGACAAATTGATGACTGAAACTACTCAAGCTGAATCCAGACAAGCCTGAAATAATGATAATCAGCAGGTCTTGCGATCTGAGGATGGGGGGAGAAAATAAGGGTGCTTGTCACTGAAGGAGTTATTCAGCTCACAGCTATGGCAGGTGCTTGGATTCATTCCTGTGTGCCACAAAAGCTGGAGAGCTCGCCACTGGAGAATAGCAGCTGAACTGGCATGGGGAAAATTCACCCTTTATTAATGTGCCTTCAAAAGGGAAAAATCACTAAGCAGACAAATGTGACAAACCTGTGTTCCAGTGGTTTTTATCATAACAAGTAACAATGTACAGAATATAGAGTAGAACGGTTTAGAAGGTAAAGGTTGTGCCTAAAATGTAATTCAAATGTTCAATACTGAGCCACAAAATTGATTGTTGTTAGTTCATTTAATTGTTGCTGTTTTTAACTTGTATTAATGGTTTTATATTTCCTGTTGTTTTTCGGCATCTAATTGCTGCCTGTTAGCCTCCATTAAAGGCTTTGGCCAGCTCTCCTGGTGCATAGGAATGATGCACTGGGGAGTGCGTGGGGGGGGGGGGGTGATTTTCCTCCCTGGCTGAAGCCTGTAATGGAGGCCGGGTAAGTTTTCATTACTTGTGTAAGGGGTCTGGGGGTTTTGGGGGAGGGAGTGGGTATTCCAACTGTTTACCGGGCTAAACTGTGGAAATACAGTCTGGACCAAGAAGGTGCAGAATAAACCCACTATCTAATCAATTTGCTACAAACCATGCTTTTCCTGGTTTGTAGTGAATTAATTTGGGACTGTCCAGAATGTTGTCTGGACAGCCCCTCTTTTATTGCGTTAGATACTGCAATAAAGCTACTGTCTGGACACAGGCCCCCAGTATCGGTCATCTGCAAATATACCATGTCTGAATGTGTGCAAATGATGATGGCTTCAGCTTCCTATGTAATCCTGCCTCAGGTGATGGCTATCCGTCTTGGTAAACTTGGACAAACCTGGGAAAAAATGAAAGGAAATTGTAGAAATATAGAATAATTGAATCATAGAGTTGGAAGAGACCACAAGGGCCATCCAGTCCAACCCCATGCAGTGCAGAAACATCCCATCAAAGCACCGCAAACAGGTGGCCGCCCAGCCTCTGCTTAAAAACCTCCAGAGAAGGCGACTACATTCTGAGTCAGATATTTGCATATAGACTATTTGCATACTCCTTTTGAATACAGATTGAAGAAGCATTTGAATTTTTAAACTCTCACATTTTTCCTGCCTCAAATATGAGAAAATGTACAAATGTTGACCAAAGTCTAATCAAAACTAAAATTAAACAATTTTTTTCATCAATACTTTATAGGAATATTATTTTCTGTCCATCGAGAGAATCATGACACCACTGTCTATCATATCAATGTAAAAGTTGAGATGTTTCATCTCCTGAATTTAAGGGGAAAAGGAGAGCAAGGTGTGAAATCCCTAATTTAGCATCAGAAATTTTTAAGTTAAACACATAACACTGAAGCACTTGATACTTTGGTTCTGGATGTATGAATTTATTTATTTATTTATTTGCAGCATTTTTACCTCGCCCTTCTCAACCCCCGAGGGGGGACTCAGAACAGGTAACAAAGGCAATCCAATGCCACAATCAATACAATATAAACCATAAATACAATGTTAAACAATAGCAGTAAGATTAAAACAATAATCACCAGCAATTAAATCAGAACAATACTCCATCCACAGTTTCAAATTGATAAGAATAATAAGCCATATCCTCAAATCTGTCGCCATCACTAATCCATTCCAGTCAAGATGCTGCTTAAGCTATTGTGCAAAGGCCTGGTCCCAAAACCAAGATTTTAGATTCTTTCTAAATGCCAGGAGAGATGGGGACAAGCGTATTTTGCTTGGAAGCATGTTCCACAGGCAGAGGGCCACAGCCAAGAAGGCCCTGTCCCCCGTCCCGGCCAGCCACATTTGAGATGCTGGCGGGAGCGAGAGCAGGACCTTCCCAGACTTCTTCTACTTCAGGAATTTATTTGAACTCAAATTCTTTCGACCTGGAGAATGGGGAATTTTCTGAATTTTGGTAAATTCTACTTTTAAAAAGAACTGAAGCTAAGCTGTTGTCCTCCCCAAGTATCCTGTCCATAATACAGGGTTTTCTTAAGCATCTTAGAGAAGCTACACAAAGTGACAAGGTCACACGAGTTTGCTGTTTCAGTTTGCAAAGAATAGATTCTTTTCCACCACCCACTTTCATTTGCAAATTGGGGCTCCTTCAGAAACTGCAGTTTGCATTTCACTTTAGCTCCATTGCCTAACACTAGTCTATTATTGTCACAGTGAAATCATCTGGTTTCTAAGATGTCCCTCCGCTTCTTAGAGGCACCATTAAGCACAGATTGCCTATGATTCACAGGAATGACTTTCTTCAGATAAAACTGTCAATTAAGCTTGTGAGGCAGAGACGGTGGTGTCGCAAGAATGGCAGGCATCTGGAAAGTGGCTTTTTGGACAGCAGCTCTCTCAGTTCCTGGTCATCAATGTCTAGTGACTACAGTGGTTGGGGAATCACAAAAAGTAACTTTTTCAGGATCTGATTTTCCTTCTCTGATATTTCTAAGATGTTGGTGAACTGAGCCCTTTTCCATTGCTATGTATGTTCATGTTAACCAGGAAATAATCTGAGCTCTTAAAGTCATAGCTATGCCAAAGAGATTATGCAAAATCAGCAACATAATGATAAACATAAACTTCACCCACACACCCCACATGGTGATTGAATCCTGCAAATTCCACATGATTGATAGGAGCCTCACTTGCCAAACAAATACTGACCAGTCAATAAATTTATGCAAAGGTATGTGCTGAGACAGGCAATAAATGGGGGACAAGCTATTTTTTTCAAGGGTTTTCTTGGAAAGAAGCAAGACAATTCAGTAATGCTAATCGATGAGCCAGCATGAAATAGTGATTTGAGTGTTGGATAATGACTTTGAAAAACACACTCCCTGCTTGGGCATGGAAACCCACTGAGTGACCTTGAACAAGTCACACTCTCAAAGGGAGGCAATGGCAAACACTCTGAACAAATTTTATTTTAAAAAAAACCCTATGTGGTAGGTACACCATTTAGGGTGACTGTAAGTAGGCAATGGCTTGATGGCAAAGAACAACGTTGACCAGAACGTTGAGTCCCATGCTTTTGGAAAAGGCAAGATACAAACTGAGTGAGTCACTGATTGATTAATAAATGAAAAGCAAGAGGGTAAGCAAATATTCTGTTGTTTTGTTTAAAACAAAAGTAGTCTTTGAACATCTTTCCTATATTCTTTTCAATTTCTAGACATTTTGTAGATAATGCTAGAGATGATCAGAAGTTGTATTTTATCACAGAAACACAGAAGTCATAAAGCAGTCATTCTCAACCTTCTGAATGCCACAATCCCTTAATTCAGTTCCTCATATTATGGTTATTTTCGTTGCTACTTCATAACTGTAATTCTGCTACTGTTGTTCTGGCACAGCAGTGGCAACAGGACTCTGTTTTTCATTTGTTGCACTGCAAGTTTGCATGTATCTTGTAGGTGACTTTCTTAGTTTGCATTCACGGGCCCAGAGGGTTGCCAATCAATCCAGAGCAGCAGACCCGCCCCTATTCCTAGGATTTGGAAAGAGGATGCCTTTCCTCAGTCTTGGCAGCTATTCTACAGGATAGGACGTGATTTGGGGCTGCCTGTTCTTTCCAACTTGGAAAAGGCTTTAAATCTTACCGCTTTGCTGGGGTATCAATCAATCAAAACTTTATTACGGTCACAGACCAGCACAAAGCGGGCACAAGTGCCCTAAGAGGAGTAGGACAACTCCCCAGTAAACAATTATTTAAAATCAGACTAGAAATCAGTATAAAAATATATTTTAAAAGACAGGATATTGTTGCCTTACGGTGTGCTTTGCTGGGGTAACAGATCCCGCTTTGCTGAGGTAACAGATCCCGCTTTGCTGGGGTAAAGGAACAGCTTCACAATCCTTTGTGAAGGAGGGATCCCTGCAATCCCAACAACCTGGCTAATCGAAGGAAACCTTGCATGGTAAGGGACATCTGGCTATCCATAATGCAGCTTGGAGTCGGAAGAAGGGTCCTCACGCCAGCAAGGTAAAGAAAGATTGCCCAAGGGAAGGGTCATAGGTTTTTCCCCGAAAGAGAAGACCAGCTTTGCCCAGTTTGCCGGCCCTGTTGCTGCAGACTGAGAGAGTCACCAGTTTGTTAAGAAGCAAGCCTTCCAGTTTGTTAAGTTTGTTAAGAAGCAAGCCTTCCAGTTTGTTAAGCCCAAATAAAGAACTTTGTTAAACTTATTTTGAGCCTCAAAGGACCTTTATCATTGGGGGAAACTAAGGGGGCCCTTCCAGCTGAGGCACCCCGGCGTCCTGTTGGGCATACAGCAGTCACGTCCAAGAAACAGCCATTCTACAGGCCCAGCGTGTGACAGCACAACTGTTATGAAGCATAATGTAAATATCTGATAAGGAGGATGTATTTTCATTCACTGGACCAAATTTGGCACAAATATACCCAAATTTGAATACTGGGGGGGATGGGGGCACAACTTATCTTGTCATTTGGGAGTTGTAGTTGCTGGGATTTATAGTTAATCCACAATCAAAGAGCATTCTGAATTCCACTAATGATGGAATTGAACCAAACTTGGCACACAGAACTCCCATGACCAACAGAAAATACTGGAAGGGTTTGGTAGGCATTGGCCTTGAGTTTGGGAATTGTATTTCACCTATATCCAGAGAGCACTGTGGGCTCAAACAATGATGGATCTCGACCAAAGTTGGCACAGATACTCAGTATGCCCAAATGTGAGTTTGGGGAAAATAGACCTTGACATTTGGGAGTTGTAGTTGCTGGGATTTATAGTTCACCTATATTCAAAGAGCATTCTGAAACCCACCAATGATAGAATTGGGCCAAACTTCTAACATAGAACCCCAATGACCAATAGAAAATACTGTGTTTTCTGGTGGACTTTGGTGACTCCTCTTACAGCACCTTGCGACCCCCCCCCCCCGGGGTTCCAGCCCCCAAGTTGAGAATCGCTGTCTTAAAGCATAGAGTTGGAAGAGGCCACAGGAGCCATTGTGTCCAAACTCTTGCTGTATAGTAAAATACAATCATAGTACCCCTGACAAATAGCCATCTTTTGTCAGCCAAATGCCTAAAAGAATCCTCCACCTTGTGCAATTGTGGAACAGAACAAACAACTCAGCATCTGTATGCTTTCCCACAATGCCCTGCCTAATGCACATTGGAAGAATTGTTGAAAGCTGCAGATAATGCAATCGCTGTTGCCTGTTTTTAGTCTAAAACTATCTTGCAGCTTGTGATCCCTTTATTCTATAAATTTTAGATGAACTATTTTATGCAATGCTTTTGACATGAAATAAATAAATAAATGTGTTTAGATCTGAATATGTGGCATAGAATTCCATTATTGATGGTAGTAGCTATGTACAGGATCTGTGTGTGTTGTGATGTCATGTCAGAGTTAAAGCTTATAAAGCGTATTTTTAAAATGAATGCATTTGACTCTGGAAAACTTGCGATCTCCAGGCAGTATTGGACTTTAACCCCAATCAGTCCCAGTCAGCTTGACCAGCCATGAGGCACTATAATTTAGTAATATCTGCAGGGTCAGAAGATTTCCCACACAAGTGTTAATGCATGTCCAAAGTCACAAAGAAAGTTGTAAAAGAAAAGGCTTAAATGGTGAAATGCTACAGAATTTCAGAGAACATTTAAAAAGAAATTGTGGTTCAGGGGGAAGGGCAGAGAGGAGGGGAAGGAAGCAATGAGATAAACAGACCCTAAGCAAGTACCAGATCTCGCACAGGTGGCTTGCCACAATCAAATGCCCTGCTGGTGCTCTTGAAAGGTCAAATAAAATTGTATTGAAAGCCACATGGGGATCATTTAAAGTAGTGATTTAAGTTAGTGGGGTGCCTTTTGAAGGCAGTGCCCTAACAATGTGTCACTGTGGTTTTTAATCAGCCTAAATTTTGTTTAATGCTAGCATACGGAATGACTCTGCTCAGGAGCTTTAATGGTGAAATGTACTGGTATTTAGACTTTACTTTTTGTAAGCATTTATGCCCCCGCCTCCCGGGGCCAATGCACGGTGCTAATAAAAGGAAAAACGTACAGACTCAGGTTCATCTTTGGACATCTAAGGCAGACATGGGCAAACCCAGGCCCAGGGGCCATACATGGTCCCTTGGTCTCTTTTCTCAGGCTCTCCACTCTATCACTGTCCTATCCTTCCTTCCTTCTCTCTTTCCTTCCGCCTTCCATACTTCCCTTCCTTACTTCCCTCTTTCTCCCGCCTTCCTTCTCTTCCATGCTTTCATCCTTCCTTCCCTCTTCCCACCCGCCTCCTTCCCACCCGCCTCCTTCCCTCTCTCCTTCCTTCCTTCCTTCCCTTTTGTCTTTCCTTCCTTCTCCCTTCCCTCCCTTCATTCTCTTATCCTTCCTTCCCTCTTTCCTCCCTGCTTCCCCACTCTCTCTTTCCTTCCTTCCTTCCTTCTTTCCTTTTTTCCTTCCTTCTTTCCCTTCCCTCCCTCTTTATCTCTCCCACCCCTCCCTCCCTCCCTCCTTCCCTTCCACCTTCCCTTCCCTTTCACCCTTACCTCTTTCCATCCTTCTCTTCCTCCCTTGCTTCTTTCTCTTTTTCCTTCCTCCTTTCCTCCTGGGGGATGTTTAGCTGAGAGAAGAGAAGGTAGAGAGGGATCACAAGAAGAATGTTTCAAGATTTTAAAAGGTGTCCTATTTAAGAGGAAGGGGGGGGGTTAATTTCTGCAGCTCTTGAGACCAGGGCACAAGAGAGCAATGGGTTCAAATGGCAGGGAAAGAGATTTGACTGAAAAGAATACGAAGAACTTCCTGAAGAGTGGCATAGGCAGCCTTGGAGTGTGGTGGAGTTTTCTTCTCTGGAGGCTTTTTCACAGAGGCTGTCTGTTGGGAGTGCTTTCATTGTGCCTTCTTGCATGGCAGGGGTTGGATTGGATGGCCCTTGGGGGTCTCTCCCAGCTCTAGGATTCTATGATTCCAGTAATTTCTACACTAGGTAATACAAGGTCTAATGGATACACTTTTTCTCTCCCATCCACCATCTCATCCTGATGAAGACTAACCCTTTTAGGTTCCAAATGTTTCCTGTCTTTCCTTCACTTTCTTCTTCCAAAAAGAGAAGGGGAAGGGGAGGAAGGTCAGGAAGGGGACTTGGGGAGAACCCCCTCCCTCCTGGCCTGCCCACCCTGCTCTGGCCTGCCAAGCGGCCCCCAAGTTAGAAAGTTTGCCCGTGCCTGATTTAAGGGCTAGTTTAAGAACTCACCTCAAATCCGCAGAGTTAAACTGGCTTCATGTCATTTTGGGCAAGTTTGGGGGATATGTCAGAGTTTACTAGAGACTTTGGGATATCCTGTGGTTTCAGGACAATCTGGAAAATTGGATCAGAACTCATTTGGAATGGTCCATTGCCTAAACAAGACATGAGCACCATCAATGCAGGGAATGAGGATGGATTATGTCCAGGTTGCTACCACTCTCAGCCAGCCACAGAAGAGTCATCACAGGCATCTGGTTCTGACATTAATAGAGGCACCTGCACAACCATGAAGGAGGAGGGTGTTCTGGAAGCAACAACAGTGACACGAAAGGTGTGGTGCCAGTCCAGTGAGGGCAATGTGGTCTCGACCTGGCTGGATTGTATGGACAATGGACATCATCAATACAGTACTGCAATGGTTCAGATAGGTGCATTTGGCTGCCTCCAAGACCCATCTGGTGCATGCACTGGACTGACTGCAGATTTGACAGTCAATGTAGACTCACCCTAAATGTTTTCTTTTAATAATGACAGACTTGCTATGATTTGCACCTGGTTAGTAGGAAGATTGTTACGATTGTTAAGGCACAGACTGGTTCTATTTATTATTAAGACCAGATCCAACTACAGCAGATAACAATCCATGAGACCATGTGTATATCATTCAAAAGATAATTTCTGTCTAAGCATGGAGCTCATAGTTCAGAATAAAACCGTCAGTAGATTCTCTGTTCCATTGACCTGAAATCCACAAGCTTCCACTATGAAATATTATACCAGGTGAGCTCAGCGAGGTCTAGCCATGGAGTCAAGGTCATTCTTTCACATTCATATCATTGAATATCAGCTGCTAATGGTATCCTTTAAAAACTAAGTATACATGTGTATAATGGAAACTGGTGTGGTTTCTGGTTTTACATTGCACATCCTGGAACCCATTTTTTGCTCTCAATGATGAGATTACATTTTTTCTAGTTTTTTGCTTCTGTACTATTTGGATTTTTAAGCTATTCTCTGACTGTATTCTATGGACTTTTAACTTTTAATTGGGTTTAATCATTCAAAGTATGTTGCCTACAGAACCCAGGTTACTGAGCAACAACCAGTAATTATAACACACAAATATTACTTGACATTGCTCCTTGCCCCCTGCTGGAACTTCAGAAATGGACAAATTAAAATGTTTAGGTAATTGCTTGACTATCAACTACAGTGTGGTGGTGATGATGACGATGATGATAATTATTATGATTATGATTATTATTTTACTGACCCAAAACACAGTATGACACAGCAATCAAGATATATATGCTGGATTTCGTATCAAAAATCACAGGTCAAACACTTTCCAAGCATTTAGGACTACATGATATATTTTTGAATGATGCACTCAGATCCAAGTAAGGTGGCCTCTTGCAGTTGACAGATCGTGATTTTGTCAATGTTTATTGTTTCCAAAGCCAGCTGAGATCTTTTGGCACTGCACCCAGTGTGCCAATTACCACTGGGACCACCTGTACTGGTTTATGCCAGAGCCTTTGCAGTTCAATTTTGAGGTCTTGATAATAGCTGAGTTTTTCCTGTTGTTTTTAGTCAATTTGACTGTCACCTGGTATGGCAACATCAATAATCCAAATATTTTCTTTTCCACAGTCATGATGTCTGGTGTATTGTGTGGATTTGAAAGTCCCACAGTATTTTTGCGTGTTCATTTTCCACTACATTTTCAGGTTTATGATCCCACCAGTTCTTTACTGCTGGCAGGTGGTACTTGTGACATAAGTTCTAATGAATCATTTGGGCCACATAATTGTGTCTTTGTTCGTAGTCCATCTGTGCGATTTTCTTGCAGCAGCTGAAGATATGATCAATGGTTTCACCAGTTTTCTTGCATAGTCTGCATTTTGGCTCATCAGCTGATTTTTCAAACCTGGCCTCAATTACCCCCCAATGGGTGTCACCTTGTTGTGGTGGGACTTAACTACTCCAAGGATGCTGAGAGCAGTGCTGGGGGTAGTGTACTAACTATCATCAGGTTCAACCAAATCAGAGAGGTCTAAGATGAAGAGTGGAACTAAGAGCACCTAACCTATGGAGAAACAAACCAAAGTGAAGACTATACTGACTCAGTTGACACCCAGGATAAAAAGGACCATGGTGGATGCTGCTGATTCTGGACATCTATCGACAAGTGGGCTACTGAATCAAAGTACAAATGAACAGTCACAAAAGTGGCAGAAATATACAATGCCAGAAAACATCATCATCATCATTATTATTATTATTATTATTATTATTATTATTATTATTACAGCTCTGAGCCAAACTTTCAGCCATTAGTTGTGCTAGCCTGGCAAATCTGGAAGTTCTCTCTTCAATCTCTGCTATTAACAGAGAAAGTTTTCTTTGCATTTTCCCCATTTCTTCTTATTTTCTGTCATGAGAAGCAGAACTTCCCTTGGGCTAGAATTTCCCATATTACATTGAAAGCTATAGTTCATAGTCTTGTCATTAGCCAAAAGTAAATAGGCATAGAGAGATTTCATTTCACTGTATCCTGTTATCCAGGCATGTAGCCAGAAGGGGACCTTTGGGGCTTCAGCCCCCTCCCAAAATTCTCAAGGTGATCTGCGAGAAGGCCATACTCGTACATTATTTAAATTGTTATGTTTATTCATATCATGATCTGATCACTATTCTCAATATAGCCCATATGCATGGGGGTATTGGGATAATGATACAAAAGATTTGGTAGGGTAGACCCTCTCACAAATGATAAAGATGAAAGGCCCTTCACAAGGAATATATGGTAATCCTAACTAAGCTGTTTATGTGGTTGTTACCCAGGAATTCCAGATCTTAAATAAGTTACTGTCTTGATTACAACTTCTAGAAATCACCAGTCAGCATGACCACTGGAGTTGTAATCCTAGAAAGTAATTTTCTTAAGTTTGGACAGATATAAACTCAAACTTTTTAGAGTTGGACAATGGGTCTAGATGGACAGATTTGTCAATCTGGCTTTCTCTTAGTGACCAGCTTTTAGCATCTCACGTCTTTTTATCCTGATGAAAAGAACATTGTGAATTTTTACAAACTCCCCTCTATCTCTAGTGATAATATAGGTGCAGCACCTCCCATGCTACAAGGATGTAATGAACATTAGATCAAAATATTGATCTGTCTCCCAATTATGAATAGATAACACCTCTGTCAATGTTGCCTGCTCATTTTAGAAAGTCTAGAAGTGATGCTGTGCAGTACTTGAATTGGATGGAGACACTCAGGAGCCTTTGATTAGCTACCAGAAGATAAAAGTAGCACAGGGATGTTAAAGGCTGAGATTAGACGCTTGACTATTCTTGAAGGTACAATTGATTTTTTGTGGGGGGAGAAAGTAGGTCTGTTAGGCAGACATTGTAATTTGTTTGAGTATTCCAAATGTCCCTTCGCTTTCCGAAAGCAATGTTTCATGGCACCATTATTGCCTTGGGAAATTTAATTTATTCTGTGAAACACATTTTATTTCTTCTACTCTTCTTGTCCCAGAATTGTTTGTAGTCTTGAATGAGAACATCTGTGCCCCAGAAATTTTAGCACTGGGCAATGATTATGTTCTGCTTAGTGACATATTTCTTTGTGCTTTACAAGGGTTTGGGCATTAAAAGGCAGCATGGCAGAAGCTAATCATTCAGCCAAAAACCTTGAGTGAACTACTAACAATATTTTTTCTAGTAGTTCTGGGTTGTTTATATTTGCCAGCATCAGAGAGATAGAGATTAAAGTCATTTCATGGAGGTGCTTTAATTCAGTGTTGTTTATCTTTATTGTGCCTTGGCAGTTTGTTGTATCAATATTTAAAAAATAATTAGTGCTACCAATTTGAAGCATACATGGATTTGTTTAGATCTTTCAGCGTGAACACATATTTTTATTTTAAATTAATAGTACCTGGTGTTGAAAGGTGTTTTTAGCACAGTGATAGAAGAAGCCATACATATGGAACTGCACAGAAAAGCTCTTATGTTGCTGAAGGAACATAAGAACATAAGAAGAGCCATGCTGAATCGGGCCTCAGCCCATCTAGTCCAGCATTCTGTGTCACACAGTGGCCCGCTAGTTGTACACGGGGATCTCTAGCAGAAAGGAGGGCAGAACACTCACCTGCTCCCGACCCCCCACAACCAGTACCCGGGGAAAATCCTGCCTGCCTCCATCAACACAGAGGTGGCACTTGGATGTCCATTTCAGTAGCTACTGATTCCCTTGGTATCCATGAATCTGTCTAATCCTGCCTTGAAGCTGTCCAGGCTGACCGCTGTCACAACCTCCTCTGGAAGTGAGTTCCATAACCCAATGACCCTCTGGGTGAAGAAATATTTCCCTTTATTAGTCCTAACTTTCCTACCTTGGAGCTTTAGGGAGTGCCCCCTAGTCCTAGTGTTGGGTGACAGAGAAAATATTTTTTCTTTATTCACCTTTTCTATTCCATGCATGATTTTATACACTTCGATCAAGTCACCTCTTAAACGCCGTCTTTCAAGGCTGAAAAGACCAAGGCGTTGCAACCTGGTTTCATAAGGGAGCTGCTCCATCCCTTGGATCATTTTTGTTGCCCTTCTTTGTACCTTTTCCAGTTCCGTTATATCCTTCTTAAGTTGCGGAGACCAGAATTGTACACAGTACTCCAAATGTGGCCTTACCATAGATTTGTAGAGAGGCAATACAACATTTGCCGACCTATTTTCGATTCCCTTCCTGATCATGCCAAGCATAGAATTTGCTTTTTTCGCTGCTGCTGCGCACTGGGTTGACATCTTCATTGAGCTGTCCACCAAAACCCCAAGATCCCTTTCCTGGTTTGTCTCGGAAAGCTTTGACCCCATCAATTGGTAGGTGTAGTTGGGGTTCTTTGCCCCGATGTGCATGACTTTACACTTGTTTAGGTTAAAATGCATTTGCCACTTGGTTGCCCATTCACTCAATTTCAAGAGATCTTTCTGGAGCTCTTTACAATCAGTTTCATTTTTAACTACCCTGAACAATTTAGTGTCGTCTGCAAACTTTGCTACCTCAGAATTCACTCCTACATCCAGGTCATTAATGAATAAATTAAAAAGTAACGGACCCAAAACTGAACCTTGGGGTACGCCACTTCTCACCT
Organism: Anolis apletophallus; assembly: GCA_030556195.1. NCBI lineage: Eukaryota > Metazoa > Chordata > Lepidosauria > Squamata > Anolidae > Anolis > Anolis apletophallus. The sequence goes on from JARBWK010000007.1 coordinate 85,296,919, forward strand.
CTTTCCACCCAGAGAAGTGTCCGTTTATTACCACCCTTTGTTTCCTACAGTTTAGCCAGGTTCCAATCCAGGACAAGACCTGTCCTCTGATTCCATGGCTGAAGAGCTTATTTAGGAGCCTTTGGTGAGGGACTTTGTCAAAAGCCTTTTGAAAGTCAAGGTAAACAATATCGACTGGGTCCCCTTTATCTATGTGTTTATCTACACCCTCAAAGAATTCTATCAAGTTAGTAAGACATGATTTGCCTTTGCAGAAACCATGTTGATTTTCCTTCAGCAATGCCTGTTCTTCTATGTGCTTAGTAATTTTTTCTTTAATAATGGTTTCCATCACTTTGCCTGGAACTGAGGTTAGACTAACTGGCCTATAATTTCCTGGATCACCCCTGGATCCTTTCTTGAAGATCGGAGTTACATTTGCCTCCCTCCAGTCCTCGGGTACAGTGCCTGATCTTAGAGAAAGGTTATATATTTTGGCTAGAATTTCAGCAATTTCACACTTGAGTTCCTTAAGAACTCTGGGGTGGATGCCATCTGGCCCTGGTGATTTATTGACATTTAGTTTAGTAAGGCATGTGAGAACATCTTCCTTGTTTATCTCTATCTGGTTTAATTCATTTAATTCCCTCCCTGAAAAAACTGACTCAGCTGCAGGCATATGTTGTCTGTCCTCCTGTGTGAAAACGGAGGCAAAGAAGTCGTTTAGCCGCTCAGCAATCTCCTTGTCTTCACTTATTGTCCCTTTCTTACCATTTTCGTCAAGTGGCCCAACTGCTTTTCTAGTTGGGTTTCTACTTCTGATGTACTTAAAGAAGTTTTTGCTATTTTTTTAATATTCTTAGCTATATGTGCCTCAAAATCTCTCTTGGCTTTCCTGACGGTTGCTTTGCATTTAGTTTGCCAGAGCTTGTGTTCCTTTCTGTTCTCCTCAGTAGGAAGAGCCTTCCATTTCTTAAATGAGTTTTCTTCTTTCCAATCACATCTTTTACTTCATTTGTAAGCCATACTGATGTCCTCTTGGACTTTCCCAGCCTCTTTCTTATTTTAGGAATGCATTTTAGTTCGGCTTGTTTTAAAGTATTTTTAAACAGTTTCCAATCATTTTGAGGAATTTGATTTTTTTACTGTTCCTTTTAGTTTGTTCTTTACTATTTTTCTCATTTTGGTGAAATTCCCTTTTTGAAAATTTAAGGTCTCTGTGTTAGTTTTCACTGACAGTTTGCTATCCAAACTTACATTGAAGGTTATTGTGTTGTGGTCACTGGTACCTATGGGCTCAGTTACAAGGACATCTTGAACGAGATCTTGTTCACTAGTTAGCACCAAGTCCAGGATCCCCTTTCCCCTGGTTGGTTCCATGACCATCTGCTCAAGGGAATAGTCAGCTAGCATGTCGAGGAACCTTGTCTCTCTTTCATGCGTAGAACAAGAATTTGGCCAATCTATTCGGGGATAGTTGAAGTCCCCATTATGACTAATTTATTGCTTTTTGAGGCCTGTTTAATTTCATCTTCCAGATAGCAGTCTGCCTCTGGAGTTTGGTTGGGAGGGCGATAGCAGATCCCTAATGCTAGATTTGTTTTTTGTCCTGGGATTTTTACCCACAATGTTTCTGTAGGTGAGTTTGAATTTTCTTGAAATTCTAATTCATGAGATTCTAGCTCTTCATTTATGTACAGGGCCACACCGCCGCCGTTTTTCCCTCTCCTGTCTTTCCTGTACAGTTTATAACCTGGAATTTTTGTGTCCCAATTGTTTTCCTCTGTCCACCAGGTTTCTGTTATGCCAATAATATCAATATTTTTCTTTTGCCCAACATTCCAGCTCCCCTATTTTTTTTCGAAGGCTTCTAGTGTTTGCGTACAGACATTTATATTTATTGCTCTGATGCCCTTTCAACTTTGGCTGTTTATGAGAATTTGTAGAAGGCCTACCATGTCCTACCTCTTGACTACTTTCTATCTTTTCTGTTGACTCGGCCATTTGTGCGTAAATTTCATCCTCCATACTTGGCGTTTCACCCTCTCGAACCGGAAGCTGCCCAGCTCCTGTCGACTTTCCCCTAGGAATCAGTTTAAAAGCTGCTCTGAAGCCTTTTTAATATTAATTGCCAGCAGTCTGGTTCCATTTTCGTTCAGGTGTAACCCGTCCCTTTTGTAAAGGTTTGGCTTTCCCGAAAATGTCCCCCAGTTCCTAACAAATCTAAACCCTTCCTCTCGACACCACTGCCTCATCCACGCATTGAAGCTCCTGAGCTCTGCTTGTTTGGCTGTCCCTGCGCGTGGAACCGGTAGAATTTCCGAGAATGCTACCTTTGAGGTCCTGGACCTTAATCTTCTACCTAGCAACCTAAATTTGGCTTCCAGGACCATCCGTTTGGCCTTCCCAATGTCATTGGTACCGACGTGTACCACGACTGCTGGCTCCACCCGGCACTATCTACCAGCCTGTCTAGATGCCTCGTGATGTCCGCAACCTTTGCACCTGGCAGGCAATTTACCATGCGGTCATCACATCCATCACAAACCCAGCTTTCTATGTTCCTGACAACCGAATCGCCCACTACAAGAAGCCCCCCTCCTACCACCCATTGAGAAGTATCCTCGGTGCAAGAGGATATGGGCACATCCTCCGAGGAAGGGGTCCCAACTAAGGGAGCCGGTCCCTCTTCCTCAGACTGATGTCCTCCCTGCCCAAGACCCCCATTTTCCAAAGCAGCTGGAGGGCTGCTCAGAACGGAGTGGGATGCTCCTATTTCATCCCTGGAGATCTCTTCCTCCTGCCTCACTTCCTCTCTGTGCTTCTCCAAGTCTGCTACCTTGGCTTCAAGGGAAAGAACACGTTCCCTGAGAGCCAGGAGCTCACTGCAGCGAATGCACACCCAAGACTTCTGCCCAGCAGGCAGATAGTCATACATGTGACACTCAATGCAAAACACTGGAAAGCCCCCCTCCCACTGCTGGCTGACTACCTCCATTTCTTGTTAATATGTTTTTATAATTTGACTCCTTTATTCTAGATAATTAGACTTTTTTTCCTTTTTGTAGATTTACTGTTTGTTTTGGTCTTGATTAACTTTTTTACAAGTCTTTGAAGAGTAAGATATAAGAACACTTAAAAATAAATGCACAAACCATCTGTTAGGATGAGTTGGCATGCAACATCAGGATCAGTATAGCCCAAGATGAAGAATGCTGGGAATTTCCATCTGAAAACTCAGGTTTGTATTTGTAAGGCACTAACATCTTCTGTCTGAGAATTCTAAACATTCCTACCTAAACTGTCAATCCCAGAATTTTGCAAATACCAGGATGGTAATTAAATTTGCAAGAGAAAATTCAAGCTCAAGCTTTGTTAGTTAAAGGATTTCCACCTCCATTTCAATCAGTTGATTTACCATAACCATTGGCCCAGATCTTCTTTACTGTCAATGTAGATGGGGTCATTGCATTGACTTCGTACCCCACTTCCTGCCCTACTGATCCTTTCTATTCTTTTCCCCACCTCCTTCAAACAAACAATGATTCTTTCTCTCATACTAGACATTATTCCACAGGTATATATATTAGGCCTGGATATCTCCAGTCGTTATCCTTAGAAAACCATAATTATTTCGTATTAAAATCAATTTAGACCCTTTTTCGACCCACGACCAGCAACCTGGAAGTGACTTTCTAAATCGAAACCCGCCATTTCCTTTAAGGGCGCATTATTATGTTGTTTTTATTTCCGCCCTTTCTTGCTGTATTTTCCTCATTGGCTACTGGACATCAGGTGTTAGCATGAAACCACCTGCTTCCCTCTAGCCAATGAGAGGAAAACAAACACTTGTAGCAGGGCGGGGCAGTGCCTTTAAGAAGCCGGAGCGCACGTGGTGAGCGTCATTCCATTTCATTTCTCGGGTGGGAAGGAAGAGAGAGCTAGAGAGTACGAAAGCAGAATCTGCTAGTGAAGGAGAGGGATAGATTAGATAGGCGAGGCTGCTTAGTCGGGAATTGGGGTTGGGGGTTCTTTGCATCGGTCGGTCGAGCAGGCGTACAAGCTAGTTCCATCCAAGCCTTCTGCAGTTGCTCCGTGCCACCGTTTTCTCTCGCTTTTTTGTGCTTTTGATAGTATTTTAGCCAAGGCTCATGTTTCCCTGCTTTATTCTCTTTTTATTGTGGGAGACACAGCTTGCCACTGCTTGGTGGTGGTGTTGAGGAGAGGGACCAGGCCGCTCTTTCTCTGTCAGACACAGAGATCGGAGAGTCCTGGTTGGTGGTCGGGGGGACCTGCAGCTGGGGAATGCCCCCCCAATTGGCGTTGGTGGTGGTGTTGGGGAGAAGGACCAGGCCGCTCTTTCTCTGTCAGACACAGAGATCAGAGAGTCCTGGTCGGGTAAAAGACCAGGACACTCTTTTAATTTCTGTAATGTTTGTAATGTTTTCAAACAGTCCTGTACTTTCATAATTTTTTGTAAAAGTTGGTACCATTTGTAAATGTTAAAAATATACTGTTCCACTCAATTGCAGTCTAGAGATGAAAGAGAATGAATCCCCCTTTCACCTTTTTGGTGGGTTCTTTGCACTTTGCGCATGTGTGGGCGCCATTAACGCATGTTACAAATCAATTTCAAAAAAATCCCAAAAAAATTTCGGAAGAGTTCCTATTACAAAATGATAGCGGCTCCTGCCCCCCTCCCTTCCACGAGTTTAGAAACAATTATTTTTTGGATCAACCAGCCCTAATATATACACTCCACTTGCCTCACTTCCAACAGAATAACTGAAGATGCCATTAGCAACAGATGCAGCTCCTTTCCTTTCCCCTTCTTTTCTTTAACTGCTCATTTCCCTTTTCTTTATCCAATCTTTAGGCCTCTGTTTCTGCCTTATGTAATCCATAAAGTGAATTATGGGATATTTCAAGGGATATTTTCCCAGTGTTGCACTCCAGAAGAAACCAGGGCCCTTTAAATGCACTCATACAACACCAGCTGGAATAGACATACTTTTTATTGAAACAAACAGTTAATTCAATATGAGCAGTAAAATATATGAAGAAAAAAGGTATAAAAACAATCAATAATCCAAGGGTAATGTTCCAGGAGACCAAAGGCAAAATAGATGCTGCAAAGTCACTAAATAAATCCAAAGAGATATGGTCCAATAGCTAGAATAATCCAGAGGAAGCAAAATCAAAGTTCATTCTTGAATCTTAAAATCAGGAATACAGGAGACCAGAAACACGAGGCTTGATTGCAAAGTTGTCCAAGATCTGATTTTCAAAAGCCAAGCAGAGCTATATCAAGAAACTAGAAATCCATCGCTCCCCCCTTAATTGGTAAACTGAAACCATGGCTGGAAGCAGAAACCTTGAACTGCCAATTAACACATTCTTTCTTTCCATCCCAGGCCTCTCTGGCCATGTGCTTTATCTCTACCCTGTTGATTCTCAGGAGAACTGCAGTCCCTAACTGCTTTTCCCAAATGCTGTCTTTGCACATTTTCATCTTGCCCATTTCCATCATGCACTGTGGATCCCACAATCCCTTGCACTGTAAACCCCACAATCCCTGCTGAAGCCACAGGCCCAACACCCAGCTGTTTTAAGCATGCTATTTCATGTACTCTATTAAACAAACCTTTTCTGGATCCTCCCCTTTGTGATAATTATTAGCCTCTTCTTTTATTTCTGCCCTTTTCCCAATTGATACTTTATCTGATTACACACGATGTCCTCAAGCCATTTTAATCAGAGATGTGCATAGGTTGCTCCACTGAAAAGGCTTTGACTCATATAGTAAATGATATTCTAGTGGCTGAGGTTCAACTTATTCATCCTGCTGGATCTTTCTGCAGTCATTGATACTCCTAGATATCAAATTTTACTATTGTGGTTGGTATCATTGGATATAATGGGGAATGCTTTGTCCTGATTTAAATCTGTTTTGTTCAATCATTCCTCCTGTTTCATTTCAGGGATCTATGACAAAAGCTTTTTTTGTAATCATAGGGGTGTCATAAAATCCATTTTAGGTCTTTCCCCTCCCCCAAATTATATACCCTCTTGGATTTTGGGGTTTTCAGTACCATATTTATGCAGATGACATACATATTCTTCAAAATTTTAAATCAATTGATACTTTTGTATGAAAGTCTGTAATGGACTGCTTACTGAGCATTTCTTTTGTGAATCACCACCTACTGTTTTAAGCTGCATATGGAAAAAACAGAGAAATTGGTGTTTCTATCTTACTGTACAGCAGCCACTTTTTCTTTGCCTTCCACTTTCGTTACAGGATTGCACAGCGGTTGTGTTCTCAAACAATGTACCCCTATCCCAGAGATTTATAGTTCTCCAAGGGCACCAGAATCAAATGGGATTTCCCCCTCTTTTCCGCAACTCCCAGAGCCCAACTCTGAATCCTGACCAACAGACAGACCAGCAACCATGACCTTTTCGCAAAAGCCTGTATTTAATTATATATTTTTCTATCAAAGGTCTGCAGACATATGCTGCCTGATACATATCAGTGCAGGTGCAGACCAGATCTGTAACAGTGAATCTCTCATAATTTGTCCTTTATCAACCCTTTGATAAAAATGCATATTTCTTGGCATCTAACCTATATCCTTTTCTCTCTCTCCTACTTTCCCTTGATATCAAATTACATATCAAATATGTGACTTTTGCCAGGACAAGCCACAGGGGTCATCACTTCCCTGTACATCCCACAAAGGAATTTCCTGGACATTTGGGTTGATAAAATCCCTTAAACAAAGGTGACCATCAAAGACTCGTGTGTGTGTGTGTACAGATCAGCAGGCTGTCTCTGCTAAACAAAAACTCAAAATGTGTATATTCATTCCTTTATTTGACATCCAAGGCTTGATTTCAGAAGAGCATCACCTTTTGTTTCAAAGTACCTCACCCTTGTGTTTCTCAGAACACTTCCTCATCACCAAGAACTCATAGTAAACATCCAAGTCTGGATCCAGATGACAGAGATCATCATCCTTTGTTTCAGGGACCCCAGACACTTGACTATCGTAACCTCATTTTTATTACTCTAAACTGGACTATTATGCTAGCCAGAAGCCCCCTAAGCCCTCCAAATATGGACATGGATTTCCTGCGGCTTCCCCATCCCAGGAGAGCTTCTCTTTCAACAGATGATTGGTCCTCCCTGGGCCAGTCCTCGTCCATCTCCTCTTCTCCATCAGAGAAACCCAGCCTGGAGGCGGTCATGTTACCAGAGCGCCAGCCAATTACGGCACTGCTTCAGGCCAGCCACTCTGCTGGCCAATCAGGGAGAAAAATGAGCAGACCAGGGAGCTTGAATGGAAACTGAACAGCTTAAAATTCCATGATGTCTGTATTCATGCTTTATTCTTGTATTTTTGAAGCTAGCTATACTTGCATCCTTTTTGGCCAAATTGTAATTAAAACCTTTGTTGTTTGCCTTCATTATGGTGAGTGTACTCTCTAATCTTTGGGCTCACCAGACAGGACCCTCACCAGGCAAGACCTTCCATATCCATGGTCCATAGCTCAAAATTTGACCTCAGTTGCACTAGGAACCTTGGAGTCAACAAAGGCATGTAATTTCCATTTCTCGAACATCTTTTGGATTCATAGGCTCTTGATTATTGATACTACCCATGTGTTTGTTCAGGCTTTGGTTATGTTATGCTTGGATTATTTACCTTCTTAATCCTCTAGCTTTAATTCATAGCAATGCCATCTGTTTAAAATCACATAAATATTTACATGCCTGCCCCACACACCCCGCTCCATAGATCCTTTCACTGGCTACCATTTCAGGCCAGGGCCCATTTCAATTTTTCTTCTTCTGGGATTTAGCGCTTGGCAATCCAATCACACCTAGTTCCTCACTGTTCAACTAGCATTGACTGCCCCGTGTAGGAAATTGAACAAACCATTATTAGCCATTCCACCAATGTGAACATCTCTGTCAAGGCTGTGAGTCTTTCAAGATCTGGCTCCATGTCTATGGAACAGTCTTCCTTTGGATATCCAACTGGGGAACTATCTCATCTGTTTTTTAAGGGGTTGAAGATCTTCCTCTGATAGAATCATAAAATTATAAAAGCATAGAGTTGAAAGAGACCAAATGGGATATCTTGCCCAACCCCTGCCATGAGGGAAAAGCCAACCAAAGCACAACAGATGGCCATCCAGCCTCTGTTTAAAAGTCAGTGATTAACCTTATGAATTGTGCCTGAGAATACTGAGGGAAATGCTGGGGATTTTATGTAATTTTTTAAAATCTTTGGTTGTATAAGTTTGAACAAATGTTGTTGAATAATAGTGCTAAAATTGTATAGTGGGAAAAGGCTCTGAGTGGTATGTACAAACAGTACCTGAATATGCAATGTATGGTGTGTATACATTGCTGTACTGGTGACCTTTTGCCTTTCCCTTTGGGATATACAGTGGAATTTAGCAGATAACAGAAAGTGGAAGGTGGGAAGACAGTATGAGAAATATATCAGTGGAGACAGTTTTTGAATTGAAAATATGCATAATCTGGGAAAATAAAACAAAAAATGAACAAGAAAGGAAGAGAAGTATGCAACCTTCACAGTGAAACAGTAGGCGTCCAGGGTGACAACTAGGCTTACTGTTAAAAGAGTACAGCTCTAGTTTTTTTTCTTTTGTATTTGGTTTGAGTGAATTTGCTTGGTAGCAATTCAGAGAAACTAGCCCTCACTTGGAAGAAAATTCTGAGAGTGACTTGGACCGTGAGAAAATCCAACCAATCCATTCTTCAGGATATAAGACTGCTCATTGGAGGGAAGGATATTAGAGGCAAAGATGAAGTACTTTGTCCACATCATGAGAAGACAGGAAAGCTAGAAGAAGACAATGATGATAGGGAAAATGGAAGGGAAAAGGAAGAGGGACCGACCAAGGGCAAGATGGATGGATGCCATCCTTGAAGTGACTGGCTTGACTCTGAAGGAGCTAAGCTAGAGGCTAATTTGTTTATTTCTTATGAAGAAAATTCTTCCCTGACATCATACATATATTTATGTGAGTGTTCATGTAGGCTATCATATAAATAACCGATCTGTATTTTTTTAACACCATGTAGGTATAAAACTGAGTCTGGTAGAAATAAATAAGCAAACCTGAAAATCCTGATGTCCAAGCTGTTATATGCCTAAATTATGTAGCTCCAAACATGGTGAACGCTCACATTTAACAATAAAACTGCTCATACAGTAGTCTTACTGCAGTTATGCTGAAGAGGAATTAACCCTTCTGTATTGATTTTTTTGTTATTGTTCATGCTTCCAAGAGAAGCACTGAGAAAATACAGATGAATATCTACAACACCACATCCATGAATTAGCATGGATCTTATTTAGCCATTTTCATGATTTGTATTCAACATCCACAGTTTTGCATTAAATTGAATTTGTAGTCAAATACATTTCTTCTTTATTAAAAAAAATTCAGCTTGATGAATGTTTATTTAATTATAATATCAAATCAGTGGTGTACCATGTCAAAATATAGCAGGGGAAAATATGATAGAAGAGAAGAATGAAAGCTATAAACACTGTTCCCATAGAACCTATAAAGCAATGTCTACTAGTTTGTGCATTTGTATGGTCCCGTTTTCATTTTTGAGCACTGCTTCCAAAACGGGGTCCTTTCCAAATAAGCTGTTTCGTTCTTTCATCCAAATGAACAAAAATTTTCAGGACTAGGGGGTGAAAATGGTGCCCCAATTTTAGGGATGTTTTTCTTTCTATAAATAAAATCTCCTTTAAAATGTTCCCTCTTTTCCTTCCTCTTTTCCTTCTTCTTGATCTGCAGAGGAGCTAGGTTTAATATACCACTGATTCTAAGAGGTTTCCCTCCTGCTATGCAGAGGAGACTCCAGCTTAAAGGCAGGGCTTCATATACCACCAATTCTGGGAGTTTTCCCTCCTGCTATGTAGAGAAGACCCTAGCTTAATGACAGGGTTTCAGATACCACTGATTCTGAGAGGTTTTCCTCTGGCTATGCAGAGGACACCTATACCCTGGTGAACTCACTGTTTTTTTGGGCTCTGATTGGCCCAAACACTTGCAAACACATGCAGAAGAACTCCTTGGGCAGTGAGGAAAGCCACACAGCCCAAAAACCAAACAAAGAAATTGAAACCATGTGACTTTCACTTTTGTTTTGCCTTTTGTTTCTTCTGAAAATGGCTTTTTTGTTGCGTGCCATCCGAATGGATGGTACAAAACGAATATCTGAATGAAACAAATCAAACAAATGCTGCACCCAACTCTAATGTCTACATGTGTGAAAAGAGGAGTTTGAAAGCTTTCTATTTTGGGTATCACAACTTCCTTTATTCCTTAGTCAACATGGCCACTGACCTGGTGGCAGGGGCATCTGGAGAGATGCCATCAAAAACTGACTTTCCCAAGCAATGGAAGAATTACTGATGTTATAACACTTTTTTTTCCTGCAGTGTGCCTGCTACTGGCAAATCCTTGATTTATTTCCATTAGAAACTGTAGCTAGGAAGTAAAATACAGTCATTATGGGGGAAATAACATTCTTCTGCAGAATGGACTGTTGCAACTTTAGGGTTGATTGTCCCAGAGGTATATATGCTTCTTTTTAAATGAGGAAAAAAGTGACAGCTCTTAAAGTTTATGTGATGCCAACAAATCCTTTACTTTGGTACCAAACTACGCAACATTATTAGTTTTCACCCTTAGTCATGATTTCTGAGTGAATCTCTTTTTTTCTATATGGTGATTCATTTCGATTAGAAAGTTGTTTTGATATTCTGTATGAAGGATGCACTATATACTGGATACTTTCCAACCATCATTTAGCTTGAAATTACACTGCAGCTTTTTAAATAACAAACAAAACTCCCAATGTTCAGTGTGATGAATGGCAAATGAAATGACCTATTTGCGATAGTAAAGGCTAACAGAAAGGGCAAGGAAATCATTGCCATCCCAAATAAAATTCACGTTGCTCTTTCAAAACACAATTTGCTTTCTTATTCTCCTATTTGCCTGCAAGAGCGCTTGGATAGATTATGTTTTTGCATAATGTGCAGCCAGCAGAAATTGTTTCATTTCTAAATATGGACTCAATTTGTGTTGTTTCTTGTAGGCAATTTCATTGGGGAAAACAGAAAAAGAGAGTGGTGGTGCAGGAGGGAGAGGGAGAAAATTGGCCTTTATTTAAAATATTGTGGATGTTGGCTACAAGTGGGCTCCTGCTGGTGTTCAGAGAATATTACTTTCTTCCTTATAAATCTCAGGATACCCAATTAAAGTAAACTTCTATGCATACAATCATCCTGCTAAATTTGCCAGAAATAAGGTACCACATCACCAAACAAATTCAATGTCATATAAAACAGCATAAGATTGTGACTAAATCACTAATTATCTAATTAGGCTACAGAAAAGAGACAGAGTGCGAGAGGATCTCTTTATCTTTTGCATGTTGTACATATACAGTATTGCCTATAATGTTGGCTGACCAGCATTCCTTCTTCAATCTCATAAATAGGAGAAGAAAATAAGCCTGGACTAAAATTGGATTTTCAATTATCAGCATTTTCCCCAGATGATATTGATGCTTTCCTTATGTTTTTCTAAATAAAAACATATCTCAGACTAGAAGACTGGTATCAGAGTGAGCCAGGCTCCTTTTTCATCTTTCAATGTATTTTTAGGCTTGAGTCTTTAAAAATAAATAAAATAAAACAGAAGACAGATGGAAACAGATACTAATAAGCAAAAAACCAGAAAGCGGAAAGTACCTGGAGATGAATAAGCGTTTGTCTGGGAAGAGGAGAGGCTTGTGCCAAAGAAAGATCAGGCTAGCTGTGTTGAGATACAATTATATCTCTTGGACACAGTGTGGTTTTGTGTAACTAGGATGAAGTGAGGGATTTGTTTGCCCAGAAAATTACACTTTTAGATGCTATGGTCTTGCTTCCTTGAAGGACCAGGAGAGTTTAACCATTGTAAGGCATCAAAGCAATTTTAGGCACAACATCTGCAGAACACAAATCATACAGTTAACATTCCAATCCTTCCATTCCAAATCCAGGGTGGTCCCTTATGTTGAAAATAATGAGAAACTTCTGCAATTGTCCAATTCTCTTCCCTGTTCTACCTCACAAACTAGGGCATTTTCATGCCATACAATTACTTTGTAGTACTGTTGTTCACTTTGACATGATTCCATCGTATGAAATTTGAGGTTTTCGGTTTATGGAGGAATGCTGGAGAAACAGTGAGCATCAGCTTTGTTTGGGTAGGGGAGCAGAAATGGATGAGTATTCTCAAATGCAGTGAATCTACCTTTCTCCTTCTCCAGGACCTCAGGGCAGCTGTGTCTTCATGGATTGAATTGCCTCTCCCCCAGTTCGTTTTCCACTCATGAGCAACAGCAGCTGGAGTCCCTGCAGGCGTTTGACAGTTGTCAGTAGCAAGTTTGGGATGGTGTGAAAGGTCAAATGAATAGCTCTGAAATGGAACTTACACGTAAGTGTACTCTTATGTAACATGTAAATCCCTAATAGGATGCAACCTACAAGGTTGGAGTAGCAGCAGTTTGTGAGTGTTCTCCCAAACATTCTTAATTTTTTAGGTTATTAGGATTGCAACTGGAAACAGGATGCAACCCATTGTATTCCTTAACTAGAGGAAACAGTGTTTAAATATTTCTGAAGAAAGCAAGGCAGAAGACAGTGTGTGCCTTCCAGCATCAAGAAGTGACTGAAGGGGGTGAATCCTGCAGATGCGAAAGTGTAAACACTCATCATATCAGTCCTTACAGTCAAGCCACAAAGGAGAGTCCAAAAACAAACAAACAAAAACAGGCAGCTGATACCTGCAAACCTGATATTAGCAGACCTGTTTTAATCTCTGGTACAAGCAACTCTTTTGTAAAGCAAATGCATCCTGCTTGGTTATTTAAGACCAAGCTACAATTGTTAAATGATCTTAACACTACACCAAATTCATTTCCAGGATAATAATTATGAAGATTTCACCTAAACTCGGAATAAATTATGAAGCTTGATGTTTGCTTGAAAACATCAAGAAACACCAGGACTTCACTGGAGGCGAGGATTGATAGAACGTATAGATTGACATCAGGTTACTCCAGAAGAAACAATACACCACGGGACATAATTGTGAATTTCACACACAAATCAACAAGAGATGAAGTGATGAGATGGTGTACAAAGAGACCAGTATCCTATAAAGGGAAAAAAATAACGATCCTAAAAGAAATCCCGGCAAGTGTACTGGCCAAAAGAAGCAACTACTTCTTCTTGACGGACGTGCTAAAAAATAACGACATCCGTTTCAGATGGGAGAAAGTGGAAGGGGTGATGGTGACCTATAAAAATAGAAAGCACTGGTTGACCACAGAACTGAAAGCCGAGGAGTTTCTAAGAAGATATGGAAGTGAATTAAAAGAAAACCAGAGGGAGAGATCACCCAGAGACAGACCTAACACAAAGAAGAACAACCAAAATCCCAGAAACAGAGAAGAAGGGAGAGACCAGGAATTGGATCCTGAGGGAGAGGACGAAGGACTAATCAGTGACTCAGAACCCACAGAAGAAGACCAGCAGGAAGAAGAAGAAGACCGAGAAGGAATCGAGGGATTAGGGGTATAAATGTCTCTAAAATGTATTAGCTGGAATGTTAACGGGATGAATAATGGGGGGAGAAGGAGTCGGATTTTTAACAACCTAAGAAAGAAAAAACCAAGTATAATAGGTCTGCAGGAAACACATATTAAGGAATCAGAGGCCCATTACCTGAAGAAGGACAAATTAGGGATAGAATTTGTGTCGTCAGCAACTAGAAAGAAGAAAGGAGTAGTGTTGTATATCGCCCCAGAACTGGAACCCTCCCTGATGTTTAAAGATAAGGAGGGTAGATACATAGGAGTAACAATCAAAAGGGAAGGAGAAACAATACTAGTGTGCAACATATATGCACCAAATGATTCCAAAACTAACTTCTTCAAAGAAGTAGAGGAAAAAATAGCCGGGGGAACATATAGTAGCTGTATAATAATGGGGGACTTTAATGGAGTCATCAACCCCATAGTAGACAAAAATCCGAGCAAAAGAGGAGCCGGAGGAAGATTACCTAAAAGCTTCTTTGAACTAATGAACACGCTCAAATTGAAAGATGCTTGGAGGGAACACCATCCTAGAGAGAGAGATTACTTCTTTTACTCAGGAAGACACAACACCTGGTCAAGAATCGATTATGTTCTCCTATCTGAGAATTTGACAGTTCAAATCAAAAATATTAAAATCTTACCAAGAACAATAACGGACCACTCCCAATTGGAAATGGAGCTATTCCCAGGAGTAAGAGACTTTTCCTGGAGATTCCCGGCAGACCTAATGAAGGATAGGAAAATTAAGGAAGAAGCACACTATCTGGTGAAGGAGTTCCTTGTAATAAATAGCAGAGATTTTGATAATACCAGGATTATCTGGGATGCTTGCAAAGCATATATGAGGGGTTATTTCCTAAAGCAACAGGCTATTAGGGAAAAAAAGTGGCAAAAGGAATTAAAGGACTTGCAAACCCAAATTGAGATAAGTGAGAAAGAACTAAAGAGGAATCCAAATTGTAAAACTCTGAAGGAGAAAAATGGCGCCCTGAGAAAACAATTAGAATTATATGAGATGAATAAAATGGAAAAAAACCTTAAAATACCTACAGCAGAAACAATTCCAATCGGCCAACAAACCAGGAAGATACCTGGCCTGGCAGTTAAGGGAAAAAAGAGTTAGAAATCATATCCCAAAAATTAAAATTGGACAGGTAGAACACAAAACTAATCCAGAAATTAGGGAAGCAATGCGTACATACTTCACAGAGTTATATAAGAAAGATGACATAGAAATAGAAAAAATTGCGAAATATCTAGGGGAAAGGAAGCTTGAGAGAATATCGGAGGAGGAAAGAGCAAAACTAAACAAGGAGATCTCAAAAGAAGAAATTAAGAAAGCTATTAAGAAACTGAAAAATGGCAAAGCAACAGGCCCAGATGGGTTCTCTGCTGAGTATTACAAGGAATTCCAAGATGAGCTCCAGGATATATTGGAAAAAATATTTAATGATGTTCTCCAAAAAGGTATAGTGCCAGAGACCTGGAGGGAGGCTAATATAACACTGATAGGGAAACAGGGTAAGGAAAGAGACAACCCAGTGAACTATAGACCAGGAGCGCTTCTTAATTTTGACTATAAAATATTCACAACAATTATAGGAGAAAGACTAAAGGAATTTCTAAACCAATGGATAAAAGAGGACCAGAACGGATTCATACCAGGAAGGCACTTAAAGACCAACATAAGAAATATAATCAACGTGATAGAATACTTCGATAAAAATATAGATAAATAGGCTGCCATAATGTTTATGGACGCTGAGAAAGCGTTCGACAAAATCTCCTGGGACCATCTCAAATTACTCCTCAAAGAATTAGACATGGGCTTTCAGATGGAGAACACAATCCGGGCCATATACCAAAAACAAACAGCTAAAATAATAATTAATCAAGGGAAAACTGAAAAGCTGGAGATTCAAAAAGGAGTGAGGCAGGGATGCCCGCTGTCCCCCTTGCTATTTGTCCTCATGTTGGAGATATTGTTAAACACCATCAAGGAGGATGACAGACTTAAAGGGGTGCAAATTGGAAAAGAAAAAACAAAAGTGAAAGCCTTTGCGGACGATGTAGCCCTAATTATACAAAGCCCAATAGAAACTATCCAATTATGGCTGAAAAGAATAGAAGAATTCGGCGAGATAGCTGGCCTTAAAATGAATAAGAACAAAACACAAATGTTAGTCAAAAATATGAGTGGAGAAGAGAAACAGAAACTGGAGATCTCAGGAATCAAAATAGTAAGTAAAGTAAAATATCTAGGAATCGATTTAACATCAAAAAACTCTCAGCTATTTAAAAACAATTATATAAAATTATGGAAAGAAATTCAAAAGGATATGGGGAAATGGGAGAAACTTAACCTATCCTTGATGGGAAAAGTAGCGTCACTTAAAATGATGATACTCCCCAGAATCAATTTTCTCTTCTCCACGATCCCAATAATAAAAAAAGATGATCAATTTAAAATCTGGACTAGGGACATGTCAAAATATCTATGGGGAGGAAAAAAACCAAGAGTAAAAATGAAGACCATGCAAGATAGTAAAAAAAGAGGGGGGCTGGGAGTACCCAACCTAAAGATATATTTCGAGGCCAACTGTCTCGCCTGGGCAAGGGAATGGGTTAATCTGAAAGAGGATAAGATGTTGAATCTGGAAGGATACGACCTAAGGTTTGGTTTTCATGCCTATATGGGATATGATAAACTTAAGGTGGATGCGGGGTTCAAGAACCACTATACCAGGGAGGCAATTTTAAAAGTCTGGATAAAGTATTGGAAAAAAAATACAAAAAGACCCCATTATGGTTGTCCCCAATAGAGGCGTTCAGGATCAGAGAATTAGGAAATAAAAGATGGGCTCAATACAGGGAACTGGTGGGTAGTGTGGCCAGTTATGCATATCAAGAAAACTGGATAAAAATGATATATAGGTGGCACTTAACCCCAGCCAAGCTAGCCAAGATATACAAGAATCTTAATCCGAAATGCAGAAGATGTTCATGTTCTAGCGGTACCTTTTTCCATGTATGGTGGACTTGTGGTAAAACAATCAGGTACTGGAAAATGATCCAGGCAGAAATAAATAAAATATTAGAACATAAGAACATAAGAAGAGCCATGCTGAATCAGGCCTCAGCCCATCTAGTCCAGCATTCTGTATCACACAGTGGCCCACCAGTTGTACACGGGGATCTCAAGCTGAAGGGAGGGCAAAACCCTGACCTGCTCCCGACCCCCACAACCAGTACCCAGGGAAATCCTGCCTACCTCAACCAACTCCGAGGTGGCACTTGAATGTCCTTTTCAGTAACTACCGATACACTTGGTATCCATGAATCTGTCTAATCCTGCCTTGAAGTTGTTCAGGCTGACAGCTGTCACAACCTCTTCTGGAAGTGAGTTCCATAACCCAATGACCCTCTGGGTGAAGAAATATTTCCCTTTATTAGTCCTAATTTTCCTACCTTGGAGCTTCAGGGAGTGCCCTCTAGTCCTAGTGTTTTGTGACAAAGAAAACAGTTTTTCTTTATTCACCTTTTCTATCCCATGCATGATTTTATACACTTCGATCAAGTCACCTCTTAAACGCCGTCTTTCAAGGCTGAAAAGACCAAGGCGTTGCAACCTGGTTTCATAAGGGAGCTGCTCCATCCCTTGGATCATTCTTGTTGCCCTTTTCTGTACCTTTTCCAGTTCCGTTATATCCTTCTTAAGGTGCGGAGACCAGAATTGTACACAGTACTCCAAATGTGGCCTTACCATCGATTTGTAGAGAGGTAATACAACATTTGCTGACCTATTTTCGATTCCCTTTCTGATCATGCCTAGCATAGAATTTGCTTTTTTCACTGCTGCTGCTGCGCACTGGGTTGACATCTTCATTGAGCTGTCCACCAAGACCCCAAGATCCCTTTCCTGGTTTGTCTCGGAAAGCTTTGACCCCATCAATTTGCAGGTGTAGTTGGGGTTCTTTGCCCCAATGTGCATGACTTTACACTTGTTTAGGTTAAAATGCATTTGCCACTTTGTTGCCCATTCACTCAATTTCGAGAGATCTTTCTGGAGCTCTTTACAATCAGTTTCATATTGGGGTGGAAGGTCGAAAGAAAACCGGACCTCTTTCTGCTGGGAATAAAGGACAATGGCTTTCCTAAAGAGGACTGGAAAATCTTTACACTATGCACCACCGCAGCGAGAATGGCCTTTGCCCAGCAATGGAAGGATGTGGAACCCCCGACGAAAGATGCTTGGTTCTCCAAACTCTGGGGAGCCATCCAAATGCTGGCCCTAAGTGAGAAACTGCGCCAAGAGACTAAAGAGGAGAAGGAGACATTGGACTGGTCAAAAATAAGAAACTATTGTAAAAGGGAATTTAATGTAGACTTAAATTTGTTATAGAGACAAGATGATTGAACTCTCCCCCCCCCCTATACCCCTTGCAGGACACAAAAGAATAACAAGAAATTTAGAACGGGAAAGAGTGGGCCTGGAATCAAACCCCTCGACCTCCGAACACGAGCACGCTACTTACACCACTTTCTACCCTTTTGCTTTGAGCACTCAGCAGGAAGGAAGGGCTCTTGGGCTCTCTCCTCTCTGCTGACTCTATCTTTTTCTACTTTCTTGACTATCCTCTTTTAACTATCTGCTTTCTCTCTCTCTTTGTTCTTCCGAACTTCTCGGAACAACCGTCTCATCTGGGGACGGCTCTTTGTTGTTTGTCTGTTTTATGCTATGAAAACTCAATAAACTTCTATTTTTTTAAAAAAAGAAACACCAGGACTTCAACATCAGGAAATGATAATGTGGAGAACCCATAAATTTGCGATAATATTTGTAATTGTGGACTTATTGTAATCCTGCTATACAGGAGAATTCTTGTATAGATAACATATTTTCTTCTTTGTTTCTGTGCTGCCAATTCTGTTTTCCACTCAGAAAATGTATTATTTCATTTTGTAAAATGTTCTTTATTACACACACAAAATCCAGGTTTTTTTTTTCATAGAGTAAGTCTTGAAGTGTGAGCAGGCTTCAAAATTGTGGCTTTTCCTTGCAGCATGGAAGAAAATGGTAAAAAAGTATCATTCTTGCAGAATATAGTTTATTTAGATCTTAACTCCTGGCACTCCAGTCACAGGATAGCCCAGCTGTTCTTTCTCCAGTTACAGAATCACCAGCTGCTTTTACTTCATTATAGGGTGGGTACCACAATTTGTAAATTCTTTTCAATTTTTTGGACATGGAATCAGCACTTTAAATTATCAAACAATATGCCCAACAAACACATATTTCTTTGATGTCAGTAGCACGTATTAATGCTCAAGTGGTAATATGACATCTGGCCCATCCAGACAGGGCCCAAAATGTGAGAACTCCAAATGAAAACCTGCTTTGTCACAAATTATTTAGATACTCCATTAGACCTGGGTCTTCCTGAAAGACCTGGGTCTAATGGAGTATGGGCCCTGTAGGTACTGATCTCCAGGTAGTCTTGGGACTACTGAGGGGTCAGTCTAAACAGCCCAATTCACTTCTTCAGGCCCCGTGAGTCTGCAAAAGTGAAGAGGGAAGCTACTCCTCCTCATATCCTCCCCCCTGAAACCTTTAAAATAAAACTTACCTGGCCACCATTAGGCCTCTACATGCTTCCTGAAATGTGCCAATGTAGTGCTAGAAGACAGGGTACCAAATTGCTCCAGTCATTCCCCCCGCTTCCTGGTGGAACATTGGTATGTGTCAAGAACCATGCAAGGAGGCAAATTGGTGGCCCGGTAAGTTTTCTTTTATTTTAAAAGCTTAAGGGGGTGGATTTGGGTTGTAGCCATTGCAGCGTGGTAGTTACTGTGCTGCAATGGAAACAAGCAATGGAAAAGCCCACTTCTTTTGGCTGCTCATGTGGACAGCAACACAGGCAAAAATGGGTCACTTTAAACTGTTTTCACTCACAATAAATTGCCGTCTCGAAGAGCCTATCCTCACATCTTCTAGCACATTAGCTGTCTTGCGGTCCAGGTGCCTGTTATCCTCTTTCTGCTTGAACAAGATACAATTTATACATATTGTAACAACAGAAGGGTAGGGGGCATTTATCAGTCCTGACAGCCTGAATTTCTTTCGTCACTTATTGAAATGAGAAAAAAAGGCCAGCCAATAATACTGCTGGTTCATCTGGTACTATTCTTGCAAAAGGCAATAATAGAAAAGCACTCTATTCTGGCCACAAACTGTAATAAAGTGGGGTTTGTGTGTGTTGGAATTAGAGACTTTGCAAATGGCAATTAAACTGAGAGCTTTCCCAACTGTGTCACTATAGTACTGTATATTTATCTCCACTGCGGCTATAGCACAGTCAAGGTTCACTGCAAATTCCCTCACAGTGAGAGGTGCCCCGTTATTAAGCGTAAATCTGGCCCTGAAGGGTCTGTCTCATCTAGAAGGGAGAGGCAATTTCATGTCAATAATATATCAGTCTCCAATTAGTGAATAGCCATAAATTGTGTTGAATTATGTATTATATTGATGCAAAATGTTGACCATCAGGGAACAGGATGACATTAACAATCTCATTTTGCCGAGAGCCTCAGGCCTCTTTCATGAACAGACAACACCAAATCTTCTGGTTCCAAACCATCTGCTTCCAAAATTAGCCAGTACATCCTGTTGCTGTCATGTGGATACGCTGTAGACTATTGTATTACTAAATGCAAGCCACAAGGTTTTCTGACAGTTCTGTAGGTAATTATTCACTTAATAAGCAAAGTAGTTAGGAATTAGTGTAAAACTACTATGGACAATCATGTCAGTATATAAAATAATTATCTTATTTTAATAAGATCACTGCCATAATGCAAATATACTTCCGTTTATAAGATTATGGTTGGATAAAAGAAATTATGACTCTTCTTTTTCTTCAGCATTTGTCCCACCTGATGGCAGGGTCCACTTTACTGGTTTGATGGCTCCATTTCACCTGCTTGTGCGCCTGGTCATTGTGTATGCCAGCAGTCTTCAGATCATTGTGCAATGTGTCCAGCCAATGTTGCTGTGGCCATCCCTTTGATCTCTTGCCAGGCACTTCTAAATAAAGAGCACTCTTGCAAATGGACCCGACTCAACCTCAGAGAGTATGACTATACCATCATAGGTGTGATTCTCTTAATTTGTCCGCAATTGGAGCAATGCCAAAGTGTTGCCAGATCTTATCGTTGTGGATGTGTTCAAGGTGTGTGACACCAGCTGTAAATCGTAGCATCCTCATAACACCGAGGCAGCATTCTGCTTCCTTGTTGCCAACCAACATTCAGCTCCATATATTGCAGCAGGCATTATGACAGTTCTATAGATTTTTGATTTTAGGTGATTGGTCATCTTCTTGTCGCAGAGTACACCTGCTACCGAGGACTAGTTCATCCAAGCCATATTAATCTGTGTGGTGACTTCATCAAAAAGGTTGCCATCTGAAGTAATTGTCAATCTGAGAAACTTGGAGGTGTTGACTTTTGGGAGATCCATCCTGTTTGCCTGGATGGTACCAGTCTCCTCCTCGTTGGTCATCAGGTACACAGGTACATAGAATGCTGAGACTATTTTTCTTATTGTAGTTATTGACGCTCTAGTCTATAGTATATCATCCTGATCTAGTGAACATCCTGAAGACAAGTTATCAGCATGCTAGCTTATTTGTTGTTCCTTTCCACACACATAGGCCTTCCAATGTCCTTCAAGTGTGGCAATGACCATGCTTAAGGAAGGTGATAAAATGTGTACTTCTCTTACATGTCTGGAGGGTACCTCTAGTGGAAATATGCCATAGATATCCTGAGTGTGACCTATGTGAGTTTACTGTCCATCCCATATGCTAAGCAACTGTGTATTAATTTAATGTGTGGAGTATAAAGATAGCACCTTAGCAAGAGTGTTGAAGATGTATTTTCACATTTGTGTCTCCGTGTGAATGAATATTCAGAACCAGTACACTATGTCCTATTTTCTGCCTATTAACATGCGCACATCACAGTGTGCATGATTGTATGTATTTTTAAAAGCAATTTTCAAATGCAGAAACTAAATGGATGACAGCCCTCTTTTCATGGACCAGCAATCAAGTTTTCAAAGTCCAGTTATATTAAAATGAAAAACCCTCATTTTAGATTACATCCATGTCTTACCTGCCTTTCTAAAACCATATACTGGAAACAAATCTTTAGAAAAGTGCGGGTCCACAGAAGATATATTCTTTTGCCAGACACCTCTGTGCTCCATACTCATATACTGTAGACCAGCCTTGAAATATTGGTAGACTGAGGGCCCTTCAACACTATACTAAAATGCGAGCAGAAATGGGTTAAAATAACCCACTTCCACTCACATTTTAGTTGCCACCCCCAACCCGAAACCAGAGCTTTCCCTATGGGAGTGGCTATATGCTATGCCGAAAGGAATCCACCCCAAAGCCCCAAATTTACCCTCTAAAACTTATTGAAAGGGGTCCCTGGCAGGCATGGGGCCTCTCTTCATGTCGTCACAATGGAGCAAATGTCACCTGAGAAGATGGGAGGAGTGAGGAGGAAAATCCCTCTGCACCCTCCTAACCACCTCACCCATCATTTCCTCTATCAGGAGGGCATGAAGAGAGGCTTCGTGGCTGCCACAGACCTTTTCAGTAAGTTTTAGGGGGACAATTCTGGGCTTGGGGGGAGGGGTGGGTTTGCTGTTGCACCTTTGGGCTCTAGGCGTCCAACAGTGTGAGAGGGTTGTATTCATTGACTACTGGGAAACATATGACACATCCCAAGAGTCAATCCACACAGACTCAATACCTTATTATATCTGGATCTTTAATTAAGATCCAGATCTAATAAAGTATTTAATTAACACAAATAAAACCAGGGAAATTTGGTTTACTCAACATTAATTTGCTTTTATTGGCATCATTTGGATGTCTCTGGTAAAAGCAAGACAGATCTCTACTTGAGAAATAGAAAGAGGTGGAATTGATGTGCACTGACTAACTGGAACGGCCAGACTACATTTAATGGATCATGTGATTAACTCTTAATGTGTTGTTTTATATGTTTTTAAACTGTTTAAATGTATTTTATAACTCTCTATATTTGTAATGGTACATATCCTATGGCTTCATATGGTTGCCTATTTGTTAGCCGTCTTGAGTCCCCTCCGGGGTAGAGAAAAGCAGGGTAGAAATGCCATAAATAAATAAATACTTAAAGGCCTGCCTGGAAGGGCCCTGAACTGCAAAACCAGAGGTAGTCATATCTCAGGAAATGCAAGGGACTGTGATGAAATTCAGTGTTCCTTTCAATTTTGATTTCATAAGGGTGGAAACTTGTGCATTCATTAGGGGATCCCTGTTATCCGCCTATTGTTTTCAATTCTTCATGTCTAATTGAGAGTAATGCTTCCAACTGAGTTCTCATGGGAACTTAGTTCTTCTAGAAAACAACAAACAAAACCTCACTTTGACTACACCAAACCACCTCAGCAGCTGGTGGCCTTCTTCCTTTGTCACATGCCAACATCTCATAGGATACATCTAGAATGCAGAATTAATTTAGTTTTACAGCACTGTAACTGCCATTTCTAAAGGCTATGAACTTGTGAGAGATGTAGTTTTAGAAGATATTTAGCCTTCTTTGCTGAAGAATGCTGGTGCCCCACTCAACTACAAATTCCATGATTCCATAGTATATTGAGCCATGGCAGTTAAAGTGGCATTAAACTGTATTCATTCTATGATGTAGATGTACCCATAGAGAAGGCAGGAGACATATAGCTCCAAGAAACCCGAACTACAATTATTGATTCACATAAGTCCCTTGTGACTTTTGTTATTGTTTTGATATATCTCAGAATAACAACAACAACAAAACACCCACAAGACAGAAAACAGGTTTTTTCCCCTAATATTAAACTCATGGACCAAAAATTCACCAATGCATTCAAAGACAAAATACATGTCAATATTATCTCTTGGCTTCCATACTAAATGATTGTGGTATCCTTCTGTTGAGATCCATCTCTCCAAACACTTCTGCATAACCATCTTGTTATGGATGTTCTTCATACTGCAATGCACTAGGAACTCCATACAGCTCCCCGTGGTCAACAAACAGCATCTCTGGGCTTCTAGCTTCTAAAACATAACTTTGCTGTGATTGTGAGAGAAACCTAATGGGAAGTTCTAATGAGTCAGCACTGCTGAGTTAATGTGAGTTGCGGAAGGGCATTAATATGTTCAAGAGAAAGACCTGCAAAACTGTGCCCTTTTTATTTCTTTGCTTAAGCACTCTTTTTTCATCAGACCCATATCCTACATGCCAAGCAATGTTCTTGAACCAGAATGTATTTTTGGTTGTTATCAGACCATTACTTTTGATTTATAGAGCAGAGAGGCAGCTGGATTTTTATAAGCTCACCTTGCAGTATTGAAGATAACAAATATAATATAATAATCTAACTTCTCTAAGCTATCACACAGAAAAGAGAGAGAGAGCGCGAGAGTCTTATAGATTTCTCTATCTTGAGACACCCACTGCACATTAAGGAATTTTATCTTCTGACACAAGCTGCACTACAAGAATAATTTTCAAAATTCTACTATTCATTAATCATACTCACAACAGGAGAGTATATTTATTTATTTTTATCCAAATACAATATGTAGGCACTGTGTTTGAGAATGAAATGCTGTTGTTTAGCCACTTGAAGGTATTTTTCTTTAATCATGCTACATTATACAAATAAAAGTTTATTGTGGCATAATATCATTAAAATGCAGTTTGGGCAAGATTATTAGATTTCTGGAAATCAAATTAAAAGTAATTTAAAAAAAATCTGTGAACCACTGCTAGTGTAAAAAAAAAAGAATGTTTAATTGAAACATGAAATAATGCTATATCTGAAGGAGTAAACTCATAAATCAGTTGTATTAAACACTGACACATTTACATCTGTGAAAAGGCTGTTCCAAGTTCTGAGCACCCTAAAGCAAATATATTTGAAAATAGAGGATGGCAAGTTGGGAGGAAAAATGAAACAAAATTATAACCAGGTTTGGGGATGATGTGAGTTGCACAATAAGAGTTGCACAAAAAGTACAATATGGAAATTAGTATGTTTATGCACAAAGATGACATTTGCTTTTCCAAATGCAAATATGAATGTATTTGAAATTTCCATGACTGAAAATATTTATTCTCTTTCTATTCCTTCCGGACCTTTTCTTCTGCCACCCCTCCCCTCAACCCCTCAACCTCAGCTTTTCATCCAATGTAAAAGATTTTGCCGTTTGAGATGCATGAGCAAGTGAGCCCTCCCTTTCCAGAATTGGGATTCACAGCATTGAATTAAGAATATGTTGAATTGAATTAAGAATCTATTCCCCCAATTAAGATACCTGAAATAGATTCCTTAATGTTTTGATTGTCTGTAAAATTGCTTGGTTCCCAGTGATAAAACTCTTGGGTGGGAATGGTTTGTCAGAATATATGGATGCAGTTGTGGAGGGGAAAACCTGAACAACTGGAAAATCACTCAGAACTGAACACAATTCAATGAGAGTAACAAATGACAAACAAAATGTATGGACAATGCTGTTTATGTTATATACAGAAGAGCCAACCTAACCATTTTTTCAGTGGGCGTACATTTACCCTATTTATACCTTGCCTTTCTCAACCCTGAGTGGGACTCAAGGCAGCTTACATAGAGCAACATACAATTCCAATAAACATTGAAATTAAATCAAACATTGATAAATATCAAACATTTAGAAACATTACATTTAATATTAAATGTATGTGAACATGCTTTGGGCTGGAGGAAATGTAATTGATTAAACAACAGATTGCCACACCCATCGGAAGTATGATCCATAGCAGGCTTTGATTCTAGAAAATAGATACATAAAGGCAAATCCAATTGTTAGCCCCAAGGAGGGTGGACAAATTGGTCCATTGACTTGTTAAATCAAAACTTCTGTAAGATCCATTGAATTAATTGGCCTGGTCTAGTAAAAACTAACAATTGGACATAAATAAAAGTAAAATACAATATTCATCTACTAGAATTATGTTCAGACAATATAACAGATAGGCAACCCCAAATCCAATTGGAGCTGGAAGCCACCCGTGTTAGAGAGCACGCTTTCACCACACAGTGGGAATTGCATAGTTTCTTTTGTTGATAGCATGTAAGAGATGGTATAAAATGGAAACTCTCTTGACACTCTTCCACCTTGAATATTACTGCTTCACAGGGTGCTAAAAGCAGTTAGAGAAGCCATGCTTCATCCATGGGAGAAATCTGAACTCAAGCACCAGCAATGAGCCATAACTCTTGGCTTTTCCTTCAGGGTGCTTTCCCATGGAAGCAGAAGCATTGCTGCTGCCAATTATTTATAACACTGGGCATCCATGCCTGTCCGTACACATTTAGTAAATATAGATAGAAATCACTTCAGTGCACATTCTCCTTCCTGTATTCCCTAGCATCAGATGGGAAAATTCACACTGGGATGTATTCCTATCACTAAATGATGTGTTTCTCTAAAAGACTGGGGGATAAGCATTTGGCCAGTTCTTTGCAACCTGCCATCATTGTGTTCCCATCTGAAAATGGTACATGAGTTGACTGCCTAAATGTTTGCTCAAGCCCTTGTCCTGCCCTATTAGTCTCAAACCTGCATATGCCCACTTCTCTCAGCTACTGGTTGTTTTATGTCTTACATTTGATTGGTTTTACTGTTCTAATACATTTTACTGTATACGTTTTTAATATTGTTCTTTGTAATCTTGTTTATATTGAGCTTGGTTCCCATGTGAGCCGCCCTGAGTCCCTTTGGGGAGATGGAGGCAGGATGCAAGAATAAGTTGTTGTTGTTGCTGCTGCTGCTGTTATGTACTGCACCTCCTATCAATTTCCTCAGTCTTACTTGGAACAAAATAAAATAGAAGTCAAAATGATATTAGGTACCTGCAGTCAAGCTGACCTTTCCACCAACCACCTGGTAGCTTGGGTAGCACTGCCACTTGGGGTACAACAAGAATGTTGCCACTTGGCATGCATGCTTTGTGCCTTTCTTGATGCCATGTTCTCAAGCTACCTGATGTTCATTACAGTCCTCAATGGCAGATTTGTGTGAGCTACTTTCTTCCATCATGAATATAACACAGGTTTCTCGGTTGCTAGTTTTAAATCTATGTTTGAAAAAGATTACTTTATCGGCTCAAGTGGAATTATACATTATACAGGGGCTTCTTAGTGAGTGAGAAAATAAGTGTGAATGAAACTTGGTGTCAGCAATATAAGAGGAAGAGAGGTCATTGTGAAACATTCCTGAAAACACAGCTTCTGACAGGATGAGAGATGATAAAGACTTTGGGCATGGAGTTACTAATAATTATTAAGAATAAATAACAGAATGCTGTTATGATTAAAATACATGCAGCTATAGATGTCTTTGAATGGGTTCTTTTCCAAGGTAGTTAGTAGGCATGAGAAAAAAGTTATGAAAATTAAAAGAAATCGGAAGGGATTCGTATGTATGGGACTTTCAAGTTTATACGCATCGCAGGGCCAATCCCGGAAGTAGACTTTCTTTTCCGCACTCTCTGGGCCCAAATTTTCGTTAGATTAGTAAATATTTTGGATGCCCACCCAACAGGAAAATTTCCCCCTCCACAATAGCTTTGCAGACATAACTCACAGTCAAATCGGGGCCTTTCCATGCTTGGAGCCTAATTAGAGTGAAAGGCCTCCTCCAGGAAGTGAAAAAGGAGCCGGAAATGATAGAGAGATCCAGATCGAGACTCCTAGAGGGGCTGGAGAACTGACGAAAAAAGCGATTTAAACACCCAGGAAGGGGGTTTAGATAGAAGGACAGAGCAGAAGTACATAAGAACTGCTGAGAGAAGGGCAGCAGGAGTGAAAAGAACATGGAGAGGAGAAGGAAGAGTTCAGAATCAAGAAAAGCCATAGAGTTCAAACGGAGATCCTAGAGTGCTATGGTAAAACTGAATGGGGAAAAGCTGGAGTGAGGAGAACTCTACAGATTAGCAAGGCCTGCACCAGAGGTGGGCAACTATTTTATTTAATAATATTAATAATAATATATTAATGCATTATATGTCCCTGCAAAGAAACCCTGTCCTTTTATAATATTAATAATAATATATTAATGCATTATATGTCCCTGCAAAGAAACCCTGTCTTTTAATAATATTAATAATAATATTAATAATAATATATTAATGCATTATATCTCCCTGCAAGGAATCCAAGGGAAATGTTGCCCCTTGATTTGCCTGTGCTTATAACAGTGTCAGTCCTGTTTCCCTGCTTTGCCTACTTTAGAACTACTAACGAATTTTGTTAGTAATTACGTTACATTTTAGAAATTTTGGGAATTTTTTTTGTAAGTCTTTCTATTACTAATCCAAAAAAATCCCCCCCCCCCCATTAGATTTTTTGATTGTCTATTTTTGGGTTCTAAACCATCCCTAGTAGTTAGTTATGGACCATACATGTTTTATGCACAACCGGTATATTATTATACAAAAGGACCCTTTTGTAAATAGCATGATGCTGTGACCATAAAATATTTGGGCAACATGCACGATCAACTTACTGATGCCAGTTTATTTTTTCTCTAAAGAATCTGGCAAGTGGCTACAAATGGTTTCTAAAATGAATGCTGCATCTAAAAATGCTGTGATACAATATAAGCTAATGACAGTTAAAATCAAAATGTGGTCAGATGCAATCTGGAGAATTGAAGGGAAGCTGGATATGAAATTGGCCAAGGTAAAGATATAATTGTTCTATTAGCTGCTGAGAAGGGAGAGGATTCGGGCTAGCGGTAATGTTCTTATGAATCTATCCACCAACTTTAGCAGATCAATGAAACAGCTCAACATTCAAGCATCAATTCATCAACTTGAGAAGTAAAAGACACATTTTCCAGTGGAATTTGACAAAGGAGCTTAGGTTTCTTGCTGAATTAAGACCTACAAAGAGTAAAGGGATCAAAAATGAAATCTGAACGTGATGCTTATTAAGTCAAAGCTACATTCATTGATCAGATTGACAGAGAGTTTGAAGTCAGATACCAGTTAAGGCACTTATCTGCTTTGGCTGGAAAGCAGTATTTTAGGTCAGCAGTGGAAAAATTATATCTGAGATGCTTGCAGTTACCACCCACTTGTGTGATCTTTGGCTCTCTCTTGAATCTCCTGGATTCCACCTACAGGATTAAAAGAAGGTGCCAGAAACAGCAATTTTCCTTTAAATAAAGTGCAGCTCTCTGTGCTTCATTTTATTCACCACTCCAAAAAGGGTTTTACAAGTGTAAAAGTGGATCTCTGGCCACATTGAGTTTCATTTTTGAAAGCTGAGAATGCTAGCAAAAGGTCTCATAAAGCAGATAATTTGTAGTTTAACTGCCCATCCCTGGTTTAGATACATTTCTATACACCAAAGATTCTTATTACAATTTGCCTCTAATGACATTAGGTATACAGTAAGTAAAATTTTACATGAGTCCATGAGATGTACTCATGGGTTCATGTAAAAAAGAACTACTGACATCCATTCTAAGTAGAACAGCCAGCAATGTTAAAAATAACTGATGATAAAATTAGTGAACAGTATTTCAAAAAGAGGAGTAAAATGACAGTAAAATGCCTAAATAAATAATGCAGTGAAGGAACAAGCCAAACTCAAACCTTTAGTCCAGTCTGACTAACAACATATGTACAGTGGTCCCCTGCCCAATGATGAACATGAAGCAGAGTTATGTATCAAACTCTAATCATCATCATCATCTTTATTAATATACCAACGCATCTCCCCAAGGAGATTCTAATTTTGGGGTCAGATGATTTATTTTTTTTAAAAGAGATGTTTCAGATACATAAAATAATCCAGTGATTATAACACTGTAGGATTATAGTTTAACCAAAATTTAGCTATAAAGCATATCAAAGGGTAGGACTGGGAAATGTCTTTGTCAGACCTTGGGGAAAAAACCCTGTCATTTAACAAGAGACTTTTCAAGATTGAGTCAGAGATCACTCGCTCGACAAGGAATGTCATTGCCTCCTGCTTTCCTCAGGTCAGAGTATTTGTTTCTAAAGAGCTACAGGAAATCTAGCTGGTTATGGGAATCCAATGAGCAAAATGTGAGTGAAATAGCAACCAGTATTCAGAGGTGTATTAACTTCTGATAATGGAAGCTAGACACAAGTATATATACAAATAGCTTGTCAGTCTTATCCTCCATTGATTTTCTAATTCCCCTTTAATGCTGTCTCATAGGCTTCCCATTTTCTATCCTGTAGTTAGGGTTCTAACATTTTGTCCTGTATTTGGGCAATATGGAAGGTATTAAATCCTGTGAGAAATTTGGTACCACATGAACTCTCAGAAAAGTGTTAATACGTATATGATAAACAGCCCTTAAATACCAAATGTCAAGGAATGGTCAATGCCACAACACTGCTCTTCCTCCTCTCCATCATGTTGGGATAATGCCAAGCAGCAGAACAAAGCTTCCACCTTGTGATTGTTGTCCTGCTATTGCAAGATTTGCCTGTGCTTTGGTATTTTCACAAAATTTGAGATCTTGTGGGAGCTCTTGTGTCTCAGTACGAGGTGATTTGATGCATTCTTACATAGTAGTGCCACATGAATCCTATATTCTTTAAAAAAACAAACCCTGAAAAGCCTACATATTGTTTTAGCAAATTTTAGCTTAACTGTGTTGTGAATTCAACCCTGTTTAACTTCAACTGGCACCCAAGAATTTTAGCATTATGAAATCAGTAGGACACTTTTTCTGATCTATATTTGTCATACTATGTATTCTTTCTAAGCTAAAATGACCCAAACATTGAATACTTTCCTCGTGCAGGCAATCTCACATTGGTTGTCCTTTCCTACACTTTTTCTAGGTACTCAGTATCTATTAATGCAATGATCAAAATCCTACACAATATTTGAAATATAAATAGATGTATAGAAGGTTCTGTGTGCCATTGGGAGCCCCCGATGGCACAATGGATTAAACCCTTGTGCTGGTAGGCAGGACTGAAGACCGACAGGTTTGAATCTGAGGAGAGCTGGGATGAGCTCCCTCTGTCAGCTCCTGCTCCCCATGCGGTGACATAAGAGAAGCCTCCCACAAGGATGGTAAAACATCAAAAACATCTGAGTGTCCCTTGGGCAACATCTTTAGATACAGCCAATTCTCTCACACTAGAAGTGACTTGCAGTTTCTCAAATCACTCCTGACACGGAAAAAAAAAACAACAAAACAAAAACATGCAACTGTTCATAATTATCCTTCACATAGAACTTTCCTATAGTAGCTGTACATTATGACAACACTTCCTTGAAACTATTCATAAGAATCTCAAAATCTCTCTTTTAGATACACACTGCAAACTCTAAATCAGTGGTATCCAAACTTTTTTGGCCTACCGCCCCCTTTCCAGAAAAAAAATTACTCACCGCCCCCCTAGAAATTAGTTTTTTACAAATTTAATAGCAATTAAACAGAAAGATATATGTATTAATGCAGTGGTTCTCAACCTTTCTAATGCCTTCTAATAAGGTTCCTCATGTTGTGGTGACCCCAACCATATTTTCATTGCTATTTCATAAATAATTTTGCTACTCTTACAAATTCTAATGCACATATCTAATATGCAGGATGTATTTTCATTGTTACAAATTGAACATAATTAAAACATAGTGATTAATCACAAAAACAATAGGTTTGGGGGAGTATGGACATCGGATGGGATTTGCAGTACCTTCAATCGATTCAGCTCTGACTTCCACAGACCACTGAGACCCCCATAAATTACAGAACTGGACCAAACTTAGCACAGAGAACCCACATGACCAACAGAAAATACTGGGGGGTTGGGAGGAATTGGCAGTGATTTAGGGGAGATGTAGTTCACCTACATCCGGAGAGAACAGAGAACCCAAACAACTATGGATCTGGACCAAACTTGGCACGAATACTCAATATGCCCAAATTTGAACACTGGTGGAGTTTTGAGAAAATAGCCCTTCTCATTTGGGAGTTGTAGTTACTGGGATTTATGGTTTACCTACAATCAAAGAGCATTTTGAATTCCATCAACAATGGAATTGAGCCAAACTTGGCACACAGAACCCCCATGACCAGATGAAAATACTGGAGGGGTTTGGAATGAATTGCCTCCGCCGGGTTTACCTTGCCTCTTCCGCGGTGGCAGTGAGGCTCCGCCGGAGGACGCGGAGGCCTTTGCACTGCAGCCTTTGCATTGCACTGCGTGTGGGGTTCAAAGTGAAGGGGGCAGGGCCAAAGAAGAGGGCCATGTGACCCCTCCTAAATGGCCAATCATTCACCGCCCACTTAAACGGGTACACCGCCCCCAAATTCCCGAGCCTCCCACCGCCCCCTTGGATCGCCTCACCGCCCACCAGGGGGTGGTACCGCCCACTTTGAGAATCAGTGCTCTAAATGAAGCTTGACGTTTTTGTCACAATCTACCTCACTTCACATGCACTGACTTGGAACTGCAATTCCTATTTTAACCCATATGCTTTAACAAATCTCAATTATTTGGTGCTATCAGCAAATTTGTCTACCACATTGCAATAACAGAGGACACGTCCTTTTTTCTGTTAATATTAAAACAGCATTTCACCTAGATTTGTAAATGAGTCCCAGATCACTTACAAAGAAAATAGATCAAGAGTTTACTGGATACTGCATCCAGATTATAGAACACTACATAAAAGTCTTCTTGCAGTTGATGAACATTTTAATACAGCATATATGCCAGAATGCCTCCAGCAGATGATAACATCTCTACTCAATGAGAGGCGGAGAGAAGGCAAGCCTACCCAAAGGATACTCCTTAAAAAATTAGTAGGATGTGGATGAATAATAGCAGATCTGAAGTGCTGAGCAAAATCACATGCTCTTGGCAAACCCTGCAGTGATATCCTTTCTTGCTTATGCACATTATGAGGGGATAATACTAGGACCAACGAAGGTTGAATTACCCTTATTCAAAAGGATTGGGATTAAAAGTGTTTTGGATTTCAGAATACCTGTATTTGCATAAATGTACATATAGGATTAAGATATCTTGGAAATGGGGCCCAAGTCCAAACATTAAAGTCATTTATGTTTTATATACCCCTTGTACACAAACCCTGAAGGTAATTTTTTACAACATTTTAAATAATGTGCATGGAACAAAATGTTTGTACTATAACACATTTCTATGTGGGGAAATTCAGATTCTGGAAGATTTCATAATTCCAGATAAGGGATGCTCAACCTGGTCCCATTTACATTAACAATTTAATGCAGTTCGAAGCTAGCTTTAGATTCCAGTGACTAGACAAGAATTGCCCAGGAAAGCGCTTAAAAGAAGCCCTTAATGCACCTCAGTGCTTTGTGATTTGTTAATCAACATCCTGACCTCCAAATGGTTCCAGAATTTCCTAGGTAATCACTGCAAAGCCAGCTTTGAAACTCCATTAAATGTTCAGTGTAGATGGGGCCTATATAGCAGATAATTACTTCCATCCCAGAGAAAAAGCTGCTGAATTTGTCAATTCCTGCTTGGCCTCAGTTCCTAAGTTTCCAAATAAATGTAAAAGCCACAGACTGAGACAGGTGGGCAACAGACTTTTGGATGTTATTATTTCACTCAACTGTGCATCACTTGCCTTTACTACCCGACAGGTTCGACAATCAACAAAGAATTAAAACATAGCAACAAATTATCATATGAGGGCTTTTCACTTTCTAAAAAGAGAGTCTTTGGAACCTCGATTTAAAAAGAAATGTTTCCTGTCCGGGAGGAGGTAAAATTTCAGCTGTCTTTAATCAAAATGCAACATTGCAGCACTGGAACTGAAACATGAAAATAATAACCTGAAGCAGCTGTCTAAAGTGCTTTCGTTCTCAATTAGAGCAGCTTGTCCTCCTTCCAAACTGGTGCAATCTCAACTTTAAATTAAACATACTTTCATTTAAAAATTTAAACGAAACTATAAACCTTTTATAAAGCAGGATGAAGATAAAGATAAAGAGAAAAGGATGGAGCTTGTGTGCATATGTATAGAATAGCTCAAGATGCCATATTTCAATAGTTGTCTTTGAGACAAGGAGTGTCACTGGCATAGACTATATCTCTGGACTAGTCCAGCACTTCCTCCTTTGCATATTCATTTTGCACTGAAGCTGCATTTGATTTCTTGGAAGGAAATGTACAAGATGGAATGGATAGAGTATTACAGCTTCCAAGCTTGCTTTTATGCCTCAGTTAGAAAACAAGAGTTTCCATTGGCAAGAACCTAGTAAGCTTATGAAGATTGTATTGCCAGTGAATATGGAGCCAGCTTATTTTCTTGCTCCAGAGATAAGAACAACAGATTCACAATAGAGGGGAAAATATTCCACCTAAACATTAGGAAGAACTTCCTGATGGTATGAGGTGTTTGGCAGTGGAATATACTGACCTACAAGTGTGGTGGGGTCTCCTCCTCTGAAGGTTTCTAAGCAAAGGCCATTTGTTGGGGATCCTTTGAGTATGTATGCCTGCAAAACAAGGGGTTGGATTGGATGCCCCGTCTTTTCCAACTCTATGATTCTATTAACAGCTAGTAGTACATGACACCTAAACATTAACTTGTTACTTGGCATCTCTCTCTCCTCCCTTAGCGGTCAGTTTACAGGGAAAACTACAAACTGCCAAGTTGTTCTCTAAAAGATGAGAACCTGGGATGAAATTTAAGGAGTGTTTTTGCAAATGACCCCAAACCAAATCTAGAACACAAGCAGGATATAAACAGCGATGTTTCACCAAATGATGTTTTTGTAGAAACTTTTATTTAATTTTAACACAGCAAGTCGGTCCCAACCAGAAAAGACCCAATTGGCTGGCGAGTCATCGCATATATAAATTTAATTGATTCTATGGCTTTACTTTAACTAGAACTAATAATAGAAAGGAGACCCATCATGAACAAACTTGTGAGGGAGCAATTATTTGTATAGACTTTACCTAATCCACTTGATCTTACAAAAAAATAGCAATGAAATAGCACCCTTACACAGAGCTTGGTCAATCAAACAGCCTAGACCTCATGAATGGACTAACTAAACATTCAACGAAACATTCATCCAATATTTTGGTATAATATAACCCCTGTATCTGCGGGACTGGCACCCATGACTTCATTTATCCATTTTTAGCAAATGATGGCCTCTCTAGGCATTTTAGGTTCTACAATATGATTCTATGGCAGTGGTTCTTAACCTGTGGGCTGCGGACCACCAGTGGGCCACGAGGAT
The DNA here is from genome assembly GCA_030556195.1 of Anolis apletophallus. Taxonomy (NCBI): domain Eukaryota; kingdom Metazoa; phylum Chordata; class Lepidosauria; order Squamata; family Anolidae; genus Anolis; species Anolis apletophallus. The sequence goes on from JARBWK010000007.1 coordinate 85,332,007, forward strand.
GAAAGTCTGGTCCGCGAGCCTCCTTCCTCTTTAATTTCCGCTCCTTTTGCGCTGCCTGCCACTCCTTCCGTCACTGACCATGGCATATACTCTGTATCAGAAACAAGAGCTGATGTGATCTATCCAATGCAATTTTCTGAATCAGCCCCCAAACCAAATCTAAAGTTGACAAAAAATCTGATTCATAATTTGGGAATATGCGCCCAAATATGGGGGTTGTACTGCATTTTTGAAGCCAAACTCGTTTTGGAAACGTCCCATCCCAATTTGTTCCACAATTATGTGCTTAGATGTATTGTCAAAGGTGTTCATATGCTTAGCGATAATGTCACTAGTTTTTGTACTAGACCAAAAAACCTAATACAAACCTTTAATAATAAATGTATGTATGTTGGTTTCAGAATGATAATCCATGCATGCCTGTGACAGGCATAATCCCACTGAAAGAATTTCCATCTCATCTCTTATAAACACAATGCTTTTTAATATTCTGCTCATATATTCAGTTAACGTTACAGTGTACAGTAATTACATGAATACAAATTGAGCAAAGTGGAGTAGATGTTTTTGCAACTTATTGGTAAATGGCGAAATACCTGAAAGAGCTTCCCCTGATCCATGTTTTAACATTAACTGAAGAAAGAGAAAAATGAAGAAATGAGTACCTTTTACCCAGAGCTTTATTCACAGATTGTTCACCTGCAATAAACCACCTACTTTATATTTATTTTCCGTTTCTGCCCTTTTCTAAAATAAGGAACTTTCAAGGACTAAAATGTATGAAAATATGACCAGACATTATCACATACTCAAACCCTAGTCTGAATTTCTTAATCATCAGATATCCTGAGAATTATGTGAAACTTCTGTTCTGTTTATAAAAACTGGGAATGGATGCTGTGACCACAGATATCCACGAGCTTATTACTGTGCCATCGGCAGGCTTTTTATAGGATGGCCATGTTTTTCTTTGTGCACATTTCTTTCCTATAATGTAGATACCACTGTATGACATTTTCCATTTTGTTGCTATTTAGAAAACGGGAAATAATAAATGCGCTATTATCATAAAAACACAGTCCTGCATTAATTTAGATATTGGAAATGCACTCACACTCGCACAATTCACAAAGAAAACTGCCATCAGTTTGCATAATTTGCATTTATAAATCCAGTTTCATGCACCACATAGTTCTTTGCCCCTGCCTATCGGCAATTCTGTTTCAAACTCTCATTTTAAGCTACACCATCTCTTATTTCACATCTCAGTGTAACAGCAAAAGCCATTTTCATTAAAATACTTCCCTAAACCTCTGGGTCTAATATTCAGTATATGTACTTGTAAGTTATGTCCTGCCGAAATAAGTCAAACTCAATTTATTAATAAGCTTTAGGTGTTTGGATCAGAGTACATTAAAGGGTAGAAAGGGGGGCTTCATTTTCACAGGTACCCTATGATCAACTGTTAAAAATGCAATTCTGCCTAATGAGGCTCTTGATGAATTCATTAGAAGGTGGAGAAGCAAGGAAGTTAATACAAACCATCTATTGAAGAAAACACACTTTCTCCTGAATTGAAGGGCAACTAGTGAAATTAAGTTCTATTAAAACACAAGTTCTATTAATTCAACACAGATTTGAAGATCCTAAGAGAGAATGATCCTCTAATAATAATAAATTAAAGTAAAGCCATACAGCAATTCACAAACCTTCCATTCTTTCAGTAAAAACTTTCCTCTAGAAGTCCTTAACCAGGGTTTTATCTCTTGAGGCACAAAACACTCATGCCTTTGCAAAATCCTTACTTATTCTTGTGGGCTACATGTAAATTTATGACAACTGTAACCATAGATCAGTAGCCCAACTGCTCCTATGTGTCTCAGATCAACAATGGTCAATGTCTGCTTGCAGATTGTTGTGTGTAGTGATTCTTCCTCCAAAAGTGATTCTTCCTCCAAAAACCTCCCATCTTCATACAATCCACTCCTCCGTCTTCATACCAACAAGAGATGTATTGGCTTATGGAACACAAGTGCCAAAATGTACCAAAACATACCTTGTCTGAAGTAGCTTTAAAAACATTTTTTCTGTTTTAATTCCAGTTTATTTTGTTCAAGTGAAAGAAATTCAATCTAGTCACAAGATCCAAAATTAGCATTTTATTCAGAACATTGGGGTCAGGGTGTATCATTTATATTCTGGTACATAATACAGAGGCAAAGCTGTTGTCAGACATCTTTCTGGTTTAAAAGCTCTTTTTAACATACTGTGTAATTACTTGAGCCATTAGTAATAGGCTACCCCTTGAGTTCTCTCTCCCTCTCCTCTGTCTTCACGTTTGTTTGTTTTTTTTTGGTACAAATTATGTAAAACATTTGTGCTAAGAATTTTTTCCCTCCCCAAAACAAATAAAAAATCAAAAGCAAAAGAAATTAATTAAAAAAACCCAAATCTTGAGTACTCTAACTACAGCTCAACAATTGAATCAATGTCACTTGTTTGCAACCTGTTTGTAAATACTTTATCCATAACGAAAGATATAAACATGCAAAAACCTGAATCCATAGTCCAAATAATACATACACATGTTTGGAAGTCTCTGCACTTTGCCATAGACTATGCCAATAAAACATTATGTACACATACCATTTTTTACAGTGAAGTGGGAAAAAAAGTACTGGAAAATGCTTTAAAAAATGTGTGTATGGATTAAGACCAAAATGTGTCTAACATTCTATCGTATGAAAAAAAAAATCAGTTCTGCTACAAACGGGTGATATGAAAACTCCCTTTATTTGCAACCAGCTGCATAAGTTTTAGAATTTTAGTGAAAAACCCTAGCATCTAAAACTAGAAGTATTGTACATTTTTTCTTCTTTTCATGGCCTTGCCCTCACCTCCCCCAATAACAAAATTTTCCCATGAGGTTTTTTTTCTTTTTGATTTCCTTATTTTAATAAAAGCAATGCAATGTAACAAAACGCATGTTGAAGCATAGTGGTGATTGAACTTTCTCCCCACCCCAATGTGGTTTGTCTTATCTTTTCTTAAATCAGTACCATTTAAAGCCTTAAACATAAAACTAATTCAAATCTGAAAAAGGTACAAAAAGGCACATAAAATCCCAGTGCTTCTGTACTGTAAAATTCAAGTGTAACTGAGCTCAATTGTTTGTTTTTCTTTTTCCAAACAGCATTGGATGACTGATATTCCCAGTGAGCCCAAACAGGTTTGCAGCCTATGCCAAAGCCTTCAGCAAGCACTTGTGCTAGTAGACTACAAAGTTAAAGCCTAGCTTCTGTATGCTTGTTGGGAATACCAGTGGAAAGGTTTGTATTTGTCCAAACGCAATGCAGACCTCCTGGGCATTCAGTCATCGCCTCCCCCGTACATATCAGCAAGTTTCTTGAAACGTGGGCCCCAGTCGTTTAGGTAGTCATAGTCTTGCTCTCCACCACTACTTGAAGAGTTGAGGGAGCTCAAAGATCCAGCAGTGGAACCACTCCCCTCATAGTCGAAGACTAGAAGGGAGTCATAAGGAGGTGCTGTGGGGTCGTTGTCTGCTGCTTTAAGTCCCTAAAACAAAAGGGGGGAAAAGGGGTGGGCATGATTAAGAGTAAAGATGTGGAAACTAGCTCCAACTGACTTCTACTAATGCAACTGCCTTTGGTTTAAAACTGAAAGGAATGATGAAATATCATTGTTGTCAACTTGACATTCTTCCTTTTCCTTGATGTAAGGGGGAAGTGAATAAAATATTAAGAAGTATACGATCACTAGAAATAATCATTGCTAGCTACTTTCTTTTGATAACATAGTCACACATGAGCTCCCCTTCACTAGTAATAAAGGTACACTGCACACATACCTCAAATGAATCAATTCAAACATCTTAAATGTAGTGAATAAAATTATTTTAGATATTGTAAACTCACTGTACAAAACCCACATGGTTGCCGCTAATTGAACAAACCTATTTAACAACCTACCCAAATACACCAAGGCATTCAAATGAACTGATCAAATATTAAAATGGCATGCACAGCAGTTACATTTGGATGTGTCAGTGCTAATGTGCAGACTCAGCAACAGCAGCAGATGTGCGATGAACTCATGGGGAATAAGGTTAACTTATCAGGAGGTATGACTGAACTACAGTCATTTGCCTGCTTCTACTTCTTGCAAGCATTCGAAATGAAATGCATTAAAAACAGAAGATGAGTTCCACCTGGACAGGTAGGATCAAGCACCCATTTTGCACTGCCTCTAAATCAAGACTAGCCTTGGCAAATAAAACTTGTAAAAACACATTTGGGACACCACCAACAGCAACAACCCTAAACATTTTTAGCCCTGTTTTAAGACAGCTGACAATGAAGTTTCATCGGGCAATTAAACAATAGTTTTTCATATCTGTTGTGCTGTAAGTGGTTGTGCCAATTCCAAAAGAAGCCCCAGCTAAAAACAAAACATTAAACCAGCCAACCTACCCATTCTTAATACATTTCTGTTTTTGAAAGCAAACTACAATTTCATCTGTTAATCTGTTTGATGAACAAAAGGGGGGGGGGATGTCCATTCTTTCCACCTCTAAGATTCTCCCTGTAAAGATTTCTAGCAGCCTTGTAAATATGTACTGCAGTGCTTGTCCTAGAGTGCAAGCTGTCATTTCAATTCTGCTTTCATGAGTATCAGTAAGGGTAGCTTGTGTACCTGGCTTTGGGATGGTAGTTTAAGGCTTCAATAAACAGATGTATCTTTTCTAAGGCACCAAATGTGCTGTTCTATGTCAATCATCGGCATCAAGAATCAAGTGAGCAATCTTTTCAAGCTAGGAGTTAGACTCTTCTAGCTCAACATTCACTGCTGGCAGTGGATGATATAAAACTGCTGGTGCCATTGAGCTTATAGGATAAAACAGCAATGAAAAATTCAATGTTCCAGAGGCTGCACTTAATGTGCAAACTGTTTGCTGGAGAAGAGGCCCTGTAAGGCAGTTTTGCAGAAGCACAATGCCACAGCTAAAATCATGTTAAAAATCTGCATTTAGAGCAAGGCTAAGTATTTGTCCATTTCATATCCTAACCAGCTTAATTTGTTATCCAAATGTTAACACTGGAACACTACACAAGGACAGCCTGGTTTGACTTCTAAAACATAAAAAAAAACCTTCAAAGAGAAAGAGTCTGCAGACAAAATAGCCTTTTAAAAAGTTTGTTATAATGAAAATAACTTTTAGCACAAGTAAAAATTAAATGTTATGCTTATATGCAAAATTATATTGACTTAAAAAAGTACAATTAACCTGATCTGACATTTGTTGCTGTGTGTGATTCATATTCTGCATCCACAGGGTCATCAAAAGTTTGGCAAGATCACTGGAGTTCTCATTTGTAGTTTGGCAGGTAGAAAATGTAAGTCTAAATTCTAACGATTACAAAAACACCCTTGAGCCTTATCAAGTTCTTTGCTCGGCAAACACATATAAATTGGGCACTTATTATTTCCTTGAGCAAAATAGATAGTTTTGCTTTTTGCATAGCAGGTTGGAAGCCATTTGGCTAAGTGGTCCAGTCTCATCCACTCTGAGTATAATTACCGGGATCTCATGTGCAGATATTTAATATCAGATGGATCACTGACCAATCTTTAGATTCTTCAAAATTTCTGGGATATGGCCTGTAGAATCCCAACACCAGATAATGACAGAAGTTATTTATTTATTAACTTTATTTATACCCCGCACCCATCTCCCCAATGGGACTCGGGGCGGTTTACATGAAGCCAAGCTCAATAACACATAATAACAAAACAATAGCAATTATAAAAACAATACAATCAATAAAACTCAAACACATGCAATAGTAGACAATTTAAAACCATTTTGGGCGGGCCAAATGTGAAATGTTAAAAATTTTAAAATAAATAAACACTGGGTGCAGACAGAGATAGTTTGCATATAGTCGGAAGGCTTCAAGGATCCTATGGGGCAGACATACAACAGGTAATTAAAGTGCTCCTAAGGACTTTTGCAAAGAATGAACACGGCAGGGCATCATTTACTTCATTCAGGGAAGGCACACTGAACAGCCACGTCTTAAGGCTCCTCCTAAAGACTGCCAGAGTGGGGGCTTGTCTGAAGTTGAAGCCTCATCTATGTTATCACCTTAATGCAGCTTTGAGACGACTCAAAACTGCTGTAACCAGAACACACATACTGCCAATATGTGTGCTGCAGCATACATTTAAGAGAATACAGCACATTTTTTAAAAAGTTGCAGTAAAGTTCAAGTTCAGCCCACAATGCACTGCAACAATGCCAAATTATCTCACATCCAGGATGTAATGCGGAGCATATTGTAGACACTTTCCTACTGAAGCACATCAGAAAGGGGGCTGCCAAAAAGCACCCTAAGGGCATGGCTGGGCAGCAGGAGACTATACTTAAAGGAGTAACTGCCTACTTTCCCCATCCTCTGGAGTATTGGTGTTCATCTCATCCAGAAATTTGCAGTGGGGTGGGGTGGGGTGTTGGAGACAGTTTGAGGTCAGGTTCCATGGTTAATGTAATCATCCACCTGGCCTCAAAGGAAATCCAAACCTATCAATCTAATCATCTGCAAAGTGAGTCAGTGTAGATGTGTCCTGTGACATTCCAGGAAGATGTATTTTCCACTGCTCCCGTTTCCCATCATTTTGTATTTATTGCTATACATGATTTCTCCACAGAATTTTGCTTTCATTTATGCTTTAACTTTTTATGTTATGTTTCTCATTCATGCATGGACGAAAGAAATGTAGAGCACAATCTATTGGCACTCCACATTTTATATGTTGATTTATATTATTCATATCTCTTCTTCTACTGGTATACACAAAGAAGAAATAAAAGCCTATCTCTTTAAATCTCATTAAACTAGAGATTTACTATAAAATTTTGCCCAATGGTAAAAAAAAGCATTAAAAATGGAAAAACACTGACAATGCTACATTATGTTATCTTTGCAGACATATATCTAGGACATATTTTAATGGACAAAGGCACTTAAAGCTCTATGCCCTCGCTCTAAAACCTATTTGACGGAGTTCTTTCGGCCGCTTCAGAAGTATTGAATTTTTGCTTTTCTTGGGATTTAAAGGGTTATGGGCGAGGAAAATCAAAATGCACTTCCTCAATTATGAATTACAATTAATACATGATTTTAGGCTAAACTATCACTTTGATATTGTATTTATTATGTGTATAATCCCTCTTGGAGATATTGTGGTTAACACAGATAATGTATTATGGATATAATTAATACCAGTGCACAAAAGTTAATTGATGCATTTTCCTTTTTTCTGTTTGAATGATTTAATTAAGTTTTCCTGTGCTTTTAAAAAGCTACATTTATGTCTATCATCCTAGATAATTTTAATTGTATAAGCAAATTTAAAAATTAATATTATATGGATGTGAAAGTCATTCATTATCAGCACAGATGGCTTCCTATCATTGCTAAAAGGAATATTTCCCGCATCTTCTACTCCTCTGACAACCATTTTACCTCATTAATGAAGTCCCCAATGTCTCCAGGATGGGGAGCTGCTGATCTGACTGGGTACTGAGGTTCTGCATGGATAGGTCTCTCATCAAGTCGTCTTATTCCAACAGGTTTGATGGCATCTGGTTCTATAGTGTCAGGCTGTTGGAGTTGACTTAAATCATAGTCCTGAAAGAAATGCAATGAAATCAAAATGTTTTGGGAAATTAAAAAAGAAAGAGGGATGACTTCCAATTTCTTTCAAACAAGCCACACTGAGAAGCATAAAACCAATTCAGAATGTTTCTTGAATTATCTCGTATCTTGTTTAGAGAGAAATAAAATGTTTATTGCTTCAATGGTGCCCATGTCTCCATTTATAATATCATTCCAGTGTGCTGCTTTGTCGTACACCTCATCTATTTTCCGCTGTGAAACAGATTCAGAACTAGCATTCATCTGTGACTAAACAATTTGCCTAGTAAAGTGCTGATTTACAATATGCAAAAAGTTGCCAATACAGAATCCTTTGTAAATGAACATAAATAAAATCCCAGGCAGACTGAATCTGGGACATAAACAAGGACAAACTTAACAGACTTGTATCCTTTAAAGAACAGCAAACTCGTGTATTGCAAGGATGAAAGATTTAAAATAATGTGAATGTTTACAACTGTAAGATCATAGGTCAGGCTTTTTTCAGCAAAACCAGACTGAAACGCAGCACAACACCATTAAGTGCTTGTGATGACTAGCTTTCTGTTCTCACCTCAAGGTGGGCTTCCTGTAGCAAATTCTAGCCTGTATGCAGCTTCTCAACCTCACATGATTCCCCCTCCCACTGATTCCAATAAGCTCCCCAAACTCCCACTCCCATTTTTAAAGAAAATAATAGCAATTGTCAGACAATTTTTGCTCCCAGTCATATGGAAATACAACAAACATATGAAAACATATGCAAACATCCCATGCAATCTGCTCCTGTCATCTCAGAACCCCATACTACCCTCCAAATACTTCCTCCCCTGAAGCCTGTATTCAAATGACCACCTGTTGTCTGAATTAGAGTCATTATTGAAGTTTTGGTGTTTAAGATACCGTATCATCATTCTTATATTCATTATTAGACAACATTTTGAGAAGAGTTGCCAAGAAAGCAAAGAAACTTGGGACAGCTATTTGGTATGTATTCAAACCCTCAAATTTGACACTTGGCTCTCATGTTGTTTAATAATGAATATAAGAATGATGATACGGTATCTTAAATACCAAAACTTCACTAATGACTCTAATTCAGATATCATCCCTGACCTTCAATGTAATTTTGTGTTGCCTACTCAGACCTTATTGTGCTGAATTTTTGTTGTGTTGCATTTGGGACAAATTAAGTCACATATACTTTCTTCATCAAATTATGGTGCTACCTGTTCATCTCTGCAGCTTTCTCTGTGGCAGAATACAGCAAATTTTCCCCAGAGAAAATTTTCAGTTTTTAATAAAGGCTTTAAAAGATCTTTAGGTGGATCCATGGCAAAACAAGCACCTTCCATTTTTGTGTTTCTTGCTAAGACAGATGGTACATATAGTACTTTTTCCATAGATGAAGTCAACAAACCACATAAATACCCCATCAAACAACAAATCACAGAATTCTACAGGGTGGATCCACATATAAAGTATGCTACATAGGTGAAAAGATAAAGAATGTTTTCACACTTTTTGGAAGTGATCTTAATAGGATCCTTGCTGAGGCCTGTTTTTCTACAGTCCTACTATTGCCATGCATTATTTCTTCTGTGATAGCACTGCTAGATTTCTAATTAGACTCTTGGAAATGTCCATAATTAGACAACACTGGCCATGTTCCAATGACCAGATTCCTTCTCAACAAGCTTAGATATGAACAAGCTACATACACCCACGTGCAGTCACTTAACTCTTGTTTTCAAGTAAGTGGAAAACAAGCTGGAAAGTCACAGCTTCCGGTTTTATCTGAAATGAAAACTATGATCTGAAGCTTTTCGAGAAGACAGAATATAGGAACTAGCTTTACATTCTCATTGGTTTAAAAGGCATGAACCAGTTGCCAACTGTAAACAAGATATTTGCAGAAATGTTTTTCTTCAAATAGAAGCAAACAAGCTCATATGAAAAGAAACACCTCATAATCAACATTTAAAAGCAAAATCATATTTGATAAGTCTGAAAAACTAAGTATTTTTCAAACTTCACATTAATCTCAGAAGGTATGTATATCTAATTCTGCAGGTAACAACTCCAAAAACATGCAAAGCATATTACTTCACATTTTGCCTACCAGATATTTAGTTTATTATTGCTCTGCTGAAATAAATTAACTCATGTCATTCAAATGCTCCATACCACCAAGGATAAGGCCAAAATATTATGCATATTCACTTGGAAGTGCACTCAGCAGAACTCAATTATAAGTAACCATAGATCTGGCTACAAAAGCAATTTTAAGGAATCATGATGTAGTTGCGCAAATACCAAAAATCTCCTTTAAAGAAAAAAAATTAGGAGTAATGTTGAGCTGTTAAATACATAATGCATTAAGAGCTTTGAAGACATAACCTTACTCTGCCGCAAAAGATACAGGTTTTGTTTGGCTTCACTCTCTCTGTTTTCTTCTTCAAACATTGAAATAAATGTTGTCTTTAGGAAACATTCATGCTTGGTCAATCTTGATGTCTTGGAAGAGGGTACTTGCAAAGGTTCATGCTGATAAAATGTTGCAAAGCTATCTACTTTAGAGGTAAAGCTACTACAAATGGAAATATTTCTGCTCAGTGCATCTTAAAATCGCCTACTAAATAAATCAGTATCTTTAAAGATTTGTTTTCATCTCAGAAAATATATACAAGAAATCAGAATTCTACAGCTACATGTTCTGCAGCATATTGTTTGAATACACTATAAACAAAAATATCCCCAGATGAGATATGAAAACCAACAATTTGGTGGGGGTTTTAAACTCAACTTTCAAAGATTAAGAAAGATCTTTTAATAATTTCAATTTTAATTGCAACCATAATCTTCTTTGAAAATACGTTGTCTTCTTGTAAACATGTTTGCAGAACAGTGTCTAATATTGCTATGATTTACAAATACTGTTTTGTTTTGTTGTTTGGATTTTATACTAATACTTTTCTATAAATATTAAGTGCAAAGTCCTAGGAAAATGAGTAAAATTGAATTGGTAGATCTATGGGGCTGAAGTTTAACACTACTTCTCTGGAGGCTTTTAAACAGAGGCTAGATGGCCATCGTTGGGAGTGTTTTGATAGTGTTTTTCCTGAATGGCAGGGAATCAGGCTGGATGGCCCATGTTGTCTCTTCCAACTCTATGATTTTATGAAAAACTTAAAGCTGTTTTTTCTGCAGACTATGAAGGTCTCCAAAAACTTCAGCACTAGCCCTGTCCTACCCTATTAGTCCTAAATTTGCACATGCCCACTTTTCAAGGTCATTGGTTGCTTATTGTTTGGTTATGTTTTATGATGTCTTAGATTGTATTGGTTTTATTGTTTTAATATAGTTGATTGCTATATGTTTTAATTGTATTATTTTGCAACTTTGTTTATATTGGGTTTGGTCCCCATGTAAGCCGCCCCGAGTCCCGTCGGGGAGATGGAAGTGAGTTATAAGAATTAAGTTAAATGCATACATCCAAGGGAGTAAAATTCCACAGGATTTCTTGGACCTACTTTCCTGGAAACAAAGGAAAGTTCATGTGCAGAAGCAAGCACCTTGAAGTTCTGAGTTGTAAGAGTGCTTCAAAAGCAGAGCCCCCCAGCATACAGTATGTATAGTCATTCACGTCTACCTGTCTACCTACAGTACCTACCCATACAGAGCAATACTTCACATGCATATTTAAATAGGTACAAATGTACACATTTATTGAAATAAGACACTCAGGTACTCCTACACATAATTTTTCTGACCTCTTCGCATCTTTCTTTACCCACAGCATTATTAAGCTCAGACTCTTTCTATAATATCTGCCAGCCTCTCTCTTCCCAATACTCTCCAGCTTCCTTCTAGGCTCAAACCAGTCTTCCAGTTTTACCTCTTTCTCTATCTGTCCCTCTCATATTCCCCATCCCTCTCACCCCAGCATCATAGGCCAACCACCCATCTCCACCCTTCCTCCAAATAAGCATACCTTCTGCCATCAAATTGCTTTTGTTGACCTATATTGGCAAGAGAATGGGAGATGGTACAATCTGTTGCTCTGGTGTTGAGTAGTATAAAAGTATACTAGTAATGGCACTGAACTTTTTAATAGTTTCAAAATTTTCTGCACACCTGCATTGCTTAAGATTCAGGGTTTCCTTCATTAGCATATTCAGTCTGGTATATTTCTAGTAAATTCTACTAATGTATTCGGATATAGATTCTGCTTATTATCCTCTTAATCTCAAGGGGAAACTTGATCTATAGACATTAAAGGCAGCTAATTGGCTTTGAGAGACTACAGATGTCAATGCTATGCTCTTGACGCTTACTCATGGAAATATTCTACTACTAAGTCTGGTATACTTACCATACAAAACTAGATTGCTTTCAAACCAGAACATGAAATATGATTTTAATGTGGGCCAAACATAATGCATCTAATAGTCTACTGTCCTCTATTATTTGTTGCAAATTGTTGCCTACGGATGTAATTTGCTACACATGGTCAATACAAAAGAAGTGAATGGAAGGAAATGTTTGCTTCTTCCCACTGTCGTGACTCATTTTCTGATGTTTCATTCAGCACATGAATTATGCTAACTACTAGCAGAAATCTCAATTTGAAGGCAAAATGCATTATTATTGTTCCAAGTGACCATCTTCCCATGTGGCTTTTATGTCTTTTTACCATCTCTGAAAATTGGTACCTTTGCCTCTGATTATACTAGTGAAGGATATGAGGTGGAGTGAACTTATTATCTCCATTTAGTAATCCCAAGTGTTCTGCAGCCAACTCTAATTGTTATTTAATGATTATGCCTCTCTCCAGAAAGATAAAATGGTGTTTTGCAAGAAGGGTGGGGAAAGCTAGTGGAAGGAATCAATAGGCCTAACCCCTTTTTAACAAAGAAAAAAGCCCCTGCCATCTTTTCAAGCAGCGATACTACTACTACTAGTACACTTTTATGCTCGATACAATTAGGTCTGTAAAACAATGAAATGGAGTGAAGAATACATTGCTTTTTTGCTTGCTCTCTCTGTGTTACAGACTATTAAGGATGCATCTCTCACCTGATCTTCTTCCCCACCACCTTCTTCATCATACTTCAAGATATTGTCCCTTACATCATCTTCTGGGTCAATGAGCAACTGTTTGGCTTGACGCTCCTTATCACGACGTTTCATCCAAACCACAAACATAAGCACTAGAACTGCACAAGATGGATTGGAACAAAGTTATCACAGGGCATCAGTTCCTACTCATGTTGCTGCTTGTTTTAAAAGATGCATGAAATCAACACATTAAATATTAAGTCTAATCTAGTCATTATTGCTTCTTCTGCATGTGTCAGAGACGCAAGCTGAGAGATGTGAAGAAAAGGGCTATATGAAAATATATTTGTAATGTCTAAATGCTCAGATGCAAATTCTGAACATGGCAGCTGAAATGAACACATGCAGAGTGAGGCCATAAAGTTAACCTTTACAATAGATTGACCAACTACTCAATATTTCTTTGGCAGGAAAATCATGATAGTGTTCATAAAAATGAGAATGCAACACCCAAGTTACATACAGCAAATTGTAAGGTACCTTTCAGTGTACCATGATCCCATCTATCTTAGCTTAATGGACTCAGTGTTACAACATTTATTTATTGTTTTGAACACATATTAACGTTTGTGTTGGTCATAGTCTAAAAATAAAGCCACACAGTTAAGAATTAAAATATATAAAAGAAAGCAAACCAGTAACAGAACAAAATAAAAACAAATATAGAATTACAAACAAGTTCTGCTTCCAACCTCAATTAATGGCATTGGATATATGGCCTGTAATGCTTTCACATGGCTGTTCCTGTAGGGACTCCTCTATTTTTTAAACTATTGCCAAAATTTTGTTTAGGACTGATACTTCTAGAGTAAGGTTTCTTAAGTTTTTCAACTTGCAACACCTTTTGACCTGAGACATTTTTACACAACCCCATGTATACAGAGAATGGAAAGGGGGGACACACACATGAGCATGAGAGAAGGGAAGGCAGAGGCACATGCGAGAGAGAAAGACATGTGTGCAAGAGAGGGGGAGGCAAAGGGACACACACACATGGGAAAGAAGGGAAAGCAATCCCAACATACAATTATGGAGTCTCAACCCATAGTTTAAAAGGCTGTTCTAGAGCATGACCTCTTATCTTGCAATGCTGCAGTGAGGGAGCTCATTTTCCCAAAAGGAAAATGACCTTTCCCAAACAACCTTTCCCAAAAGGTCATTTCTGTCTCTTTATGGTTTTAAACCATGGTGGGAATCAAACAACCTTTTCTATGATGCTCTTTACAGTAGTATATATACAACAAGTATTATTGGACTGCCAAACCATACAACTATACCCAGCACAGCCAGTGGTGAGGCATTATGGGAGATGCTGTCTAGCAACATTTGAGAGTCATATCATTCTCACCCAGTTAGTCTTCCCGTTTCATCATTTTTTTAATGCTGGTATTCATACTATAAGGCTGTTTTTATCTAAACCTTAGGTGTACTACTTTATTGGTTGAAACTTATTTTACGTCTTATCCACCAAGACTTTTGAGCATAGTTGTGATGCAAAATGAATGACCCCTCCCCCCACATACACACCTTCAAACATGTGCATGCCACAAAGAGAAGCAGGTGAAGAAAAGGGAACATCTGCACTAGATGATGCTTATAAAAGTGGGCCATACGTTTCCCGCAGAGGACCATAGCGTGATCTGCTGTCCCCAAACAGTCTGTCATTGGTGATTCACCCATTTATAAACAAGAGCCTGCCTTTGGGTGAGTATATCTGTTGAAATATAGGGGTGTTTTAGGAGACACCAATATGCTATTGTAAAAAATGCTTAAAAACTTACTGAGTAATATGATGATACAGAGGAGAATTGCAATGATGGCACCTGTGCCCAGTCCTGCTCCTACGATTCTGTCTGCATCTGTACAGTCTCCATTTATATCACATTGGCAAACCTTCACCTTCAGGATAGAAGTGCTGGACATGGGAGGATTTCCAGAATCGGTTATTATTATTGGAACATCATAAATTCCCGCCTCAAGGAATTTGATCCTTAAAACCAACTGAGCACGGTCACCTGAATGAGAAAATAAAGTATGCAAACATGCTTTGCTTATGCAGCTATGAAAGAACCGGAAAAGCTAGAGGACATGCTTGTATTTACAGGAGGAGTGATACTCAGCTTTTCATTAAGTTCCAACAATATAAAGAATCCTGAGAAATGTTTATCCCAGTCTTTTGAGTCAAACTCTGTAATATCAGAAATCACTATAATATGATTTGAATTATAAAATTTGTGAAGTGAGTGGGAACTAAACTGAATCAGGAGGCACTACCCTTCCAAACTGCATTTAAGTTAATCTTTATTTCCATATGCTGTAAAACTTGAGTTACTTTACATAGTCCAGTTCAATAAAATAACTACACAAAAGATGAAAATAGTTGTTCATCTAAAAAGAAAAGCATATTACCACTAATACGAATAATGGTCCAGTTTTTCTTAACACTGGGTGGATTATTTGGCAGCTCAAAGGCAAATGGTCCCGCATTTGGATCAATGTCATCATCTATTGCTGTGATATTTGTTGCATTGGGCTGTATAGTTTCACAAGTTGTAGCTTCTTGAGGATCCACTCGGGGAGCATTATCATTGATGTCCAGTAGATATACCTGAAGTGTACCAGTCCCACTCATTGGGGGAATTCCTTAAATGGAAACAGTAATATATGTTTATTGTAAAAAAAGATTGCAGCCTTTGATGAATAAATATAAAAACACAAATTATAACTGAATATAGATTTAGGCAATATGAGCTAAATATTGAATACTATTGCTTGCGTATGAGGAAGGGCAGAAACTCTCAGTCTGAGCTCTCGTTGTAAAGCCATCAATATAGGCAGGAGCATAAGCATTTCATGTCAACTGAACAAAGTGACTTCATAGCACGGCAAATCTAATGCTATGATAGCACCAGGTTTATAACATGATTTCTGGAATCAATTACATTTAAAGAGGTTCACTTGGCAACGGACCTCCTAAAATTGGTGCTGAAACAACTGTTACCAAAGCAGTAAAGAACTGAAGGTAAAAATAAATGAAAAAGAGGATTTCTGGGATAAAGATTGCATGGTTAGTAAAATGGGAAACAGAGGCTGAAAAATATGCATGGTTAAAGACCAATAGGGAGACCAATTAAAATAAATGAGTGGCAACTGATTTGGACTAAGAAACTCAAGTATACATATGCATCAGATTTAAAAGAAAATTGGATGAAAATATTCCATCGATGGTATATGACACCCAAAAAAATAAGCATAATGTACAAAAAAAAAACCTCCCCAAAATGTTGGAAATGTCACAAACATACAGGCAGTTACTTCCACATGTGGTGGACCTGCCCCAAATCAAAAATATTCTGGAGAGCAATTCATAAAGGAAAAATAAAATATTTTGAACAAAAAATTCCCACTGAAGCCAGAATACTTTTTATTAGGCATAACAGATAAAGATTTAATCTTGGATAAAAATGAAGATAAACTCCGTCTTTATATGTCGACAGCCGCAAGGATTACGTATGCCAGGACATGGAAAACGGACAAAACACCGGAGAAAGGAGAATGGTTTGAAAAAATATATGACATAAAAGATATGGATAAATTGACATTTTATTTAAGGAAAAATGCTCCAAACTCAAGACAGCAGACAGATTGGACTCAGATTGATAAATATTTTAATGAGAATTACAAATAACTATAACTATCATATAGAAGAAGGATTAATTAATAATTAACCCTCCCTGTAGGGAATGGAAGTCAACATGTATATAGCCTTACCCTCACAAATCTTTAACCTTCCCTTTTCTATCGTTCTTTCCTTATTCTTTTCTTCTTTTCTTAAATATTTAATTAAAACTTGCCCTCCATGTCTCGCTCCCTTTCCCCAACCCAACACCATAGCTATAGCTTGGAAAATTGTAATCTCTTTTCCTACAGTATTTCCCCCCCCCTTGTAACAAAAACCTTTGCAAAATTCAATAAACATACTTTAAAAATCAGAGTGCTTTGGAAATCACCAATTAAGTTTTGTACTTAAAATAATCATTTATAATAATTCAGTGCAACCCTATTTATACACAGAAATGGAACGAGTGGCCAAAATATGCTCATAGATAAATATTTAGGAATAGAGTTATGCATATTAAAACCATCTTTAACGTTTTTCAAAAGAGAAATCCAAACATTTTTGTTTCATTCTAAACTAGTATGCTTTACAAGAATCAAGAGTACAATGTTGAAATCCTGTTCCTAATACATTATGCTTAAGAATGTGTTTTTGAAAGTTTGGTTACTGAATCTGATGATGTTTCAGGGTAGTTAATAGCTCTAGGCAAGAGCACTTGAAGAACTTTTCCATTTCAGTCCCTGGGCTTCCTTTGGTTATCAGAAAGGTGTTTCTTGCACCACTAGACTCCCCCAAGGTAAAATTAACTAGGTTATGGCTCCCTAGAGTGGGACTCCTGAAGGTGAGTGTAAGGGTGTAATGGATATTTGATTTCTCTGCTAATGAGAAAGCAAGGGACGGGCTCCCAGAGTAACAATGCAAAACTAATGAAAGCAAATAGATAAACAAACCATCGATTATAAAGGCAGGAAAGAACTTGAGAAGGCAGCCTCTGGAAATGCAGGACTGAGATTGTAATACTGATAGAAACTGGAACCAATGTATTCATTACGTTTTTATATTTAATAGGTTTGATTCATTTTATAATTTTTTAAAAAGAAACAGAGCATGAGAGCTGGACAGTGGTAAGAAAGGTATTGCAGAGAAGATGAGTTCAGTAACTGAAGACACAGTTACATCGAACATGTAATCGTATATTTGTTTATTGTTGTGTGTCTTCACATTATTTCATGCTGATCTTAAGGTGAACCTATCACAGGATTTTCTGGGGATAAGAATGTGTAACTTGCCCAAGGTTACCCAGCTGGCTTTCCAAGCAGGAATTTGAACCTGGTTTTCAGAGCAATAATCCAATGTTCTAATCCTATAACACAATGGTTGTGTGGATGAGTACTTCAAAACCAAGTATATTAATATGTGATTCTGGATAGAAGAGTTTCTGCTTACTTTATTACTAATTATAATTAATAATGATTTTACAAATAAATCAATTGAATTTGGAAGAGATGACTGCTGAATACCATTTTCTACGTGTTGCTACTATTGCTGTTGTTCCAGGCACCAAGCAGGAGGTGACAGAGCCTCCACCACTTATCTAAATAAGAAGATAGCCTGCCATGGGCAATCATCATGGCCAGGAATAAGAACCACTATCACCAAGACTGCTAGTGAATGAGAACGATTCCTACCCTTCAGTATGTATAGCTCAGGGCTGTCCAACTGGCGGCCCTGGGGCCGTACACGGCCCCCCAGCCTGTTGGCTCCGGCCCCAGCTATGCCCCCGGCCGCCATTTAAAAATTTTTTTAAAAAAATGGCGGCCGGGGAGGCGGGGCAGGGAGGAGGAAGTGAGCCAGCTCCTCCTCCCTGCACCGCCCCTCTGTCCTTCTCTCCGTGCCGCCGCTGCGAGTTCGAGACAAGGGGCGGTGCAGGGAGGAGGAGCCAGGTAGAGGAGGCGTGCCTAAAGAGGAGGAAGGCAAGCGCTTGCTTTCCTCCTCTTTAGCACGGCTACTCCGTTCTGTCTCTCCCACCGGCGCCCTGATCAGGGCGCGGTGGAAGAGGCAGAACAGGGGAGGGGCTGGCGTGACAGTAGGAGGGAAGGAGAAGCCATGGAGGGCTCCCCTTGGCTTTGCCTTCCCTCCTAAATCACGCCAGCCTCAAGCGAAATCGCCGCTTCTGAGGCTGGCGTGACACTTTAGGAGGAGGGACCGGGGCGGGGCCGGGGGCGAGGCCGGGGCGGGGCGGGGCAGAGCGGCCCCCAGGTCTTCAGTGACTGGAAGTCCGGCCCTAGGTCCAGTAGAAGTTGGACAGCACTGGTATAGCTGTTTGTTGAGAGATAAGCTTCTCAACCAAAGGGAGCAACATCATTGTGAATAGCAACCTTCTCCCACAGTTTTTGGATTTCATATAACAAAGGAAAATATCTAGGTAGTTTGAATGTGTTGTGAATGTGAAAAGCCTTTTTTAAATTTCTCTCAGGATTTTCTCTCCCTCTCTCTCCCTCCCCCTCTCTCTCTATCTCTCGTCTTTCCTTCAGAGAACTCATTTTGAGAAATAGGAAAAACTTAAGTAGATTGTTGGAAAAAGACGTTGGCAGAAAAGAGGCACCGAAAAGCCTCCTAGAGTGATGGCCTCCTAGAAAAACAGTTGATACTGAGTCCTATGACTGTTGAATTGTTAGTTTTTCAAAAAGATTTCTCACACAGATTAAAATACTGTCCTTTTCCTCCTGTTGTTTATTACAAACAATAACTATCAACCATGAATTTAAGATTGTGATTTTTATTGGGAGATATTGTTGGAGGTGTAAGGAGTTTGATTTATGGTTTGGTGTTTATGGCAAATAACGGTTTTTATTTGCTGCACCATTCCTGTGTTTATGTGTATTTCCTTTCAACACCACTCATTCTCTTTCAGTAGGTGAGTGGGTAAGAAATGTGATTTTCCAAAATTCATGTAATTGTCTCAATTTTTCTAAGGTAAAAAGAAAGGAAGAATGTTGGATGAAGGAAGAATGAAAGCACGTATGGGATTTTTCATTTTCTTTATGGCAACCTTTTAATGCAGCAAGGCAATGTAAATTTAAATGGCAAGTAAGAATGGACAAGCAATACAGTACTGAACCACCACAAGTGTACAACCATACAGTTCATCAAGACCTTTGTTGTTATTTCTGAATTGTATTGTGGATTTTTAAAAAAGTGAAATCTACTCTGGGTGGGAATTAAGTGTTGCTGGTAGTGGGAACTGCCACTGAATGCTCTGTGATAACACAAATGCTGTTTTCTTAAAAATAACTTCGAAATTACAATAAATAGCAACCGCCACATTTTTGTTTCTTAGTAAAAAAAATAGCAATGTTATTTAAATTGTGGGTAAAAACAGAAACAAAAATGTATATATAATATATATTCTCTGAAAACTCTATTTTTATATATTTATTGATAATCTATATGACATTACAAATCTCATGATTATTGTAGAAAGTGTATCTTTGGTGAAAAACTGAACTCAAAGAACAAAATGACAAAACATTGACATTAGATACATACCATTGTCTGAGGCAAGGAAAGTAGCATTATACATGTTGTGTTTGACATGTGGTGACTCTCTGTCCAAAATACCAATTGTTGTTATCTGGCCATTAATGGGATCAATCTTCAGCCAATTTGCAGGATCAGAAAGTTTTGAATACCTGTAAAAGTAGAACAATGGGTTAAAGTGTGCTTTATAAAAGCAAAGTATCAGAGAGAACTAAGATATACACACTAACCCCACAATGCATATAGTTAAAAGATAAGATTTTCTGCAAGAAACAGCTGAGTTTGTTTATTTTGTATTTTCAGGAACATGCATTTTGTGAATGTTATAGAATATTTAAAAGTCTTGCCACTCAAACAATATCCAACTATTTTACATCAGTAAAGTATCACAAATTACTAAAATGCATAACTGATTGCAGTTCTGAATTTTTATTTTCTGTGTGGATATATACATATATTACCTTAAAATAGTACTTTGGAGCAGTGTTTAAAGGTTATGAGAGCTTCAGAGCAGAATGGGAAATGCTGGAAGTATGACTAGATCAAGAAAGGTAGTCCCTAAGTTATGAACAAGGTGAGCTCTGTAGGTTTGATCTTAAATTGAATTTGTATGTAAGTTAAAATAGGTATATTTTAAATGTAATGATAATAATAGTAGTAGTAAGGTAAATGTTTTCCCCTGACATTAAGTCCAGTCGTGTCCAACTTTGGGGGTGCTCATCTCCATTTCTAAGCCGAAAAGCCAGTGTTGTCCATAGACACCTTCAAGGTCATGTGGCCAGCATGACTGCATGGAGTGCTGTTACCTTCCCTCCGAAGCGGTACCTATTAATTTACTCACATTTGCATGTTTTCGAACTGCTAGGTTGGCAGAAGCTGGGTCTGACAGCGGAAGCTCACACCACAACCCGGATTCGAACCTGTGACCTTTCAGTCAACAGGTTTAGCAGCTCAGTGGTTTAACCCACTGCACCACCAGGGGCTCCCAATAATAATAACAATAATAATAATCTTTATTTGTATTCCGCCCTATCTCCCCAAGGGAACTCAGGGTGGATTACAACATACAATGGAAAAAATTCAATGCCAACATAATTCTAGCCATTTATATATATATTTTATATATGCAAACTTTTGATAGTATAGAGAAGGGTTAACACCCCGTAGTGTTTGTTTTGCTGTCTGTGCCCCTATTCAGAAGATTTCATCTCACTTTGTCTGTGTGATAATTAATTTTTGAAAAAATGGCTTGTTGTGCAATCAAAGATTGCTAATAGAGCTTCAGTTGAGACACCTAATAACTTTGACTTTTCACCTTGGCAGGGCCAGGTCTCTGCTTGCGGGGTCCCTCAGGGTGCCACACCCTCTTTTACAGGAAGCTGGCTCAGAGCACACAGGAATTTCCCTTCCTAATGACAGTTTTCTCGACTATTGCTCAGTTCTTCATTGGCTGCCTACAGAGTTCAGAGTGTTCTGTTGTCTCATCCACATTCTTAACTATGAATCACTGTTTGTAACTCAGGGACTGCTTGTACTTCCTTGAACCACAGAAACCCTTTCAGCCTCAATTCAACTGAAAGCCAGTGTAATAGTTTAAAGAGTAAACAGAAATTAATCTTTTTTGCAAGGACAGGTGGAGCTAAAATCTGGATGGAGAACAAAGGAGGGATAAGGGACAGCAGACAGCAATGCATCCTTTAAAAACCCTTGAACTGCTTTCTATGAAAGCTGGAAGTGTTCAGCTGCACAGACTAAACAGCTGTTAGGGATGGCTGGAGATAATGAGGACATTCACATATCTGTCCTAGAATTTTCAACCTGGCTAGGTATGAGATATTCAAGCAGACTTTAGACAGAAGGCAGACTAATTAGGAGGATGCTTCATCTATTTAAAGTTAATCCTTTTTGAGTTAGCTGTGCCATCCAGGCGCAAAGCAACACAGGGGTCCTTGCATTGAAAATGAAGCACTTTGAGCAATCCCATTCCCCTTTCTAACATCAACTGTGATTCAGGGTTTGGGGTCATAAAGAAGCTGAGACAAGTACAGGAAAAGGAATTTCACTTTTTGCACTTCCCTGTGACTGCCACTCTAAGATTACTAACTGTACTGACACTGTTGGATGGTAGATTCTCAGACTAGTACTCCAAAAAAGTAACTTTTCCAGACTATGGGTCCAGCTAAAGGCAAAAGATTATCACAGTTATAGAGAAGCAAAAATACTACTACTAATACTAATACTCTACCTCAGAGTGGTTTGCTGCATGTAGCGATCAGGATCCTGAGCATTGAAAGACGTTAAGACATTACCAGGAAGCAGACCTTCCTCTTGACGCACAAGCTTTGTGACTGGGACAAAAATTGGACTCTCGTTTACATCAATAACTGTAATGGATACAGTTGCTGTTGATTGAGGAGGATGCTGAATTCCTTTTGCCAAAGGCACTTGGTTTTCTGCAGCTACTGTCAGTACAAACATCCTATTGGTCTCAAAATCAATAGGCTAACAGAAAGAAAATGAGAAATATGTTAGCTGCATTAGTCATGGTCTAGAGATTCCCCTCCTCCAAACATTTTAAGCATAGTACCCTTCCTGTATTGCGAATATGTATTAGGATTTGGGAAGGATAAGAATATTATCCTAATGATTTTTTCCCCTATAAATGTATTCTAATTCTCATATATCTTCATTTCTGGGAAGGAAAAGAATTCAAGAAAACAAAACTGACATATTTGTGCATACAGAACCAGAACTATTGAGTGCTTCACTTTGAAATCTGTGTACTCAATCATGTAAATATTGAATTAAGGTCAGTACTTGGGTTTTTATTTATCTATGAGTTTCTTTAACTTTAATACTGACATGGCAAGCAGGTACATCTGCTGACTGGAAATAGTGATACCTATGAAATGTGAACAGTGCATGTGGGAGATAGCTTCAGTTCAGTTCAGTTCACAGGTTTCTTCATATTTAGGGGAGAAAGAGCATAAAGTGTACTGTACTTAACAAATTAATGTGCAAGAAACTGGTAATAAATTCCTTATCCTACCTGGATAACTTCCTTCACTTTTCATATAAGTGGAAATCCATTGTTTCCTGGTGTCTTTAAGGAGATTTGTGCACTGTGCAGGAGGTTCTGACTAAATATTTATTACAAGGCTTGTGCAGGTGGCCCTTTTGGGGCATGTTTGGGGATTTTGATATGTAACTGTTTTTAATCTGCTTTGTTGTAATTGTTTTGATGTTGTTCTGTTCTTGAAGCTAATCTCTGTCCCAGAAGCACTACAGCAGTAGTTCTCAATCTTTAGTCCTCAACATGTTTTGGACTTCAATTCCCAGAAATCCCAGCTAGCTTACTAGCTAGTAGTAGTAGTAATTTTATTGATTAGTTCTTAGTCCAGGGGTGGGCAATTACCGGCCCTCCAGGGGTTTTGGAATTCAACTCCCAGAAATCCCAGCCAGTTTACCAGCTGTTAGGATTTCTGGGAGTTGAAGTTCAAAACACCTGGAGGGGCGGTAATTGCCCACCCCTGCCTTAGGCCATATCACACCAAAAAACAACAAATTAAGGCTTGATAAGACTTGAATGCACTCTATGTAGTAAGTTAAAATATGGCACTTATAATACAGTAAATAAATATGATAAGTTATGATAAAACTGAGTATGTAAATATATTTCCTTATCACCCCTACAATAGCTTCCTAGCTATTAGGAATTGTGGAGCTGAAGCCCAAAACAACTGGAGGACAAAAAGTTAAGAACCATTATACTACAGAATTATACTTTTTCTAAGAACTCTATGAAGACATTCCCAAGAAGTAGACAAGGTTATTCTACTGTTGAAACATTACTGAGGAAGACAATGGAAAAACCAATGGTTTTCAAATGCAAACAGAATAAAAGTCACAGAAGATAACAATTAAAAATAGATGGAGATATTAAAACTGTAAGTCTTTCTCTGTAACCTGTACAACTTTCCCTAACCTATAAAACCCTTTTGGGGTTTATCTCAGAATGTGTTCCCTATCTCAAATTCAGGCAAACATCCTAACAAGTAGGCCCTACTTGCTTTTGATATTTGCAGTGAGCAGGCTTGAGTAGCTGATCGAATTTCAACTGCTCCTGAGTTTGTCTCTATACTCAAAGATGAACAAGAAATCCATTGCACAGAGTTGGGTCTGGAATGCTGAACTCTCTCAAGTGATAAAAGCAAATGTTCAAGCCTCCAGGAAAAGCAAAGCAGACAGGGCTTTTCCATTTGTAATGCTCGCTCATGTACTCAAATGTGCGAGTAAGTCGCTCAAAATTAAAAGTTACAGAGAAATGTAATGTTGGCTAACCACATGCTTTAAGATAATATAACATTCTAGAAACCTTTAGATGGCCGTCTTGCTGAATATAGTAGGAAGCTGAAGAAACACTACCAAGGCAAACAGCCATCCTACTAGACATGAAGTAACAGCCATTAGAGCTGAGTCTCAGGGCCCCTCCACACAGGTACAAAACCTGTGATGGGTTGCGGATTAACCTGATGTGTCCAAACGACGCCTCAGGTTAATCTGCGGTTTTCCAATTTACTCTGGATTTTTTTTTAAAAAAACACACTTCAACAGATACGGACCTTACTGCAAGATCCGGATTTGCTGAAGTGCTGGGCCTGTGGGGATTGACTCTCAGGATCGCCTTCCATGATCCCGAGGGCCAATCCCCATTGCCATTCCAGTTCTTCCTCAGGCCTCTTGGAGAAAGCTTCTGACCGGTCAAAATGATGTGTCAAGAGCTTTGCAGAAGAGAGCGGGGATGCAACCAGGCTCCTCTGTTAAGTTTAGAGGTGAAACGAAGAGCTGGGGGCTTGCATGTAGCCACCCCCTCTCCCCTGCAAAATGCTGGGGCTTCAGATTGCTGTGTGGCCTTTACGATACTCATATAATCCAATTCAAAGTAGATAATCTGGGATCAGATTCTGGGATATAGGGCAGTACAGAAGTGGCGTCAGGACAGAACACTGGATTCAGATACGGATTCACTCTGAGTGACTAATTTGTCACTAGAGTCCACCATCCTTGACAACCTGCTGGGAGAAACTCGGGTTCCAAATTGGTTGAAGCCGCTGTATAGTGCTCCTTCCTACATACCAGTGAAACAGATTCAACAACCTATGAGCTGTGTTGGTACCTGCAAGTCTTTACTGCAAGTTCCTTAAATGAGATCCCCCAAAGTAGGGAGACTGACACACAAGCCATTTCCACTCAGCATGGCTCTGGCCCATTGACAAAAAACAGCAACAGGATCATGAAAAAAAAGAAATACACAATAAGACAGCTGAAAGCATCCATAGTACCCTTTAACTTCACATACCAAATATGAATCAAAGAAGAGAAAACCACCAAGTGCCCTTTAATCTTCCCAGGTAGACCAAAGAAAGAATATATTTTCTTCACTCAGAGGTCCCTGTCTCACTCTGATCAGACAAAACTACTCTCTGATTGATTGGGCAAGAAAAAAATCATCTCAAGAGCCTTGGAGAGCTACAGATATTCCAGAAGTTGCTGCACAACTGGAAATAAAGTTGGCAGGTTCTCCTGAACCTCATATCCTCTGTGTTCTGCAATGGGGTGCCCATGTAAGAATGGCACTCATGTTTGGCTTGACACGAAAATTCTGCTATGACTTCTGTGACTTCTCACATGTAATAAGACGTTGTTGGCTAATGGATGAGATACACATTGAAGTAATGGACAAGAGAAGTCATTACTATTCTTTTCCCTTCCTAAAAAGAACTACCGTATTTAGTCAAGTCTAATACTCTCCCTTTTTTGCTAAATTACACAGTCAAAAGTGTGCAGTAGATATGATGGCACATTTGAATTGCACATGCCAACCCACATGCGCCTCTCCATCAGTCTGAGGCTGACAAACCCACCAGCCTCAGCCTGACAGAGGCTTCACCCTCCCACTTATTCATGAGGCCTTCAAAACCTCTGCCTCAGTTTCCCTTTGCCTGTCAGCCATTCCAAGGTGAGAAGATTGTCCAACAGGCAAGGGGATGCTGCACATTACATACGAGAGCAAATCTATTCATCTTCAAAACTGAGGTGCACATTACAATGACACATTATACTCGAGTAAATACGGGATAATCCTATTATTGTTGTTATTATTATTTATACCCCAAATTTTGCCCCCACAAGTCATTCTGGCTTTTCTGGGCAAAGGGTTCCAGAGTTGAGGGGCAGCCACTGAACAAGAGACGCTCGCTCTCTTGTTCCCACCAACTGAGCTTGCGAGGAAAGAGATGCGGTCAGCCAAACAGCTTTTTGAAAACTACCAATGTAATTAGCCAGCCAAGCATGTATTATTTTGCAGTGTGTGATATTCTGCATTTTATATTTGAAACTGTAATTGTATGTCAGTATTATGCTTTTGTCTCATTTTGGAATACATAATTTAGCATTTTAGATTACCTTTTAGATAGAGTCAACTGAATTTCTGTGTGGGCTCTTAGAAAACTAAATACAAAAATAGTCTTGAGCACTATTGTTTCAGGACAAAAGAACAATAACTTCTTCAGCAGTAAAAGCAGTAACTTTAAAAAGTGCTTGGCTTACACAGTCCAAATAAAATGCAGCAGAATTTGAGTGCTCTATGAAAGGTAGCCAAACTCTAACATCTGGCAACCACTGGCAACCACTGGCATACAATTCCATTCCAATATTTCAAAGATCATGTAAATTAATCTGAAGGACTAGATAAGGTCATTTATAGTTTTCTCGTCCTTCTTAAACCAGGGGACTATCTGGAATCCCTAAAGTATTGTGAACAACCTCACAGAAGGGCTTAGCCCCTTCATAAGGGCTACATTGATGGTTTAATATGGCCAGATATTCTTTCACAAGAAAGCAAACATGCCCAAAAAAATAAGTTGCTTATCTGTAACCATAGAGAAAGATGAAAAATGGGTAAACATATCACTCACTTCCCTGCAAAAGACACATACACTCATAAATACTGAAGATTTTAGGATATAATTTGTTTCCTTGAGGTGTGAGGTTAGTAGTACAAGGGGAGACCTTTTATTAGTGCATTTATCTAGATATGCAACTTTTTCTAGAATGGGTTGTTGTGTGTTTTCCGGGCTATATGGACATGTTCCAGAAGTATTCTCTCCTGATGTTTCGACTGCATCTATTGCAGGCATCCTCTGAGGTTGCATCATAGATGCAGGCCCAGAAAACACACAGCAACCCAGTGATTCCAGCCATGAAAGCCTTCGACAATACATTTCCTGGAATGATTTTCTTCACAACAATGATAGGGACATTTATCAACCTTGGGATCTATGAATTAGAAGAGTGTTGTCAAAACTATAAGTTTAAAGGAGAACATTATCTCTTAAAATGAGTAGACTAATATATGATAACAACCATCAGCTAGAGAATGAGAAGTTTGTAGGTGTTCTCTTAAATACCATAGCATCGTATTTTCTGGCGTATAAGACGACTGGGCGTATAAGACGGCCCCCAACTTTTCCAGTTAAAATATAGAGTTTGGGATATACTCGCCGTATAAGACTACCCCTCTTACAATGCACACCAAATAAAAATTTTAAAGCATCAGATTTGATTTCAATATGATAATTTTCCTATTACTGTACCTCCTTCTCTGCCTCTCAGATCTCGCACCTGCGCACCTGGACCGCTTCACTGCAATCTTCAGGAGCGAGATCTGAGAGGCAGAGGAGGTAAGGTAATAGGATACAAGGGCGGGACAGAAAGGTAAAAGAGTTGCGTTTTTCTGGGCCCAGAACAACTCTATCTCTTTTTTCCATACCCCGGGCGACTTGGACGCCTGCAGCTTGCTCCGCCCTTCACTTACATCTTCCTAGTGAGGCGCCCCTTCACCTCACCATCGAGACTGATGAATGGATTTTCTTCTACTGTACTTACTTGTACAGCATCGCCCTTAATGCTTTCATACAGTCGCTGCATATGGCAGGGACGCGGCCACTGCCATTTTTGAGCTATCCCCACCATATGAAGCAACCACAGATTCTCCAATCCAGATTGGAAGTTTCAGCACCCACTCTATAAAACGACTCCCGGCATATAAGACAACTCCTGGTGTATAAGTCGACTCCTGGCGCATAAGACGACTCCCGCGAATAAGACAACCCTTGACTTTGATTAAGATTTTCTTGGGTTAAAAAGTAGTCTTATATGCCAGAAAATACGGTAATATTGGAGTTCAGCCTCAGCGCCAGCCTGGGATTGTGGGACCTGATGATGGGCATTGTGATGATGATTCGACTGGGGAAAATGGAGATGGTTTGGGCAATGCAGATTTTGAGAAACAAGCTGACAGGGAGCATGAGAACAGTTCTGCCAGGCAAATGGATGCGCCTGATAAGACACCCGGTAATGTTGACGAGGGGTTTCAAGGTTGCTGTTGTAGCCTGAGAATGCATTTAAGGAAGAAGGCTGGGAAAGCAAAAGAGATTTAGTTCTGTTATATATTCTTAGCTTTCCCCCCAGGGCCTCAGTTCGAGGCAACTTTGCAACCTCAAGTTTCATGGATCTTGGGACTCAGTTTTCCAGTCTTTTCATGGGCTCTTGTTTCATGGATTCTTAGCCTTGGATCTTGGCTTGTCTTTATATGATTTACCTTGTTTCTTTGGGATCTAATTTTGGATTTTTTGTCTGGGAACTTTCTCTGTTTGGATTACTTTGACTGCATGTTATTGGAACTATTTTGCCTACTTATTTTTATTTTACTGCATTTATTGAAACATTGCTACTTCAATAAAAGAACTGCTTTATGAGCCTCTGGTGTTGTGTGAGTACTTTCAGAGGGTCCGTTTCCTGCCTTGGGTGCGATAGCTAATTTTGTTGTAGCTTATTTGTAGTGGATAGTATGTAGTTGTGAAGTTCTGGTAGATTTATGCATCTAAACTGCTTGTTTTAGTCTCTTTCTGCATTACAAATTATTACAAATTATCTCTTTTGGGTTTTAGGAGGGCTTCTTTTGTGGCCTTTTATTTCTATTCTTTTTAACTAATCTGCTGAGATTTTTTTTCTGTTTTTAAAAAAACTCCATTATTTCTGTTTCCATTTGAGATGCTGCCTTGGGAGCAGCTTTTAAATTCCTTTCCGAAACCTTCTACAGTAATTAAAATTTTAAAAGGGCGGAGGGGGAATCATGGGGAGAGGCAAGCAGACACAAAGATTCTTTTCCGTAGGTACCTTTACAATTTATGTAAACAATGGTGCTGCAAATAGAGTTTGGAAGGATTCTTTGGCCCTTACTTACAGGATTGTTTTGATTCATTTGGTCCCTGTTTGTCTACAGGGCTCACACGTAGTGCCATGGGCACAGAAGTGCTATTGGAGGCTTGCAAGTATTTACTGGCTTAGTTTCAGGCAACCAGGCAGGGATTGATTATAAGCTGGGAAAAAGTTTACCCTCATTATCTGACTGCTATGTTTGTTGTTTTGTATCTTGAAGTCATTTTCAACTAGTACCCAAACCACTAACCATGTTGATAAGTATGAAACTAATAACTAGCACAGGTTTGTGAAGGAGAGAGGATACTTGGGAGGGAAATTGGGAGGGATAGTCAATGCTCCAGAAGACAGGAGCAGAATTCAAAATCATTTTAACAGATTAGAGAGATGGGGCAAAACTAACAAAATGAAGTTCAATAGGGACAAATGCAAGATATTCCATGCAAGAAAAAAATGAATTGTGAAGATACAGAATGGGGGTTGCCTGGCTCAGCAGAAGTATGAAATAGCTCTTGCCGTCCACATGGACAAGTTAAACATGAGCCAACAATGTCATGTGGCAGCTAAAAAACCTATTGGATTTTGGCCTGCATAAATAGGGGTATAGTATCTAGATCCAGGGAAGTCATGCTACCTCTCTACTCTACCTTCGTCAGAGAACACCTGGAATATTGTGTCCAATTCTGAGTACCCCTATTTAAGGGAGATGTCAACAACAGCCGCTACATCCCACCTCGTAATCTAAGATCATCCGGGGAGGCCCTGCTCTCGCTCCCGCCTACTTCTCAAATGTGGCTGGTAGGGATGAGGGATAGGGCCTTCTCGGTGGTGGCTCCCCGCCTGTGGAATGCGCTCCCTATCGATGTACGATCCACCTCATCCCTCCTGGCATTCAGGAAAAAAGTAAAATCCTGGCTGTGGGACCAGGCATTTGCACACCAGCACAAGGCAGCATTTTAGATTGGATTTTAATGGAAAGTGGATGAATAGGGCCAATGCTTTTATGGACAGAACATTGTTTTAATCTGGAATGAATGCGCATGATGTTTAGGTAATTGTATTTTAATGTAATGTATTTATTTGTTGAAGGGTTCTGGGGTCTTATATTGTTACTGTGTGGGCATCGAATTGCGCCTTACTGTAAGCCGCTCTGAGTCCCCCCTCGGGGGTTGAGAAGAGCGGGGTAAAATCCTGAAATAAATAAATAACAAGCTGGAATGAGTCCAGAGGAGGGCAACTGAAATGATCAAGGGTTTGGAGAACAAGCCCAATGAGAAAAGCTGGGCATTTTAGCCTTCAGGAGAAAAGGTTAAGAGGAGACATGATGGCCATGTATAAATATGTGATGGGAAATTATAGGGAGGAGGTAGCAGGCTTGTTTTCTGCTGCCCTGGAGGCTAGGACGTGGAACAAAGGCTTCAAACTACAGGAAATGAGATTTCATCTGAACATGAGCATGAACTTCCTAACTGTGAGAGCTGTTTAGCAGTGGAACTCTCTGCCCTGGAGTGTGGTAAAGGCTTCTTCTTTGGAGGCTTAAAAAAAAATCAGTGAATTAAACAGTATTTATTTTGGGATGAATTCCTCACAAGAAATAGCTACTGGCATCACCTATTTTGACAGATAAATAAAGCTACTTTTAATTAATATTAATTCCTTAAATACTTCAGATTTCCTAAAATGTGTGGCTTCTACTAGTTTCTTTTTTAAAAGGAACAAATCATGTGCGCTTAAAAATCATGTACTGTTTACAAAATGCCACTTTTGCACTGAGAGGATAAAATCATCTGCCAT
The DNA here is from genome assembly GCA_030556195.1 of Anolis apletophallus. Lineage (NCBI taxonomy): Eukaryota > Metazoa > Chordata > Lepidosauria > Squamata > Anolidae > Anolis > Anolis apletophallus. The sequence continues at coordinate 85,363,081 of JARBWK010000007.1, forward strand.
TTCTTCTCATGAAAGTGCCTTCTTTGGAGGCTTCTAAACAGAGGCTGGATAACCATCTGTCGGGGTGCTTTGAATGTTGTTTTCCTGCTCCTTGGCAGGAGGTTGGACTGGATGGCCCATGAAGTCTCTTCCAATTCTATGATATTACTCTATATAGTATGTATATGGAGGTTTGGACAAGATCTATGGTTATTATATTCTTGTTTTTCACTAGGTACCTTATTGTATACCCAATTAAGTTTGGGAGCTCCTGCCTGGCAGTGTAGGGCATCAGTGTCTGGAGCATTTCTTATTTGTGTGTTTGTGTGTGTGTAGTGACTTGAGAAACTGCAAGTCACTTCTGGTATGAGAGAATTGGCTGTCTGCAAGGGCGTTGCCCAGGGGAAGCCCGGATGTTTTAATGTTTTTACCATCCTTGTAGGAAGCTTCTCTCATGTCCCCGCCTGGAGAGCAGGAGCTGACAGAGGGAGCTAAACTGGCTCTCCCTGGATTCGGTCAGCAGTCATGCTAGCACAAGGGTGAACCCATTGCACCACCGGGGGCTTTTTCATTTCTTCAATATTTTGGATTATGAAGAAAATTTCAAAGAAACCCCAGCTTCCCTTATTTGTTCTGTTTAGAGGTTTGTGATGTAGTTAAGAATGCTTTCTAAAACATTTTTTGGATCAAAGCCAGATAGTGGCTCCTTGGCGGAAGAACTGCTGAAAATATTTTTCCCTCTGCACTGCTTATGTTGCTAAAATCAGACACCTTTTTCATGGAGACTGGTGAAGGATTGCCTACCAAATATAATGCAGTTCCTTCAGGAGTCATTAAACTGGATTAGAACTAATAAGGCCTTAGTGCTTCTCTGGGGAGTTTCTACCACATTCAATTTATTTACCTACTTTTACCTTTTTTGCCTCTATTCTGACAGTTTTAAAATAAAGAATTTAATTTGAAATAAACTGAGCTGCTTCAAGTGGATTATACTCTTGAGGCCTTAATTGACTCCTCTTTATAGAGATTTGGTTTAATTTCAGCATCTCTGTTTTGTTTTCCGTTTCAGAGCATTCTAGTTTGTAACAGTGAGTGGATCATTTGCTGCATGAACACAGAGCACACCATCATGTGCTTTTGACTGGCAGAATCCTATACAATTGGTACCTTCAGAAACTGCAATTTGGCATATGGAAACATGTAGAATGATGGTTTTTCTTGTCTATGTGAAAGCTCACATTCTAGTGAAATAAATGGTTTGATTTTCCATTGATTTAGATAATGTAAACCTTCATGGAGAGGTAATCGAACATGTGTCTGGCCTTTTTTTTAAAGTTAGCTTTCCCCAATTGTACTTAAATTGTTAGAACTAATTGTAACATATCAGTAGGTGTGGGAACTGCCTTACCTCTTTCAAAGTCAGTTTCTTAATAGGAGAAAATGCTTGCAAGATAAGATATGATTATTTTGGAGTGGTAGAATGCAAGGGCTTAGGTCTGGTTTCCATCATAAACATTTTCTATTTTGTTCCTGCCATCTTCTTTATATGTCAAAGGAAAAGACTTGGTTTTCATAATACTGCTCTAATGCGGTCACAAACAGTTTGAAACCAAACAGCATACCTGAATGTATAACTGATCTCCAGACAAATACAAAAACCTGCCAAGTGACAGAACCACAAAGCCAGAAAGTCTATAGATCCACAAGCTCCATACTCCCCCCCCCAAAAAAAAATCAGGATCTTCCACCTATAAATGACACTTCCTAATCCAAATTTTAATTTGACTTTGATCAATTTTGGTTCTTTCCAGATTTTCTTTCACTTCTACTTCCTACGTCATCCTCAAAACAACATATCCAATGGCCATGATTTACAGTCCAAAACATCTGAAGGACACCAGATTGAGGAGCACTATCTTAGTCAGTTGATGATGCAAAAATCAAGATCAAAGAACAAGAGATATAATAAATGTGTGGGCTTTTAGTACATGTGTTTGAGGATGCAGCTACACTGCAGAAATAATGCGGTTTGACATCACTTTAACCACCATGGCTCAATGCTATGGAATCCTGGGATTGTAGTTTGGTGAGGCACCAGGACTCTTTGGCACAATAAGCTAAAGAGCTTGTGAAACTACATCTCCCATGATTCATAGCATGGAGCCATGGCAGTTAAATTGGTGGCATATTATTTTAATGCTAAGTGTAGATGCACAGTGATCTCATTTATGAAAGAGTCACTCGTAAAAGTCTCCTTGAAATGAACTAAAAACATGGATTTAGGATGAGCAAAATGTAAGTTATAAAGCTACATTTAATTCAGGAGCAGCATTTTATTGAGCAACAGCTCTGTGAAATTCTAAAGTCTGCCTGTTCCTATTCCATATGAAAGAAGAAGAAATAATTTCATCTGCTTTGTAGTTCCACTTCTTTGGGAAACAGTGACAGTAACCACCACCCAAAGAACTTTTCATGCTGGGAGTGAAGACTGGAGCGGCTTAAAAAGTTTTGATCTCCTGCGAACAGAAATGGATAATATGCTCCTTTGAACAGTCTATCCAGATTCTTAAAAATTGTATAATCTAGAATGGCATTACGAGAGCATGTAGGGAAGCTTCTAAAAGATGAATGCCACTCTTTCAAAAGAGGTAGGATATACATATATTCTAATATCTGCCCCTAATCTGTCTTTTGGATTTAACAGCAGGAGCTTTTTAATATTCATTTTGCTACCATTTATCTGCTTCTCCTTAATTTGGCAAATTGTATTATCACTTACCTTCACAACAGTTACCAACCCATCATTGCTGTTTGGATCAGTAAGAATGGTAAACCGGCCGGTGGGATCCCCACTAGTCATTCGGTACAATGCATTCCAGGCAGGAGTGTGGGGCTGATCCTTATCAGTCACTGTTAGGTTAGCGACTATAACATCCACTCGGTTTTCAGGGACTTCACCATAGAACTGAAATCATAAGGCACATTATAGTACCTACAAGCCACTGGACATAGCAGCATCATTCCACCATTTTACAGGGGGTACAACATGTCTTTCTTGATTAATTCTGACACAAATAATTGTTGAATCTGTTTGAATAAAAATACAATCTAATTATGCTTATTCTAGTTCTATTTAGATCAGTGTGTTCTGGGTGACATTTTTAAAATGTGGTCAGAATAAGTTGTACATTCTTTATGTGAAATGGTTGGGATTAAAGTGAATTTGAGGTTTGGGGTTTTTGTTTTGGAATAGTTATATTTTTGCACATACATATATAATGAGATATCTTGAAGATGGGATCCCAATCTAAATACGAAATTCATTTCCGTTTTATATACGTATTGTGTGAAGGTAATTATATACAATATTTTAAATATAATTTTATGCATTACACAACATTTGTGTACAATGTACCTTCAGAAAGCAAGGATATCACTATTTTAGTCACCAATGTGGACGATTTCGGTGGTAAAGTAGTTTGATTTTGGAGTTTGGGATAAGGTATGCTCAACCTATACCTCACAACAGCTGAACCAAGTGGTAATATGCTTCTATCAAGCAGTAATATGAACTATTATCACAAGGAAAGGCTCTTCTTCACAATGCTGAAATTCGAGACAGAGACCTCTAAGAGGCAGACATGGCCTTAGTTAAACCACTGAAATCTATTGGATGATCCAATAAGGCACGGACATATTAAATCCTTATGGTCGCATCAGCAAAAAAAATCTTTCTTAAGTAAGGGCTATTCACATCCCTCATCCCTCCCCCCCTTTTTATTACCACAGACTTACAATCACAGCCTTGAACTCTGGAGGATTGTCATTGACATCTGTCACCATGATGACAGCAGTTGCTGTGTTTGAAAGACCATATGTTGGATTTCCTTCCATGTCTGTAGCTTGAATTATTAATGTATACTGTTGTACTTTCTAAAATAAAAAAGCACAAAATGACACCAACAGAAGTTACAGACAGAGCCAACAATCCAATAGGACAGCAGGTGTTCAATAAATTGTGCTTTGCTATGCAATGAGCTGATCACACTGCTCATTCTTGTTAACATCACTGGAACTGTGGAGTGTTAGATTTGCAACAGCTAATCATACTGCATGCAAGTATTTATTGGTTTGTTTTCATTCAGGACACCTTACAATCTTCACTAAACGGTTGTACCCCAAACAGCAAAGAATCATCACCTTCCACAATTTCTCTAAAATGTTGATTAACTTTTACAAACACAAACATTGTTCAGCAGTTCAGAAACTATCAGAGTTGGGCAGGTTTTTTTTTTAAAAAAAAGGTCATGAGAGCTAAGTGTGGGAGAGCACATTCTTGGCCAAAGGATTTAAATTGCCAAGGCTTTGTGCAAGGGGAGGCTTATGAGTAAGGGCAGCAGCACTGACACAAAAATCACTATGGAAACTAGTGGAGGCAAAGAGAACAAAAAGTACTTAATGAAAGAGAAACCCAAGCCTAACTTTTTTTATATAAATGTAAACTGTTTTGGAACTAGAGAGAGTTAGATTTGTTAACATATTTCCAACGTTATTGCTTTCTATTTGGTCAAAACAAAACAAGACAAGACAAAAACAAAACAAAACAGTATTTCGTACTAAGAATGTACTTTCAAATTGTTGGATCTAAGCCAAGGTCTAAGGCTCAGCCTCCTCCTTGAGATGAATTGCTGGAATTCTATCAGTATAAGAATTTTTCTCTCCTAATGTTGAGAAGAGGGCTTTTTCCCTTTAACCTGAGAACCTTAAAATTTCTCTAGCTTTGCTCTGACTGTATATTGCCAGACGTACACAAACATTATTTTCCCCCATCATTTCCGATTTGAGATTCAGCACCTTTATGCTTCTTAGATGGGTGAGGTGATATTATTGCTTTGAATTGACTTTATCTTCAAAGAAAACTGATAAATATAAGCCATTTTGTTATTACTCTGAAATGTTGGTGCCTTGAGTGCTTTACTGAGAGTGCTAAATAGATTTCTATGAAAATTAATATTTACAAGAATGCTTTTCCCTTGAAATCTAGCTTGTCCTCTTTTTTTACTCTGAACTCCCTTTTAATTCTTATTTCTTGTTAACATTATTCTCTAATCTTGAACTTTTCAGTGAGAAACAAGTCAACAAGCTTGTTTTTAAAACAGAATTGTGCCTTCTACATGCATTGATAAAGTACATAATGTTATTTCAAAGCCTCCTTTCACTACGAAGTCATAAGATATTTAATATTTAAAACAGCTTGTTTGAAACCACTAGGAAATGCAAATACTTCCAACTACATTAAACATCATCAACAACAGTAGCAACAGAAACATAAAAATGATCAGGACTATCATATATACCAAGATTTAGAAACTGTTAGGGAGCACAATATATCAAAACTAAGGGGGAGAAAATAAACACTGGGCTCAAATCCATTTGTTAATACCCAACTAGAGTAGATCTGCTGATTTAGTGGGAATGGAATATACCAACACAGACTGAGTCAGTAAGTTGTATTTGGAACTAATAATTGAATTTAGGTCCCAGAATTTTTCCTTTTTTCAGTATTGAAACATGTGTGAAGGAGGGTGGCTCAAGGAGATTCAATGTGCATATGTTCCACAAACAGACAGCAGGTATATGGTAGAAAGATGCTTACAGAGCAACCGATTAAGGGCCATAGCAGATGCATGAATTTATTTAAAGTCTCTATTTTCCCCTTTTGTGAACAGATGTAAGAAGGGATTTGAAGGTCTGGATAGTAACCCCTTTCTCTCCATGCCACAGTTCTGTGCAAAATCGCCCATATCTAGCTGTTAACTCTGAGAAAGAAGTCTCTACTCATACCAAGGAAGTCTTGCCTCCTAGGAAGGAAGCATCTTGTAGGGAGACTGAATATGTTGTTGTTATTTGGAGGTGGTGCAGGGAGAACAATTTCCTCACACTAGTAGTAACCCTGCTTGCTTATCCCTCAGCTGCTACTGTCAAAGGAAGAAAAAGTACAATGGGAAGCTAGGCTTTGGACTTTTCCACTGTGGAATGACTGCTTATCACTGCAAATTGCCACTTGCAGACCCATGAGTAGTGGCGCAGTATTTAAGTCAAACAAGGGGGGGGGGCTGTGTGTGTGCTTGTGAAATCGCAAGGTGCTTTTGGGATCATACTTTAGGAACTTCTCCAAAAATGTACTTGCTTGCTAGGCTTGTGCACAGATTCAGAGTAGTCGGTTCCCTTTGGCCAATCCAGCTTGTTTGGCTTGGCCAGATGGCTGTAATGGCAATGGCTCAGCCATCACATTTTCCTGTCCATAACTGGACCATGTAGAAGCTGATCATAGCTCCTACTCGCCTACCCGACATCACAGTTGTGTCCTGGCTTCAGTGTATTTTTTGGTTTGGCTTCTGGCTTGGCCTCTTTCTTGAATCTTTTTGATTTTCCTTTATTTTCTTGAATTTTTTTTGTATTTAGTGGGACTGACTGGGAATTGGGAACATGCGGAACGGTGTTTGGAGGCTTGGAGAGTCACCCTTTTAGCTTCTTTTTCTCCTTCCCTCCTCTCCTTCAAAAATGCCTCTAAAAAGTAATAATTATTAGTAATAGTAACCCCAGAAAACAAAATGAAAAGCCTTGTTATCAGAAAACTACTACCATCTAGTTATCTCTCTTCAGGAAGAGAAGCAGCTTTAAGGAGAGAGAAAGGCAGAGAGAGAGAGCAAATCAAGAGAGAGAGTTCAGGGTAGGATAGCTTCAGGTCATCGCTCTACCTTCCTTGGGAAGTGGGAACCCTCTTTAAAATGTCCTGGAAAGCTGCGTGCAGGAAGAGAGAGAGAGAGAGAGAGTTCGTGCCTGCAGTGACTATCTCCTCTAGAGTAGAAACAGTTTTAACAAAGCATTAAACCCAAGTGTCCTCTTTAGACAAAGGGGAAAGAATCACAGAAAGAGTGGTATCTTAACTCTGTTCATGAAGGATATAAGAACAAAAGATGCCATTGCCTAAAATGACAGGATGGAGAGCCTGAAAAGCCCGGATCTAGCCACATTTTTTGGCTGCTATATGAAAATGGCCATCCGGCTGTGCGCCCATTTTTAGGAGGTGCGCAAAAATGAATACGGGGTCTACCGGTATCCAGCCAGCAGAAAAAGATCAAGGTTCAGCTGAAATGCACAAGCCTATCACATGCACAAAGACCCAACAGGATTTTGGCTTATGCTGTGCACCTAAGGTGTACAAATGAAAGTTTAATCCAGAGAGGACAGGGTTGTTTCTCAATTTGTCAAAAGACAGATCATGGAGTAGGGATTCAGCCTTTATTAGATTGGGTTACACTACCCCTGAAACCTCAAAGTTACAGCTCAGGGTATTCTTAATTGAACCCTGAACATTTGCAAAGGGTTGAAAGTAGTATGTTATCTGTGCCAGTGTTTATCAGCTAGAACTAGAGGTCTTGTTCCAGGAAATGTCAAATCTGGGGTTCATTCTCACTTGACAATTACAGTTTTAAGTAAAGGTAAAGGTTTCCCTTGACATTAAGTCTAGTCGAGTCCTACTCTGGGGGTGGTGCTCATCTCCATTTCTAAGCCGATGAGCCGACATTGTCTGCAGACACCTCCAAGGTCAGCATAATTGCATGGAGCGTCATTACATTCTCGCCAATTGATCTACTCACATTTGCATGTTTTCAAACTGCTAGGTCGGCAGAAGCTGGGCCTAACAGCAGGAGCTCATCCTGCTCCCTGGATTTGAACCGCTAACCTTCTGGTCAGCAAGTTCAGCAGCTCAGTTGTTTAACCCGCTGCTCCACCAGGGGGGCCAGTTCTATGATTCCATAAATATAGTAATAAATAAATAAGTGGTATAATGAAGCTGCACTATTAACACCTAGGCAACAACAGGGACATTTTGGACTGACTACTAGTTTCTTTAATATAATGCTTTCAGGTTACATGCAGCAAAGAAATCCTAATGGCTGCAGAAAGTAGAATTAAACCAACTAAATACTTTTAAAAAAAGAAAAGGTTGACACTTAATGATATGATAATATCATTTGTCCTGTAGAAAAAATAAAATCAGCTTCTAAAGACTGTAAAAAATTAACTTCAAAGCCAGATGTTTATTGTAGAAAGTTTGAAGATCCTTTCACTGATGTTTTGACCTCCATGCTGTGCCAAGGTATTAAAATTAAAGTAGGATTTAAGGGCAGGATAATATTCCATCATAAATAAAATTAACAAATGAGCAAACAAAATGATTAAGTAAATTTGGCAATAACAAACTGCTTTTGGATTTAATCATCTGAAATGAGGCGCATACAACATAAAGGAAATTACTACTTCATCACTTTGCCAGGGTCATATTACAGGAGCGAAAGGAAACTCAAGAAAGTTCATTGTTGTTGTAGTTATGTGCCTTCAAATCAATTGTGGCATAACATTCATGGGTTTACTTGACAATATTTATTTAGAGCTGGTTTGCTATGGTTTTCTTTTTAAGCTAAGGGGACTTGCCTAAGGTCACCCAATGGGATTTCACTGAGTGGGAATTGGAACTATGATCTCCCGGAGTTCTAGGGTGAATCGATACTGAAGAATTAATGCAGTCTGCCACTAACTTCTATGGATCACTTTTTTGGAATTAAACATGTTGTAGTTTGGTGATGTACCAGCCTTCTTTGGCAGAGAAGGATAAAGACCTTGCAAAATCACAACCCCAATGATTCCATAGCATTGAACTATAGCCATTAAAGGGGTGTCAAACTGCATTAATTCTATAGTGTAGATGCACGCCTAGTGGAACACTCAAACCCCTATATCATACTGACCTATCAATATCATTATTCCTAGAACCCGCCAATCAGCTTGATCACATGATACCGTGGGAATAATTGTCCAAAAATAACTCATTTAATATGAGATCATACATAAGAAGACGTAAGAAGGTCCAGTGCTCTAGATGGCTCTGGAACATGTATGTGACCTGAGACCCTGGCAAGCTAAGCAAGACCTGACCATCTGTGGAAATGCCTATGGGGACATACAGTGTTCATAACCTAAATCTACATCAAGTGAGAATTCAATCATATGCAGCACAAGTCTGGGCTTACCTCTCTGTCAAGTCCAGCAGCAACTGTGATAATGTCGCCTGTTTCATTGTTGATTGTAAACATGTTTGGGGAGGGGGTGCTCGGGGCTTGTGACAAAATTCTGTATCTCAGCATTCCATTCAATGCATTTGGGTCATCAGCATCAATAGCAGTGACTGTCATGACATAGGTTCCTAATGAAGAAACAAATAATCCTTGGGGTTAAATAAACAATTTATTGGGGTTACCCAAGTTCACTCAGAAGCTCAAAACTTGGTCTAAACATTTACTTCCTCTGACAAAACACTTCAACATTCCTTCTGTTATTTGAACCACACTGCTTTCCCCAAGGCTCTTGATTAACAGAGAGCGAGGGGATATAAAAATACATGCATTCATAACATACATCCACTTACTTCTGGAAATGTTCTCCTGGCAATCAGGCCCATCAATTCAATAACATGTTTAATGAAAATGTAAACTCACACATTTTATGGCTGTCAAACTGACTCTGATCAAATAAGCGGCATGCATAAGCAAGTGGGGTGCATATTGATTTTGTAGAAAGGTAATGCTTGTCAGTTCAGTATACAAGTCTGTACAAATAAAGGTGCGCCTGTGACCATTTAGCTTCTTTTACACAGCTGATGTTAAAGTAATGATGATTGGTATGAAATAGTGGTACTTTCCGTCTTCTAACATCAAAGGTCATGCCAATGGGATGCAATGGGAAAGCAGTTTATTATTCACACAGGGACATACATCTCTGCTCCAGGAAAGAAGGAGTCTGATCTTATGTACAAAACCGAGAAAGTGCAAGGAAAAATTATGTTTCCTTCTCTTTCCCATTTTTAAGAGAGGGTTTTTTTTTGGTGGGGGTGGATTCTGAATTTCTACAGGCAGTCCTCAAGTTTATGAATAAAATGGGTTTTGTAGGTTTGTACTTAAGTTGAATTTATATTTAAGTCTAAACAGGTACATTTTAAGTGTAAATCCAACTACACACACTGTTATTTATTTAAATCTAGTGTACCATTGAATAATATGTTCACCTCAATTTTGAGGTGCACATTACAAAAAAACCAAAAAAAAAAACTCCCAACTGCAAAAGAAAGAAGGAGAAGCAGTGCCCTTCTGCCAAGTGGAGCTCCACTTCTCCATAGCCTCTCAGTTGGGAGGCAAAAGAGAACAGGGCTTGGGGAGGGAAGATGCTGCTCCTTCATCAGGCTGAGGCTGGCGAGTTTCAGCCTGATGAAGGGGCACATGAGTAGCATAGGGAAAGGTTAACACCCATGTGATGTTTGTGATGATGTTTGTTTGGTGATAAAGCTTCAGCAAATACACCTTTTCCTCATATGATAACTCTTACAAAAGTGAAGCTCCCTTTCTAGGGATAGATTTCTCTCACTTCCTGTTGTCTCACATTCATTCTTAACTAATCTGCTGCTCATATCACTACACCATGCTGGCTCTCAATAGACATATTGAAAAATAAATGTTTCTGTGAATAATAGAAGAATCTCTTATTCCATCTACTATATTTGAAGAGAGTAAGATGGGCATGCAAGCAACACTGCTTCAGTCTAGAACTTTTCCTCTCTTCCCATGAACAATGCAGAAGGGATTTAGGTATGAGCCGTGAGGAAGTTGACAAATATCATCCTACTGCCTGATCCACACTACTGCATGTAGCCTATGGGTAAACATAATGACCAACAGATAAAGACAGAAGGAGAAAGCCTCTCTTTGAAACTACACCTGTTTTGTTAATTCATAATGCCTTTTTCGTCAGCCATATTTATTCATTCAGTTGCCCTGCACCAAAAATCTGAAGTATACTGTAAATATAATGAAATTACCGTATTTCATATAATATAGGATGCCATTGATTCCAAAACACACCTCCCTTTTTTGAGCTTAAATTTTAGAAATTTATGTTTCCAAGACCCCTTTTTGGAGCTTTCAGAAAAATAAGGGTACCTCCACCATCTTTAAATCTTTTCTTTCAAGACACACTTTTAAATCTCTTATTTACAAGAAATCTGCCCCGTTTTAAAACTTTTTTCAAGGAGATCAGCTCATTTATTAAACCACATCTTCCAAATCCAATAGGGAGAAACATCATGCCACCACCAAAGCATGCAAACTTCAGAAACCCATAATTCCAGAATGGCATCAATTCCAAGTCCCACTACCATTTTGGAGCCTTCAATTGGGGGGGGGGGGGGGAGTGAGTCCTATATTACTATAATACCGTATAATAAAAGCACTGTTAAATGGTTGCAATCCAACACTCCACCTCCTCATGGTGTAAATATCCAGATGCAGAGATACACAAGATCAACACTACACCATGTAGAACAGTAACATTATGTAACACATACCACTGACTGGGTGTCATTGTACAATGCATAATAATGCAACTCCGATGCACAACTGCAATGCAGAACATTGCAGAATCCATTCTTTGTGCTACTGATGAATAATTTGCCCACCATGCTGAGCATGACTTATGCATGCATAAGTCAATAAAGAATTTTAGAAATGTTATTCTTCCTTTCCTTCTTTTCCCCTCCTTTCCCTCCCTAGCACATGCCACTTACCCTGAGATTTGGCTCCTACGTGCCAAAATTAGGCAGCAAGCTATGCTTTATTAAACATGATGATGTGATTACAGCTGTTTGAGTTCGGAAGCTGATTTTGCTTATATGAATCCAGAAATGTGGCAGCATGTGCGCATATACCTAACAACCGCTTTCCCACCAGCACAGAAACAAGGGGGTGGGGAGTGACTCAGCTTGCTTTTGTTCCAATGAAACATGACACATACAATAATCAAACATGGCTTCTGAGCTCCTTCAAAGGAGTCTGGTCTTTCCTGACTGGGGAGAATACAGTTAAAATTTAACAACCTACAGGATGACAACAATTATATTGATTGCAGAAAGTGAACCGACAAGATTTCGGCTAAAATTGTAAAATATGTTTTAGCATTTTGAAGTGAAAATAAAGGTGCTTTTGAAACATTACCTGGCTTTGATCCTTCGGGGACTGTCCCATTCCAAACCTGGTGTAAAAACTCAGGCCTATTGTCATTCATATCAATGACATTAATAACAATGTCGATGGGATTTTCCACCTGGTTTCCATTTACATCCACAGCGTGTGCCCTCAGCTGCAAAAGTCATTAGAAACTGAGAAAACTTGCAAAACATGTCATCAGGCATAGTAATTAGTGTTGTTGACAGGGCATTTTAAATGGAACTCCATTAACTTGATTTATTTCAGCATTTTCTTTTGTATCATTCTCCTGGTCATTTCAGCACACTTGAAGACAGGTTTTTTTAAAAAAGAAATGTAGTAAACCACCAAACCGCAAAGTGCTCTAAAACTCAGCCCCCCACTCCATGTCTAAAGTTACAAAAGTAAGATTTTGGTGCAGAATAAATAAGCATTCAATTCATTCATAATCTTCTTAAAGCCTGGATAAAAAGGGTCAAAGGCAGAACATGACAGAGGTTTAAAATAATGATGTGGGGAAGGTGGATAAAGTGTTTTTCTTTACTCTCAAGTAACAATAAATCATTAAATGAAAGTGATTGTAAGAAAACCACAGCAGATAATAAATATTTCTTCAAATAGTACAAAGTTAATTTGTTAAATATGATTCAGTGATAGCCACTAGCCTAGGAACATCTTTTTTTTTTACTCTATAAGAAGTATAATGAACCAATGTATATTAGGAGATGATCTATCAGAACTGTTATTGAAACTTACTAAATATTACTGAAAAACAGAGCTTTCAAATGTTACTGCTTTGAATCACCATGTTTAGAAATTCTCAGCTGCTGGTTGGGAAATTCTGTGACTTGGAATAATGAAAAATTGGCTTTCTAATATCTAATAAAATATGACATTTTGCTTTGAGAATTCTCAAGAATCCATTCACCAAATGTTCTTCTAAGCAGCCTTATTTTGTTTAATGTATTGGAGTTCATATTTTAGGACATTACTGATAGATCTAAAGTACCTCATGATAAATCTTTTTTTTTTCATTTTCCAAATTAAAAAATGCAATCTTATAATCAAATAAAGCTGCCTCGTTAAAAATAAAGTCCTGATAAATTCACGGGAATTCACCAGGAATGTGGCACAGCTAGCTGGGTGTCAGCTGCATAAGATCTCTACTGACCAGAAGGTCATGAGTTCGAGGCCTGCCCGGATCAGGGTGAGCTCTTGACCAATTTGTGTAGCTTGTTGTCAACCTTTGCAACCTGAAAGACAGTTGCATCTGTCAAGTAGGAAATTTAAGTACCACTTTGTGGAGAGGCTAAATTTAACTGATTTCTGGAATGTTAAAGTTATGGATCATTTTAGACCTTAGTCCCATCTTTAGAAAGTAATTGTAAAATAACTGTTGAAGAAAACTTCACTAGACACCACTACTTTAGATAACTATCAGCTTGTTTCTACTCGCCTTTTATAAGTAAGGTCTTATAGCAAATGGTGGAAGCAAATAGATTCTTTGGATCCTTTCCCATTCAGGTTCAAGCCTAATCATGGGCATAAATAGTCTCAGTCACCTTGATGGAAATCCTATGATAGCAATTGAGGGAATCTGTTCTCGTGCACCCCTCAGTGACTTTTGATATCACTGATCATGGTATCTCTTTTTGAATAACTGAAGTGAAGGCACTGTTTTACAGTGACTCCTTTTTTGGCAGAATGTTCCCACAAGGGTAGGAGATTGCTGTTAAGCCTCTTTGTCATTAGCATGTGAGATTCCACAGGTTTCAATAATTCAAACATATTCATGAGACTGTAAGTCATCAGAGGTTTTGGGGTCAGATATCATCAGAAGCTGATGAGCCCCATTTATTTTTCTCTTTCACAACTGATGCTAAGAAAATGTGGACGTTTTGAATTGTCACTATTCAGAAAAGTTTAGAATGTTGCTAAATAGACTGAGGCTCAATCCAGAGAAGGTAGACATTTGGACAGTCAATATGAAACCTGACAAGTGACACATACTTTCTGTAAATAAACAAATTCTGTCTAATCTATTAAAAAAGATCTGAGTTCATTCATCTCCAGCTCCGATGAATGAAAATCAACAGTGTTAGAAATCCAGATCTCATACAAACATTTTAAATCTAAAGCTGAGAAACTATGCCAGATGTGCTCTTCCAAGTTGAAACAGATGTTAAGATTTTTAATTTAAATATCTGGTTTAAAGCAAATTAAGTACTTACGTGAAAGGAAGCGATTTGCTCTCGGTCTAACGGTTTTGTCACCGACAGTTGACCTGAGATGGGGTTGATGATAAAAATGCCTGTGGGGGGTTGATCAGCTCCTGGTCCAGTAACACTGTACCGCAGGGAAAGGCTTTTATCACGATCTGATCTGATCTAGGTACCAAGAAGATGATGATTTTGTTAAACACATAAGCAATCAGAAGTGTTAGACGCTAAACAAAGAAGCAACCTTGCTATTTCTAAACTGTTTGATTACTTATTCTGAATAACCAGCCCATATTATTCAGAATGAGTTATCTTTCTGTTTAAAAACAAACATACATAGGTGCATTGGGCTAGTTGGGGCTGACATCTAAAATACTGTTATTCCAAAACAGGGCAGCTAGATTGTTAGATATACTAATGGATGTCATCACATTGTGTTATCTTAGATGACACAGCTGGACTTGATCCCTACCAGTCCGGCTTCCGTATTGGGCATGGGACGGAGACCGTGCTTGTCGCCATTACAGACCAACTTCGCCGCCAGCTGGACCAGGGTGGGTCAGCCCTGCTTGTCTTGTTAGATCTGACAGCAGCGTTTGATACGGTAGATCACGCATTGTTGACCCACCGTTTAGCCGGCGCCGGGGTCGGGGGGACCGCACTTCAATGGGTGGCCTCCTTCCTCCGGGGCCGGGGACAACGTGTGGAGGGGGGTGGGGGGTCTCGGGAGGTCCCCGCTAACTGCGGGGTCCCCAGGGGCCATCCTCTCCCCCTTATTATTCAACGTTTATATGCGCCCCCTGGCCCAGCTGGCCCGCGACTTTGGTCTGGAGTGTTATCAGTATGCGGATGACACCCAGCTTCTGCTGAGAATGGACGGCAGGCCGGACACCGTACCCGATTGTTTCCATCGATGCCTGGAGGCCGTGACTGGTTGGCTGCGTGCCAGCCGGCTGAAGGTGAATCCGTCGAAGACGGAGATCCTGTGGCCTGGTCGCCCTGGGCTGGGTGGGTGCCGGTTGCCTACCCTGGATGGCGAGCGGCTTAGCCCGTCATCTTCGGTTAAGAGCTTGGGTGTTCAGTTGGACTCCGGGCTGACCATGGAGGCCCAGGTCTCCGCGGTCTGCAGGGGTCCTTCTATCACCTACGGCAGGCTAGGCGACTGGCGCCCTACCTGTCCAGGAGCGACCTGGCGACGGTAATCCAGGCGACGGTCATCTCGAGACTGGACTACTGTAACGCCCTCTACGTTGGTCTTCCCTTGTCGACAATCCAGAAACTCAAGCTAGTGCAGAATGCCGCCGCCGCTGCTGACGGGCTCGCCAGTAAGGGAGCATATTACGCCCATCCTTCGGCAACTGCACTGGCTTCCTATTGAGTACCGGATTGTCTTTAAGGTGTTGGTATTAACCTTTAAGGCCTTGCACGGCCTAGGGCCTGCGTACCTGAGGGACCGCCTTACCCCGTATTTGCCCCCAAGATCACTGCAGTCAGACGAACATAATCTGCTGACTATACCATCAGTCCGCTCCTGCCACCTATCCGCGACGCAGAGCTTTTTCCGCGGCAGCTCCAGTGCTGTGGAACTCTCTACCGGACAGTGCCCGAGCTATCCCGGAACTAGTTCCTTTCAGAAGGGCCTGTAAGACCGCCCTCTTCGGACTAGCGTTTACTTAGGCCTAAATGGCCAGCATACTGTAAAATCTTTGTATGCCCCCTGCATTGTGTAATTGTTGGACTGTGTTTTTAAACTGTTTTTATGTTTTTATGTAGGGCTACATGTCGGTGACATGCTGCCCATGTATACCCTATTGTTATCCGCACCGAGCCTGCAGGGAGGAGCGGAATACAAAACCGAAGAAATAAATAAATAAATAATAAATAAATCTGTTGACCACAGACATGTTCACAGACTCAGCTCCAGGAAACACTGTGTGAGGTTTGTTTTAAGGGTGCCATTAGTTAGGGCAAAAGTGAAGGCACACAACAAACCAGTCACTACACTATCTCTGAGCTAAGAATGTTTATTACTGCATCCTGCTCCTGGTGTTACTGCAATTTTATTATATCCCATTTATATCTTACATTTATGAGTTGTTTAACACAAAACTCTGGTTATTGGGTGGTTTGAAAGAATAATATGTAAAATTAAATTAGAACATCAAATATCATCATTTCAGTCCAGGACTATAGTGAGTAAACTCCAGACAGATAGCATGCTTCCTGATATAATATTCAGCAATCTAGTAATGACCCATCAAGTGGCTGCCTTGGACATGTTATTTTAACATCTGAAAAAAAGTGGAAAGTCAGGATTCACTCTTCTAGGACCTACTTGTTATTTTTAAAAGAATCCTGGGATCCACCAATAAGAACCTAGTCCAAAAACATATCAGTAGTAGGTCAGGCATTTTGTTGTCCACTCTGTAAAACAACAGAGTCAGAAATCCTTGCTGTCCTACCTTAAATTGCAGAAAGGCCTATCAGGAGATTCTTCTTTTCAGACCTGCTGTAAGTATTTGCTCCCTGAATAGAAGGACTTGTGAACATGTGGCCAACACAGAGACAGATAGGTTTTCAATTCCTACAGCAATCCTGCTTTTAAGGGCTGTGGATTGTCTAGGAATATCTTTCTACTGGTATTTCACTAGTGAATTAACAAATAACGATACAGTAAATGTACATATCTTCTCAACACAGTCTGTTCCTGCTCCTCAAGAAAATGTTCAATGCATTGACTTCCTGAATGTTGATGAAGTCAAATATTAATTGGTTAATATGCAAATTTCTTATGTGACCTTTGTGTGCAATCTTAGGAAAAGGATTTATGTAACCAAGTCCTAAAATTGACTTCAAAATGGTCTTTGATGGTAATTTAGCTTACTGATATCTGCCTAGCGACACGAGCCTCATCTAGGAATGTGAAAATTTCTGTTTTGATTTCATTTGAGTTTATTCAAACTCCATATTACATTTTCCTGCCTCTGCTTTGCACTGACTTTTGAGACTTTGTATTTTCTTCCTGCATTGAAATGTCTTCAATGTTTAAATTAACTTTTCCTAATGTATGCATTTGTTTACATAATTTACACCTCCCGCTGCCAAATGAATGTGTTTGCATTTCTCCCCAGAATCATGTTCATTTTATCTAGTTACATTTTAAAGTATGTGCATCATTTTATTCACACTTTATATCTTGGAAATGGCCTTGAAAGTTTTCCTAATGTGTGAATGCTTGAAGAAAGGTGGACAAGTCTATGGAAATGTGAAAATGCTAATTTTATTGACACTGCTGAGCCCAATGTTATTTTATCTACATCCCCAGTCAGCTGGGCAGTTCTATGGTGAAACCATCAGATCACGAGAAAACCCCTCATCTGTTTTTCTCTAGCTGGTCAATGCCATTGGCTGAATGGATAATTTCATTTTCCTGTGGCTCCTCACATTATTGCCTAAGGAAAATGAGTCCTTGTAGCATGTGATGTTAAAACACCTCCAGTCATAAAAACATAGGACCCATCTATATGGGCATGAAAACCCAGACTCAGCCTAAATTGGCTCCTGGTTGTCTTCACAATGTTTCTTCACGCCCAATATCATGGATTATACTGGATTAATCTGGTTTTGAGCCACTTCAGGGGAAGTCTGTGAATGCTCTGGCCTTTCATAGAAACCCTCGAGTATTCCATGGCATTGCACAGTATGGACATCTGGCTCAGGTCTGATTTGGATCGGCTTGTTGTCTATGTGGTACACATCAGCCACCCCCTTTTTGCTTGAGTCTGTGCCACTGCCATCACTGTTCCTTGCCAGCCCCCTCCTCCTCCCTGGTCATGTGGGCATCTTCGCTGATATCAGCATAAGGTGCTCACAACAGTGAGGTGCTCACTTGGAGATCTGTGGCTGGCTGGTAAAGGCAACATCCACATAGAATGTGAGATAACAGTCTAGTGCAGGGGTGGGCAATTACCGGCCCTCCAGGTGTTTTGGACAGCAGAAATCCTAACAGCTGGTAAACTGGCTAGGATTTCTGGGAGTTGAAGTCCAAAACACCTGGAGGGTCGTAATTGCCCACCCCTGGTCTAGTGGGACATATGACTCCCTCCAGGGTCAGTTTGGAGCAGAATTGGTCAGTGTAGACTCATCCACAGTCTTAGGGAGTACAGCTCTTATTACCATGCAATGTAACTATTGCAATATTGGGACATAGAAGCACAGAAGAAAGCTGGTTTGCCAACAGTATGGTAATTCCTTTTTTGGGGGGTTTTAAACAGCTATAAGACATTTATGACATAGCAACGAGCAGTGTGACAGTATATCATTAGCCTGTGTGACATCCTCTCTGAACTCAAGAATTAAATAATTTTAAGCCATAGAAAGAAGACATCTATGTCCATGCCTGACATTTCTTCTGAGGATTAAAATAAGTTCAAAAGACACTGAAGCACTTTATTGTCCGAATTTATTTCACATAAAAGGGCTTCAGTTTCAACTACCTCCAACTAACCACAGAAAAGGTTATTAAATAAAAGATGCCTAGCATGTCCAACTGTGTATTTTTAATTTAAAAGATACTGAATCCATGTCAGGTATATAACTCATGTATTTCTGAACTGAACTTCTTCCTTAGCCACCTTATTTGCATTCTTTGACAATAAACAAAGTATGTGGAGAAAAAATAAAGGCATTTAAAACCATATGTAAAAATCAGTTTCTACTTTACTTTCAAATTCAAGTAAATAATTCTAAACTTGTTTTAGAATAAAATTTAAAAAATACCACAACCACAGAGGTGTTTGCAATCTCACTGCAAGGGAAACAAAGAGCTCTCAAATTAAACTTTGTCTGAGAATTACAGAAGAACGTGACTGTGATATGCTGTGGCAATAGTGTCATTTAACCCATGGTAGATGGTGCCGAAGGAGGAAATGTGTGGTAACTAAGCTTAAAATTTCACAGTGATGATATTGGAACTATGGAATGCTTTCAAAAATTCAAATTATTTTCCTGGCTTCTGAACTCAATAAACAATGCAATGAAACAATGTGCACCATTACTTGTGTGAAGACACAGTGGCAGAAGGAATCTTATTATGTTCTCAGCTAAAAAACAAAATAGTAAAGTGTTCAACCAACGGATCCAAAATCAAACCAGATAAACAAATTGTGGAAACAAACCAAAACATACATTTTCCATTCTCGTCTTGGTATCATCTTGGTAGCCCATTAAAGCGATGATTCCACAATTTCCTTTCTCAAATGTGATATCTACAAGGGCAGACTCCAAATTGTCGATGGAGGCCCAGGTTGCCTCCACGAGCAAAAGGGCCTTCTTCCACCTGCGCCAAGCGAGACAATTGGCGCCCTATCTTCCGACGGAAGCGCTAGCTACAGTAATCCATGCCACGGTTACATCAAGGCTGGATTACTGTAACGCTTTTGTATGTAGGTCTACCCCGGTCACTAACCCGCAGGCTCCAGATTGTGTAGAACGCGCCGCCAGGCTTCTCACAGGAACATCAATGAGATGCCACATTACACCATCTCTGCAGCGCTGCACTGGCTGCCCGTTGCGTATCGAGCCTGACACCAGACCTTGACCTTGGCTTTCAAAGCCCTACGGGGCCGGGGCCCAACATACTAAAAGACCGCTTGTTGATGCCTGCTTACTCAAGGACCCCGCGGCCAGCAAACAAGAACCTTCTTCACGTACCAGGCTTGAAAGAGGCCCACCTGGAGACCACGAGACGGAGATCGTTCTCCGTTGTGGCCCCCGTTCTTTGGAACTCGATGCCACCGGACCAGAGAGCCTCCCTCGACCTGCCCCAGTTCCTGACCGCTCTGAAGACCTGGCTATTTAGGAAAGCCCATGGTTAATGCAGAACCAGGAACTCAAATACCGAGCCTGGCCCCTGCATTTAACCACTGAATATTTTAATCTAGTTTTAAATACTCTATTTTAATTGTGGAATTTGTTGTGTGTAAGTCGCCCGGAGCACTAACGTGGAGGGCGACTCAGAAATAATAAAGTCAGTCAGTCAGGGTGGGCTAGAATTGACTGCAGCCTGCAGGGTTTCCACATGGACCTTCTTGCACCCAACACAGGACAAGACCATTTAACACAGTTTTGTCCCACATTAGGCAAAGTTGGGGAATGCTTTGGAGGTTCCCTGAAGAACACTTTGGTGCAGTCCAAACATTTTGGCTGATCATGAATTGGAACCAGACCCACTGTTCACATTACCACCCCACTTTCCCTGGCATTGGTGCTGCAGGGAGAGGGAGATGGCATCTAACTTGGTGGTCCTGTTGCTGTTGTGATGGCCATAGAACTTCAAAATGCTATTGGCCATCCCTGGGCAACATTACTGACATTTCAAAAAATGGCCCCATCAATTCAAGAGGGGAGAAGTATCACCCTGTCCTTTCTCCCTTCCTCTTTGAAGTTTCATGGTTGGCACAATCATGGCAACAAGACCACAGGTTAATGGGGCCACCTAACAGAGCTGAACCAAGATTGACCCCACTGGATAGTCAGATACCTGTTTCTAGGCCCAATGGTTATGGTCAGTTTGGAGTACTGTACTTTACCCCAGAGGTTTTTGCCCCTGGGGCAAATAATAGTCACATTCAGAAGTGTGGCTTTAACATTATATACCACTGTCCTTTTAAGTGATTAAAGCATTAACCTTTTCTTCACTTTTTATCATGACTCCCATATGTTTTGCTAAAATATATAAGAAAACAAAATATTGATAAAACTTTCCACTGTAAAGGCTCAATCACATTTCTGAGCAACATTTCTCTCTTACCCTAACTAATTCCTGAGGAAAGGGTCCTCTGGAGTTTTCTGGCAAGTTGATTGGAGGGATGACCCAGTCTCTCTTCTGTCTTTGAAGTTGACCACTGTGCTTATTTGACTGTCTTGGAAATACTATGTCTTCCATTTTCTTTTGCTCCTTTCCAGTCAAGATAATGGAAAAAAGAAGAAAACAGAATATGGTTTGATATACATTCACATAATGAAAACTGGCCTAAGAATGTTTTCACAGAATTACATGGAATAAAAAATTATATGCAACATGTTTTTCCTCCTATAAAATATTATTGACCTCTTTGTTTTTTAGCAGGATGTTTGTATTTTAAAAAATATGGAGTTTTAAGGAATTTATTATTCCATGGTGGTGTGGAATCTACCTTATACTTTTTTATGTTCCAGCTGCAGACTAGTTAATACAGCACAGAATTTAATAGCAAGCCTTTAGATATTTCTCATTAGTTGGAGCTACTGTTCAGGTAATATGCTACTGTACATTAAATTTAGAACTGGGTATGATAAAACATAATTTGAGTTCCAAGAGAAGTTTAATACATAGTAGTAAGGAATGTCTAAAATATTTATGACCCTATTAAATCCCATAGAATTAATGTTGTAATTATTTTAAACCTATGTCAGCCATGATGGATGCTACAGATGACCCATTTTGCACAGTGGGCATTAATCTCTGCAGGGTGTCAACAATTTTTCCTGCATCTGTAAGCATTCTGGTTTTCTCTCTTGATTCCTATGTGCATTCAAACATGCTAGCTCATTTGGGCATACAGAAAAAAAGGAAATACTCATTTCCCAAACCTCTAAAAATAACATTGCATCCAGTCTGTTAAATGTACTGTAGGAGAAAAATAATATATTTTAACAATACAGAACCCATATGTTTTCAAGCATTATGCATGAATAATCTCGACTATTCCACACAAAAAGGCATATTTGAAACAGCTAGGAACATAGAAATAATGTTGTGCTTACTGCTGAGTAAAAAAAAGCTAGAATTTTGGTTGTTAGTGGACCACAAAATAAACTATTTCATTTGAGCACATATAGATAAAGTCAGAAATGCCTGTTCCAATTCTATATTAATATTGTTACAATACTGCTTTCCTCTTATTCTTCTGGGGAGGTTTTAGGCATGTAAGATGGACAGGAACAGTAATGTTCTCTAGATGTTTCAGACTACACCTCCCATCATCCCCTACTGGGACCGTTGTTATATGATATACTATCAAAACATCTGTGGGACCCAAGTTGCCTAACCTGCATGTAAAATATAAAAAATGGGTTTAAAAAGGCCTGCACAACAGATCAACCAAACATGTTTGGCAGCTGTTTGGTGAAGATATCTGCTGCTGTTTGGACAGAAAGGATGCTAAAGCAATGGTTCAGTATATTCCTAGTGCCTAACACGGGTAGTGATGGCTGTTTTGAGTTTAGGGTTTAGTGTGCTTGAGTGAAAATAGTACAAATAAGAGAGCTAACATTAAAATTTTCAACATTTACTAAGGCTAAACTAAACTCTGGCCCCTTCTACACTGTCATATAAACTCCAGATTAAATGCTTTGAATAAGATTATATGGCTGTGTAGACTCATATAATCCAGTTCAAAACAGATAATGTGGATTATCTGCCTTGATAATCTGGGTTATATAGCTGTGTAGAAGAGGCCTAAAATAGATTATGTGAATGTTCCTTCTTATGAATCAATCAAATCCATCTGTTTTAAGAGGATATCTCAAATCTTTTACAAGGTGAGCAAGTAATGATAGGAATAGAGTGGGTACCATAAGGTGTATATCTATATAAACACAGCCAAGCAATGTCTCTCTACAGTTCAGATGAGAGCAATTTCCACAAGAGGGAGACTCCTATCCCTACATTAACTGGAGCCATAAATAATTTACACCTAGCCATCCTTCCACACCTTGCCATTTGATTATTGAGGGCTCAGGCAAAGCCAATATTCCCTGCCAGAAAGGTTTTCCTGCTTCTGCTGTAAATCTGCAGTTCCAGTGTAATAAACTTGATTGATGGCTCAGAGAGGGGGAATTGTTTATTTTGTGGTTATATGTAACTGCTTGAATAAATACTGTAATGCTTTCAATGGGTTTAGAATAAATGAATAACCACTTCCAATTTAAATTGGGATATAAATGTTAAAAAAGCAAAATTAAAAAAAAACAAAACTCAGTGCAAACAAAAAAAGCTTGGATGTAAATAACTGAAGAGACCAAACCTTCAACAAGATAGGCAGGTTTTAAAAAGAAAGAAACAGATCAAGAAATATTATTTTTAACCTTTACAATTATTTATACATTTAGTTACCCATTAACTTAAAATGTTGTTAGATAATCTCCGAAAGCTCTTTTCTGGTATAACTTAAAAGGGATATTAGCATAGTTTTACCTTCACTGAATCCTCTGGTTCAAGAGCGAGTTTCACTGCCACTTTCCACTCTTCCTTGGTGTCTTTATCATTAGCATATAAGAGGAACTCAGTAGGCTCCAGAGAAAGCTGAAAGCTTCTAGCGGCATACACCACACCATCTTCACCCACTCTAAAATCTGAGGGTATGCTGCTTTCAAAATGGAGTTTTCGGCTTCCTTCACAGCTTCTAAACCTTGCTGAAAATATTTTAAAAAGCACAAAATCAAGGGCTAAAGGGGATGTATGTTCCAATAAAACATAGGTTATTAGCTGCAATTAGTCAAACAACAGAGTTCTTCCATATTAAAAGACTGGATAATATCATATAACTTGGTCTTAATAAACAAACACAAAACCAAATATGTGTTTCCCATTATAATGTGATTTCTTACACAAGTCCAACTGATTTCATAAAAGTTGTTGAAGTTGACCATTTCTGGATCAACTTCTTGGCTAAAAACCCATAGAATGCCCATCTTCCAGAATTTCTCATATTTTCACTTTCCTTGTTCTGGCTTGGGAACATGCATACAGCAGGATAATGGTCCTGATTTGGCTATGCATGGCGAAGGGTCTCGGGTGCCTTTGCAATATAGATGTCCCGAATCCCCTATCTTCTTCCCAAATTGGAGATGGAAAAATGATGAGATTGCCCAGTCAACTGTAGTTCTGCAGGTTCCATATGCAAAAATGATTTTTTTAAAATCTGAAGATGGCATCATATTTTTTGCATTAATCAAATTTGTTGATGTCTGGAGAGTTATTTCAACAGGGGTGCTAGTTTTTTTAATTTAGCATGAACACATTTAGAGGTTGCAATGTTGGTCATGCAGCAAAATGCAACACTTAACTGACAACCATTTTAATTTACAAAAAATTATTATCTGAGACAAAATGTAAACCTGGGACTAACATAACCACTTTTTTCTCCTACATGATCTCAACATATTTGTATGAAGTGAAACTTTGAAAGCTTGAATGATGTATTTTTGGCATTTTGGTTAGCCAGTTTGTTCTCTTCTGTTGAATATCACTGGTTCCAAATAGTCCTTTTTAGTTAATGAAAATCAAACAAAAAATTTATCCCTCCCGAGTGGACATTTTTACTCCTACACAGCTTTAGAATGTCCATCTATCTAGGCTTTTGAGCATCTGCTTTTACACTGCACATTACATAGGAATTATTCTGTAAACAACCACTGTACAATTCACACATATGTGAGATTAATATAGAAAATAAAAATATTTGCAAGTAGCACAACATGTTATGCTCTTCAAAATAACTGTTGTCCTGGTCAGACTATATTCTATGGAGCAAAGCCTTATACAGAAAATCCCCAAGTTACGAAAAAGATTGGTTCTGTAAGTTTGTTCTTAAGTTGAACTTGTTTGGAAATCAGAACAGGTACATTTTAAATTGTTATTAAGGATTTAATCCTTGAAGAACGTGTAGTCCTGGCATGTATAACGGAGACCTGGTTGGACGAAGTGGGGGGGGGGGTTAACCTCACCTGGCTTTGTCCACCAGGTTATTCCGTGCAGCACCAGTCGAGACCTGGAGGATGGGGAGGCGGAGTCGCAATCTATTATATAAAGGAGGTCTCGTCGTCGAACGACTGACAGAGACAGAGAAACCATCCAAGGCAGAAACACCAAATTTGGCAACAGAAATAGGCCTCAGGCAAGGTAGGTTTTAAGCAAAGAAACTTTCCCCCCAAAACCTAGAAGGCCCCCAAAACAACGATACAAAAAACCCTACATTTCCCAGCATCCTCTGCGGCCACCAGCGAAACCCATTGGCCAACATCAGTAACCATAGTAACGGTGGCCAAAGCCAGCCAAGGCTAGATTAGAATGCTGAGTGAATTCAGTTTAGTCAGTTGGAGTTTGAGGGTTAAACTGCCAAAGCCAAGATCTAGGAGGGAGACAAATAGGGCACCAGGGACACAGGCACCACTGACAAACACATACCCCCAGAATAACACAAAATACCTACACACAACACAATACGCACATAACACAACCTTGCATCTACTGCTCAACCCATTTGTATGCCATTCCTTCCTTCCACACAGGCATAAGCTGACCCAAAAGACAAGCCATGCCTCCTAAAAAGAACAGCATCGGACGAAACACTCGCAACGCTACATACATCACACAAAAAGGGCAGAACAAATGCCAGAACAGAAAGACACTGCACTACACTAGCTTTTGCCATCACCATAAACAAGGCTCAAGGACAAACACTACAAATCTGTGGCATAGACCTTGACACAGAATGCTTCTCCCATGGACAACTCTACGTAGAGTGCTCCAGAGTTGGGAAACCACTGAACCTCTACATCAAAACAACAGACGGAAAGACAAAAAACATTGTATATCCACAAGCTCTGCAGAACGGCAGGAACACCACACACCAACAACTCCACAGGACTTCAACATCCCACCCACCAGAACAACCCACAACGACACAGCTATGAACCCACCAAGACCATAAGTAACATCAATTCCAACCCTTACATACTCAGACTTTCTCACATCTCCTAAATAGGGCACAGAAACGCATGTCGGGTACAGCTAGTAGTCTATAAGGATTCCATCCCCCTGACCAGGTGCCCTATTCCTCAGTCAACCACTTTTGAATGTGTCTGCCTAAGGGTAGGTGACCGACTACCCCGCTGCACTACAGTCTCCCTACCTGAGCTAGCCGGAGGGGTCTCGGACCTGGCAATGGAGTCTCAACGGCTTATTGTGATGGGAGACTTCAATGTCCATGCAGAAACCGCCCTGTCAGGTATGGCTCTGGACTTCATGGCTGCCATGGCAACCATAAGCCTGTCCCAATTAGTATCTGGTCCGACCCATATTGCTGGGCACACATTGGATCTGGTTTTCTTTCAGGGATGGGAGAAGGTGGCGGGGTGGAGGAGCTGACCATCGCTCCGCTGCCATGAACCGACCACCACCTGATCAGGTTTAGACTAACTGCACCTCCTAACCTCTGCAGGAGTGGAGGACCCATTAAAATTGTCCGCCCCAGGAGGCTCATGGATGCTAGCGGATTCCTGAAAGCTCTTGGGGATTTTCCTACCTCCTTGGTAAGTGACCCTGTCGATGCTCAGATCTCTCTCTCTCTGGGATAGTTAGATGACTAGGGAAGTAGACACAATTGCTCCGGAACGCCCTCTCTCGAGTAACTGAGCTAAACCAGCCCCTTGATTTACTGAGTAGCTGGCAGCGATTAAGCGAAAGAGGAGGAGGCTAGAGTGCGTGTGGTGGTGGATGCGTAGCAGATCAGCCCAAGCACACCTAGGTGCCTTTTTAAGGACCTACGGCGTGGCAACCAAGGCCACAGAGAAATCTTTCATTGCGGCCAATATTGTGTCCACAAAGAACCGTCCGGCTGAGCTGTTCCGTGTTGTCAGAGGGCTCTTAAATCCGCCTCAGAGCGAGATCCCTGACAACTCGGCAGCTCGCTGTGCAGCTTTTGCTTGGTTCTTCGTGGACAAAATCACTCTGATCCATTCCGACTTCGACGCCACGTTAACAGCAGTCTCTGAGGATGTAACACAAGAAGATGTCTGTCCAGTTTTGATGGATTCATTTCAATTGGTTCAGCTTGAGGATGTGGAGAGGATCCTTGGAGAGGCGAGAGCTACCACATGCATCCTTGACCGCTGCCCATCCTGGCTGATAAAAGAAGCCAAAGGGGTTTGGCAGAGTGGGTTAAGGTGGTGGTTAATGCCTCCTTACAGGAGGGCAAAATTCCAACCAGCTTAAAACAAGCTGTTATAAAACCGCTGTTGAAGAAACTATCACTGGACCCCACCCAATTAGTTAACTATCGGCCAGTTTCCAATCTCCCCTATTTGGGCAAAGTCATGGAACGTGTGGTGGTCTCGCAACTCCAGGGGTTTCTGGTAGACACTGATTATCTAGATCCGGCACAGTCTGGCTTTAGGCCAGTACATGTAACTGAGACAGCCTTGGTCGCCTTGGTAGATGATCTAAGCTGGGAACTGGACAGGGGGAGTATGTCCCTGTTGGTTCGGCTGGACCTCTCAGCGGCCTTTGATACCGTTGACCATGGTATCCTTCTGGGACGGCTCACAGATATGGGTCTTGGAGGTACTGCTTTGCAGTGGCTCCGGTCCTTTCTCGAGGGACGGTCTCA
This sequence comes from Anolis apletophallus, assembly GCA_030556195.1. Lineage (NCBI taxonomy): Eukaryota > Metazoa > Chordata > Lepidosauria > Squamata > Anolidae > Anolis > Anolis apletophallus. The sequence goes on from JARBWK010000007.1 coordinate 85,390,810, forward strand.
GAAGGTGTTACTGGGTGACACCTGTTCGACCACACAACTTTTGTCTTGTGGAGTCCCACAGGGTTCAGTACTCTCCCCGATGTTGTTTAACATTTAACATAGACATCAGAATGTGGTGCCACTGCAGGGAGTCCAAATCATCCTTTCCAACTGACACCAAGAAGTTCCAGAGAACATGGTGTTATCAGACTATGCAGATGATGTCCCAAAATCTGTCAGGCTGAACAGGGCTTTACAGCCAACCAAGAAGGCTGTGATCTTGGATTCATCGCTGAGCCTGGAACCCCAGGTCTCGGTGGTGGCCGGGAGAGCTTTTGCACAATTAAAACTTATGTGCCAGCTGTGCCTGTATCTTGGGAAGTCTGATCTGGCCATGGTGGTCCACACTCTTGTTACACCCCGAATAGATTACGGCAATGCACTCTACGCGGGGCTGCCTTTGAAGACTGTTCAGAAACTTTAATTAGTCCAACAGGTGGCAGCCAGGTTACTCACTGAGGTGTCATACAGGGAGCATACCACCCCCCTGTTATGTCAGCTCCACTGGCTGCCTGTCCAATTCCAAGCACAATTCAAAGTGCTGATTTTGACCTTTAAAGCTCTATACGGTTCTGGCCCGGCTTACTTGTCCGAACGTATCTCCCCTTATGTCCCCCCCTCGAAATTTATGATCTTCCGGGGAGGCCCTGCTCTCGATCCCACCTTCATCGCAAGTATGCTTGGTGGGGATGGGGGACAGGGCCCCTCATCTGTGGAACTCACTCCCTAGCGAAATTAGGTCAACTTCCACCCTCCTTTCCTTTAGGAAAAAACTAAAAAATGTGGCTATGGGACTAGGCATTCGGTTAGACAGTAGGATAACAGGTGGCCAGTAAAATGATGACAAGATATGGAAATGGAATGTGAATTGGCTTAATTGGTGACTTTAGAGCTCGGATTTTTTTTTGCACTTTAAATGTTTTTTAATCTGTTGAATGTTGGTATTTACTATGTAACTGTTTTTTATTGATTGTACTGTGGGGGATTGAATTATTGCTGATGCAAGCTGCCCTGAGTCCCCCTTCGGGGGTAGAGAAGGGTGGGGTACAAATCCTCTAAATAATAATAATAAAAATAGTAAATAAGAGTTAACTCCAGCCAAATAAATAAATAAAGATAGATAGACAGACAGACAGAAAGATAAAACTTTGGATAGCATAGAGAAAGGTTAACACCCCTGTGGCGATTGTTTCGTTGTCTTTGCTTCTGTTCAGAAGATTTCACCTCACTTTCTGTCCCTGTGATAACTGGATTTTGAAAAATGTGGCTTGTTGTGGGAACAAGGATAGGTAACAAAGCATAAGTGGAGACACCTTTTCCCTGTGATAACCTTTTTAGGAGTGAATTTCCCTTCCTAGGGATAGATTTCGCTCACTTCCTGTTGTCTCACCCCCTTTGTAACTGTGAGTCATTTGTAAGTCAGATGTGTGTAACTCGGATGAATGCTTTAAGAGATTTTCCTGCCAATGTAACTGATATTCTAAACATTGCCCTGAATAATGATATGATATTTATGATACCCATTTTTTTTTTATCCAGCTGAATGGCATATCAATTTATTCAATCAAGGAGACTTTTTTATTTATTGTTAAATGCAAGTCCAATTTCTCTTGCACATACATCAAGCTACAGAGTCTCTTTATTCACTCAACATCTGGACAATTGTTCACCTGAGCCATTGTTGGTATGTTTTCCAGCATCCTTACCAATCAGCCTTTCCCACAGTTTCTGACCTTTGCTTCGTATACATGATTTGGTCAAAAATGCCCAACAAACTGAAAAAAATGTTTTGCAAGTTCATGGGATTTTCTTAGCCATGAGAAGAAATACTTTTTATTCAGTGTTGCAATATCTAAATTAAAACTCATAAAACTTCTCAGTATATAATGCAAAGGCCACTTACATAATTAGTCATATTTCCTTTTTATGCCAGTGGAGACAAGTCTCAACAAATGAAAAAAAACCCTCTATGAATGCATAGTAGGGAGGAAAATCCCAGAGAGACATGATACAAATATTTTAAAGAAACCTTTACATATACATAATTTTGGACCTCCAGAGAACCATAAACATAGCGCAGTTGCCCCATTTCTCCAAATTTTTACAAAAATGTGTGAAAAATAAGCATTTGTTCAAATTGCCCCCTATAAGATGAGACCCATGACTTATTCTTAAGCATATAGAATCCAGCTCTAACTGGATGATGCTACTATTATATGTAGACCTAATATGAAATGGGATTTTAGTGGGATGAAGCAATCTCTCTCTTTCCATACAGTTGAATAACTAAAAAGGGAAGCTGGTACCTTTCTCATTGATATTCTTCCTTCAGGCAACTGAATACTATGAAATTCAATGAAAATTGCTCTCTTTTGACAGCCCCTTGCTGAAATTGTATAAAATTGTCAGAGCCCTGACAAAATTATTCTTCCCTGCAAAGAGTACACATTAACAAATTATACTGATATATATAACTAGCCATAATTAAATTACATATTGTGCTGTAGGTAGTTTTTACTCCACTGCATAGCTATTTCCTCTGTAAATATGATTCTGATCAGTTAGCTTAATATGTTTTAACAGTCAGTAAAGGAAGAATAATTATCACTTTTCAAACTAATGTTTGTAGAAACATTAATAAGACATTTGTCCTCTTTAGAAACAGACATTAGTAATGCAAATATTTTCATAAACTAATTGAAAGAGAAAGACATGTTATTTATAGTACTGTTAACATGCTAACATTTATCTTAAATATATTGTGCCTTATATGTATTCTTCAAAATAATGAAAAGCACTGGTACACTCAAGCATAAAAGCTGCCACTTGTCTTTATAAACAGTGTCCAAATAAATCATCAGTAATAAAATTAATGAAGTCAGAGCAAAATTTAAGAATTTTAAAATGTATGTACATATAAACACATATACACAAGTTTTGTAATTAATCTGCTTTAGTTCAACACCTGACAACCTATCCTCTCTAAATGTAATATTTCCAAAAAGCTAAGTTCATTCAAGTGCTCAAACATTTATGTGATAGCAAATTAATCATTGTAATGACATTTATATAAAGCACATTTAAAGTGTTCAAGAAGTATTGCTCATGTTATCTCATTAAAAACTACAAAAGTCCTGTAAAACAGTCCATTATAGGATATTGGGGGGCAGGCACTAGGATCAAGAAAACTGTAGCATCAATTAATAGCAATGATGAACACACTTACCTACTTCCTGTCTCACAGCTTTCACTCTTTACTTTTTTTTCTATCTCTTTAAGGCTTTCAATAACGAAGCCAGGATCTAGAGGCCCTTACAGACAGGCCCTATATCCCAGGATCTGATCTCAGGTTTTCTGCTTTAAACTGGATTATGAGTCATAAGAGTACGGTTGTCCCACTGTACCCACAGATTTGGTATCCACAGATTTAATCAACCATGGTTCGAAAATATTCCAAAAAGAAATTCCAAAAGGCCAGTCTGCACTTTAAATTTTATCGTTCTATGGGGACTTCACTGAAACTTTTAGACATTTTCTTGGCACTCAAAAGAGTTCTACTCAACACTGTTTGGAGCTCACCAAGGAAATGATTTTAAGCACCACTTTACTACACATGATAAAAACTAAATAATTTAAATCCATAGTATTCTACCCAATCTTGGAAGTTAATTCCTGGTTAGTACTTGGCTGAAAGACTGCCAATGGATACCAGGTGCTGTAGGCCAGTGTTTCCCAACCAGTGTGCCACGGCACACTAGTGTGCCGTGAGCAATCATCAGGTGTGCCGTGTGAAATTGGCACTCTTTCCCCTCCTAGCAGCTCTTTCTCCCCCCTTTCCTTCCCAAAGATCCTCCCAGAGGCAAAGGAAGGGCTCCGCTGAATGCCAGGGCCAGGCCCGGCTTGAGGAAGCCTTCAAGAGCCTCGACTCATCATGGCTCCAGCTCCTGCTCAAGGCTGCTTCAGCCTCCCAATGCTCCCAGGTTCGCTCATTGCCCAATTCACTGATGTGGAGCTTCCAGCTTTGGCTGTTCTTGCGAGAAATCCAAGCCAACGCAAAACCGCCAACTCAATCACTTCCGCCCAGTGATCTGCTTTTGCAAAGGGAGGAGGGAGGCAGCAAAAGAGGCCACACAGATCTATGAAACGTATAGAGTTTCATAGATGACCTCTTTCGCTGCCTCCCTCCTCCCTCCACAAAAGCAGAGCACTGGGAGGAAGTGATTGAGTTGGCATTTTCGCGTTGGTTTGGATTTCTCGTGAGAACAACCAAAGCCAGAAGCTCCATGTCGGTGAATTGGGCAGTGAGCAAACCTGGTTGCATCGGGAGTTTGAAGCATTCACAGGTTTTCAAGAAACAAATTGAGCCTCTCTGCTTGGAAATGTGTGTGTGGTTTCTTGTTACTATTTTACTGGATTTTTCGAGAGTTGCCTCCCCCCCCCCCCCAAAGGAACTGTTTATAACAGCTTCATGACATCCATAGTTAACTGGAAGCAAGTTTCACTCAGGGTGAAATTTCACAAGGGTCTGGAGAACAAGTCCTATGAGGAGCGGCTTGAAGAGCTGGGCATGTTTAGCCTGAAGAAGAGAAGGCTGAGAGAAGACATGATAGCCATGTATAAGTATGTGAGAGGAAGTCATATATATGTTGTGTTCATCGAAACAGGCCCAGGTTTCACACTGAGTGTATAAATACATTTAAAAACATAATAACTATATGTATTACTGTGTTAGAGTGTAATTTTGTGTCATTTTGGTTGGTGGTGTGCCCCAGGATTTTGTAAATGTAAAAAAATGTGCCGCGGCTCAAAAAAGGTTGAAAAACACTGCTGTAGGCTAACTACAGAGGAAGAAACTGGAAAAACCACCTATTAGTATTCCTTGCCTAAGAAAACACTATGAAATACATGGAGTCATTGTAAGTCAACAAGTGACTTACAAGTGACAAGAAAACAAAAAATCACACCATTATATCCTGCACAAATATTTATTGGCTTATACTGAAAAATCTATTTTTAGTATGTTTTCATTTACCCTTTTAAAAAGTCTATTTTTAATGTATTGAGGTCATGGGTCATTTTGCCTCCATAAAATGGGGTCGTGACTCAAAAAAGGATGGGAACTGCTGCACTAAAGTATTTAACTGCATTAGATTGTCTATTTGTGCATCCATTTAGTAGATTTTATTTAATTTAAATCACAAAATAGACAGGAAAGCCAAGTACGTAACATCAAAATGTAAGGGAAGTAAACCAGAAACAACTAAGAAAAAATAACTGAAACAAGGTGCCTTATCACACATATTACAACAAGAGTTATCCAAATATTTATTTATTTAGTAGTTAATAGGGCCGTTTCCAAATTTCGGATACTTCCGAATTTCCGAAGTTTTTGCCTACTTCCGACTTTTGAAGCAATTTTGAGAGCAGCCCTCCCAACAGGAATTCCAAATTTTGGAATTCTGAATTTTGGATGCCATTTCCGAATTTTCTTGCTGATTGCTCATTGGCTGATGGCTAACAGCTGACTCTCCCTTCTGCTGATTTTTTTGCACATTTTTGAAAACAGACGCCATTTTTGAAGACTTCTGAAGACTTCCGAACTTCAGAAATACTTCCGAATCAATTCCAATTTTTCCCCAAAAGAAATCGGAACCCTATCACATCCGAAGCTAAATCGCAATCAATAGCCGAATCAACTTTTGAAGCACTTTTTAAAATTAGGAAATAGCCCTAGTAGTTAATAAAAGGATACCAGGGTTCAGAAAAAGAGTTGCCTATCTCGATTCTGTGATATATGTTCTCATTTTTGTCCCTTGAGAGATATACCTCAACATTTATTTCAGCTTGTTGAGACTTTATACTCTTTCCAGAATCCAGATGAAACAATCCAAGCTATATGCCACATCTTATTTTCCCCCATCAAAATCAGAAGTACTAAGAGAGGCTTGTTCATCTATGCTTTTAGAAATTTGTTCAAGAGCTAAGTCCTAGGAGCTGTTGATAGTACAAACTTCATATAATTGTCAGCCCTGAGCTTGAGCTGTCTCTAAGAAGGATAGGAAGTTGAATACAGGAAGGAGAGTTTTAATGCAATGGCACAATACCTCCTGAGCCAATTAACTCCTGAATACTGTAAACTGCCAGGCTTTTAAGGAAGTCAATTCCTTACTTCCTACCTCCTCTTTGATTTTCTTTAACTTCAGTATCCATGGTTTAAATGTCCTCATCGATGTGACTTATGATTTATTTGTTTATTTTATTTTGTTTGTACACTGCCCCCCAAAATGGAACTACTAGACATAAAATTTCTGTTATGAAGCAAGCAACTATAGAGGTACAACACAGAGCAGTGGACAACATTGGAACACCCAAAGTGTCCAGAAATGACATCACATGGCTACAGCTCTCAGTTTCTCTCCTGGGAATATCCAAAAATAACATTGTGTGAATTCATAGGTTTCCTTTCAGTGGAAAGAAATAACTTATCTCTGTTCACTCAAGGGGGGGGGTGGGGTGGGCAGGCGAATAGAACATGCAACACTCATATTTAGTGGGGACACACTGTGTCCTCACCACATATGTTTAGGTCCCCTTAGAATACTCTCAGTTTTTATGTGTGTGGTGTGCTTCTCAAATTCTGAAATATAAATTTTGAAATTCTAAAAACTTAAAGGCTTTCTCCTTTCTTCAAGAATACTGATAGTTCTATCTCACTTTTCCTTGTTTAAATCCTGTCTGTTATTCACACCTGAGGGACTGATTAAATCTTCCTAATTATCGTGATCTAGTTTTGCCTGTCGTAACAATTTATTTTAATCACAGGTGTTTTCCTCTCTAACAATCAGAATAAATACATGCTGTAAGACTACATAGACAGAAACGCAAGGATTGAACATCTACATCTAACATTGAACATCTACATCCAACCATGCAACGTTTTACAAACTGAGATTAGATTTATTTATGTTATCCGAAAACGGTCTACAAACATCACATCCCTAGCACAAAGTGCTTTGGATGTTTCTTGGCTTGGCATCAGAGCCGTAGCCAGGATTTTGATTTGATTTGGGGGGGGGGGCTGAGTTTGATTCGGGGAGGGGGGCTGAGTCTGAGTGAGAGAGGGTCTACCCTAGCAAACCTTTTGTATCATTATCCCAATACCCCCATACATATGGGATATATTGAGCGTGGTGATCAGATCATGATATGAATACACCTGACAGTTTAAATCAGTGTTTCCCAACCTTTTTTGAGCCGCGGCACACTTTTAACATTAAAAAAATCCGGGGGCACACCACCAACCAAAATGACACAAAATGACACTCTAACACACGGCTGGGGGATGGTGGCCTGCTGGTAGAAGCTGCTGGGAGTGCCGGGCTGGGGGAGGGGCGGAGCCAGGCTGCGCCATACCCTGACCCCCTACCCGGCTTCACCTCTCCCAGCAGCTGCTCCAGCCTTGAGGGGCAGTGCCAAGCCAGCGGTGCCAGAGCCAGCACAATGCTGGCTTGGCACTGCCCCCTCAAGGCTGGAGCAGCTGCTGGGAGTGCCGAAGCCAGGGGAGGGGGCAGAGCCAGGCCGCGCCATGCCCCGCCCCCTCCCCCCAGCTTCAGCTCTCCTACAGGCCGTGCCATGCCCTGCCCCCTCCCCCCAGCTTCAGGAGGAGCATGAGCGGTGGACGGGCTTCAGTGGGCGGGGCTCCTCCACACGCGGCTTCAGCGAGCGGGGTGAGAGTCATGGTGGGAGTCATGGCAGATTGGAGGCTGGCTGGGGAACGGCCGAAGGAGGCGGCACCCGGTCCCTTCTTCTTTTTCTTCGCCACTGCCCGGCCCTTCCTCCTCCCCCAAGCAGCAGGAGTTCAGCAGGAGGGGGGAGGAAGGGGGGCAGAAAGCTTTTCTCGCGGCACAGCAGGAGGTCCGTCACGGCACACTAGTGTGCCACGGCACACTGGTTGAGAAAGACTGGTTTAAATAATGTACCAGTAAAGCCTTCTCGCGGACCACCCTGAGAATTTTTGGGGGGGTCTGTAGCTCATCAAGCCCCCCTCCCCCAGCTACATGCCTGCTTGGCATGAAAGATGGAGGAACACGATTTCCTTCTTCATAAACAGACATGAGAGTACTGTATAACATTAAAAACCCCAATATTTCTAGCTTTGATTTCTCCTTAAAGACCTGGTTTTGAAGGGACTAACCCGACCTTTTTCAACTACCCCAAGCACCGTCTCTTCATTTCAATTGCTTCAAGGCTCTTTTTTCTAATAGTAAATTAACACCAATTACTTTAAAGTCAGGGTCATTATTTTTTAAAAAACAAAACAATTGCACACCAACATGCATATGGATTTTTGTGCACATTCTTCTAATGCACATATTATCTTTGTGATACTAATGTACACATTTGTATAAGTAGGTTCCCTTATAATGTGTTGTGCTTTCTCCAACATATGTATTTTTGTGTGCCCCCTCCCTTATATACCTTTTTTAGAGAGCTGCATTGCAAAATTACAAGAAGTGCAAATAATGAATGACTGTTCTATTCACGTTCATGCACTCAACTAGAAAGTTAAATTTTGGTGTGTTCTTAACCAAACCAAATGAATTCCGGACTGTATGGCCATGTTCTAGCAGCATTTTCTCCTGCCGTTTTGCCCAAATCTATGGCAGGTACACTTAGAGGTTGAGGGGGCTGTTGGAAACTAGACAAGTGAGGTTTATATATCTGTGGAATGTCCAGGGTGGGAGAAAGAACTCTTGTCTTGGCTGGCATATTTCAGAGGATGCTGTTAGAAAACGAAAACCACACAACACTCCAGTGATTCTGGCAGTGAAAGCCTCTGACAATACATCAAATGGATTCCCTTTCATCCCTAGTTCTGCTTCCACTATTAACCAATTGCTTTAATGAGCATTCTTGTTCTCTCTTCAATCAGTCAGGAAGATATTAATCAACTTTTAGAACAGATAAAAGCAAGAAGCCTGCTCAACCTTTTCAGACAGAAGTTTCCATGTAGGACACAGGTCAGCATCCAATGGTGATGTTCAATTCAGTGGGATTCAGTGGATCTGGAAAAGCGGGCAAGCTCTCCTCTCCACTTGTCCCCATGAAACCCCAGCTTCAAAATAATCTAAAGATCAAGGAAGGAGGTTGGACTGGATGGCCTGTGTGGTCTCTTCCAACTCTATGATTCTAAAACTTCTGTAACTATTTTAAGTAGTTTTTTGGGGTGAAAAAAGTGAAGACGAGAGGAGGCAAAAATTTCACTGTGTCTACCTCTATAATTCTGGATTTGGCCATTACAAATAAATAATTAAAGAAATAAAAAGGGATAAAACTTGGGTTACATATGGCAGGTTGACTCACACCAAGGACTCATTTTAATGTTTCACTGTGGATATATTTTAATACGACGGTCATCTTAAACACAAACTGGCATTTGCCCGAAAGCTAATTCCATGGTTTCTCAGAAAAAAAGGCAACATAATCAAGTCAGGCTGATTTGTTTTTACCTTGAATGACCCAAATCCTATAGGTTATGAATCCCAAATAATGCTTTACCCTTGGGCCCGAAGGTTGCAAATCCTCCCTTTCTGTACTCAAGGTGAAATAAAGTTCACTAAAAAAAAGTGTATACTAATGTATTCCATTACATTTCATGTCCTCATGCCTTTGTGGAATTAGACATGTTTCTCTTAATTCTTATATGCAACAAATGAAATAATATGTACTAAGGTGTAAAGTACAAAAACCAAAGTACTAAGCATGCTATCTCATTTAGAGTACACTAGAGAATTAAACCATTTAAACTCATATCTAATTATATGAATAATTCATAATAGTTGTAAAATTCATCTTTAATCTCATGCACCTTAACAGTAATCTTCAATTAACCAGCTTCATTTATCAAGCAATTAAAGTATATGTTCAACAATGCGATTATCATGTATCTCAAGCTCACAGATTGTGTGTGTGCGTTTAAAGCCAGGATTTTTTCTGACCAGCAAGCCCAATGGCCCATCTCAAATGATTCTGTTATTGGGATAGACCTCTAATTAGAAGAGGTCTTACATGCACATTTTTCTTTATTACAGTGAAACACTGCTGACCAAGAGCATAAAATATTACGCTCTCCCAGCAGCATACACTATTGGCACAAATCTTTGGATTTGTGCCACACCTTTAAAAATTTGAAGCCTAACAAGAAACAAACACCACTGTTGCTAACTTATCATGGAGCATAAAGTTCTTCAGAGAAGTGTGGGAACAAGACAGAGGTAAGACAGGGAATAATAAACCATGTGCTGTGCTAAAGACATCTCTCACCATGGAGACAGCAAGGTTAGCACAATCCTAAATGCCAAATGTTTGGTAGTAATCTTTTATAATGGGATTATACTGAAGGCTAGATTTGTCCAGGCTGTCAAGTACAGGATGCTGCCGGAGCAGTACAGGGCAAGCATTATTGCAGCTATGTACGCTGGTAGTACTTTTATGCCAGACAGAAAGAGGTGAGATATGAGCCGGGTAAATGGAGAGAAACCTAATTTTAAACAGAAGCATTCCAAACTAATCAAATAGAAAACAAAGACCAGAAGGAAAGAGGAAATGAATCGCCATTACTGATTCCATGGGGATGTATAGGGGACACAGGTGTACTTTTTGTAAAAATAAAACAAAACTGCAAATAGCAGTTATGAGGCGAGAGGCATCACCAGAAGATACAGACTGGAGGGATTTAAACCTTGACTCCTAACATAACAATTTTGACAAAAATGGTAAAAATCCAGTGTAATAGTAGTGGAGAAAACCTGCATTAGCAAAGCTCATTTGGGTTTTCCAATTGCACAAGAAGTAGTGGATTTATTCTTCATATCAAAAAATCAGCTACCATTTATGTACTTTGTTGTTTGTAAGCCAGTGGCAACTGCATGGTTAATTGATTTTGCACAAATGGCACACAACCAACTCTGCAAATAGCTAAACTGTATTGGGTTCTTCAGTTGCCCATAGCCAGGAACTAGGTTCTTTGAACACAATGTCATTGATGTATATAGAAACAGACTGTTGGATATGGCCCAATGCCGCCAAAAGCTGCAATTTAGCACAAAGGGAAGCTGCTGTGGGTTGCTATCCATTATCAAAGAAACACAGATATCTATTGCGAAATAGCTTTGGAGATTTCATGAGTACAGGCACTCCCCGCATTACAAACATCCGACTTGTAAATAACTCATAGTTAAGAATGGGGGCGAGACAATAGGAAATGAGAGAAATCTGCCTTTCAGAAGGGAAATTCACTTCTGGAAGAGTTATCATGGGGAAAAGGTGTCCCATCCGAATCTTTATCACCAATTTTTTATTTCACAACAAGCCAATTTTTTCAAAATCCAATTATCACAGGGACAGAAAGTGAGGCGAAATCCTCTGACCAGGGTTGCTGACAGCAAAACAAAGACCACAGGGGTGTTAACCCTTCCTTATGCTATCCAGAGTGTGTGTATGCATGTGTGTGTGTGTGTGTGTGTGTGTGTGTGTATGTAACTGTTCTGCCACCAACACACTGTTCATAAGGAGGGTGTCTAAACAAACCTACAGAACCTATCTTGTTTGTAATTTGGGGACTGACTGGATCATGTAACAAATCAGTCCTTTCTCCTGCATTAACAGTCCGAATCCTGACAGGCAATGTCTACAACTAACAATTGTTAAATAGGAAGGAAATGTCTATGATTTACCCATTTTATAAAGGAAACATCTATTTGTATTACTACAAATAGTTTAGCCTTAAAATGAGATATGAACCCATATTTGTAAACCTGACTATATGATGAAAACAACTTTGGCAGTAGTAAGACAGTTGGGAAGGACAGAAATGCTTTTTTTAAAAAAAAAGAAAAAGTTTTTAAAAAAAACAAACCAGAATTGCATGGAATATGAAATATCAAAGTTGGAAAAACAAATTTTCCCATTTTCCAGATCTGGTTTTTAAAACAATCTTTATTTGATATAAAATTATAAAGATGAATTCTAGTAACCACAGAGAATACATAAACAATGAACTCCGGATGTTTAAGACAAGAGACAGAACTACCCTTATTATTGCTGATGCACATAACAGAATTATATTGAATGTCTGAGCTATGGAAAAGGACTAAAGACAAGTGGAAAGATCATGGTATTTCCATTTCCATCAACTACCTTTTTATAAAATGCACACAACACTTAATACAATGTTAACTATCTTTTTTAGAAGTCCTTTCAGCTTCATTGTGTTAACTGTTTGCAAACTTATACATGTCTATTCCGAAATGAAGAAATAAGTCCCATCAATTTGGTTCCAAGCTCCACATAAATGCGTATATTACTACAGCTATGCTTCTGATCCTATTAAATGAGCTGGTAGTAATTTATTTGAGAATACAGGCTTAAAATACCTTTAAAAAATACAGAACTCTTACTTAATCTCTAGAACCAACAACTGAATGAAAAACCGCTGGTGACTTTCTACCACTGTGCTATAGAGTGTTCAGCTACTCGTCATTGCGGAAGAAAGACAAGGCACAAAATGAGCATCCAAGCCCTTCAGGAGCCCCCCAAACGAGCCCATCTTTAAACAGCACTCAAGGACTATCTACCAAAAGAACACCCCAAAAATGTTGAGGAACATTGGAACAAACTGAAGACTTCCATCATTGCGAAGAAACTATTGAATATCAAACCAAGAAACAAGATTGGTTTGATGAAAATGAAAATGAGATCTAACAGCTAATTGACAAGAAAAGGAAAGCCTTCCAAACATGGCGGAGAAGTCAACTGTGCTGCTAAGAAAAAGAACTACACCAGTGCGAAAGCTGAGGTCCAAAGAAGGACAAGAGAACTCAAGAACATCTGGTGGACAAAGAAGGCTGAAGAAATCCAACACCTGGCAGACACCCATGATGCTCAGGAATTTTTCAAAGCCACAAAGGTCATCTACCGACGAAGAAACCATGGCATAGAGTCTCTACGTTCATCAGACGGAACCAAACTTCTGAAGGACAAAAAATCAATTGCACTACGTTGGAACAAACACTACCAAAGCCTCCTAAATCTCAGTTCCAATGTGGCTGAAGAGGTTCTATCACAAATCCCACAATAACAAACCAGGGATGAGCTTGCAGCACTGCTTAGTTTGGAAGAAGTCAGCAATGCCATCAACCAACAAAAAATAACAAAGCCAGCAGACCTGATGTGCTCCCTGCTGAAATCTTTAAATAGGGAGGACCTGAGCTAACACAACAATTCCACCAGCTCACTGAAAAACTGTGGATGTCCGAGAAAATCCCAGCAGATTTAAAGGATGCCACCATCATCATCCTCTTTTTTAAAAAGGAAAGAACAGACTGCAGAAACTATCACGGTATCTCCCTTCTAACCTCCGCTGGGAAATTCCTCGCAAGAATCCTTGCAAACCGCCTTTTACTCCTCTCAGAAGACACCCTCCCAGAATCCCAGAATGGCTTCCACCTCTCCAGAGGAACAGTGGACATGATCTTCACTGCACGTCAGCTCCAAGAAAAATGCAGGGAACAAAATCAACCTCTGTACATGGCATTCATTGACCTTGCAAAGGCATTCGACACAGTGAATTGCAGTGCTCTCTGGACTATCCTCTAAAAAATCTGGTGCCCTAAAAAATTTGTGAACATCCTGCGGCTCCTCCATGATGACATGATGGCAACAGTCTTGCACAGCAATGGCTCCCAAAGTGACCAATTTAAGATGGGATCAGGTGCCAAACAGGGATGTGTTATTGCCCCAACTTTATTTTCCACCTTCATTACTATGATACTTCACCTTGTTGATGGGAAGCTTCCCACCAGAGCGGAAATCATCTATAGGACAGATGGCAAGCTATTTAACCTCAGCAGACTGAAAGCCAAAATCAAGGTTACAACATTATAGAACTCCAGTATGCTGATGACAACGTTGTCTGTGCACATTCAGAAGAAGATCTACAAGCCACTCTAAACACCTTCGCAGAAGCATACGAGAAGCTCGGCCTGACACTGAACATCGAGAAAACCAAAGTGCTCTTCCAGCAGTCACCAGCCAATCCCTCTCCAATGCCAGAAATACAACTTAATGGTGTAACATTAGAAAATGTTGATCATTTCCGCTACCTTGGCAACCACCTCTCCACAATAGTCAACATTGACACTGAAATACAACACCTCTGCGAGTGCAGCATTTTTCTGAATGAAGCACAGAGTGTTTGAGGACTGGGACATCTGTAGGGATACCAAGGTGCTTATTTATAAAGCTATTGTACTCCTAACCCTGCTATACGCCTGCGAGATGTGGACAGTCTACAGATGTCACATGTAACTCCTGGAACAATTCCATCTGCGCTGCCTCTGAAAAATCCTGCAAATCTCTTGGGAAGACAAGCGGACAAGTATCAGCGTGCTGAAAGAAGCAAAGACCACCAGCATTGAAGCGATGGTCCTCCACCATCAACTCCACTGGACTGGCCACATTGTCCGGATGCCCAACCACCCTCTCCCAAAACAGTTGCTCTATTCCAAATTCAAGAACGGAAAATGAAATGTTGGAGGACAGGAAAAGAGATTTAAAGATGGGCTCAAAGCCAACCTTAAAAACTCTGGTATAGACACTAATAACTGGGAAGCCCTGGCCCTTGAGTGCTTCAGTTGGAGGTCAGCTGTGACCAGCATTGCTGTAGAATTTGAAGAGGCACGAATGGAGGGCGAAAGAAACATGCCAAGAGGAAGGCACACCAAACCAACCCCGACTGGGACCGCCTTACACCTGGAAACCGATGCCTTCACTGTGGGAGAAGATGATCAAAAATAGGGCTCCACAGTCAACTATGGACCCCCAGCCAGTACACCGACCATGGAGGACAATCATCCTCGGACTACGAGGGATCAGCTAAGTAAGTAAGTAAGGTTGACTGTATAACAGTGGAATCCTGAGTAAGGAGGAATTCCTGCAAATTCTGAACTC
The DNA here is from genome assembly GCA_030556195.1 of Anolis apletophallus. NCBI lineage: Eukaryota > Metazoa > Chordata > Lepidosauria > Squamata > Anolidae > Anolis > Anolis apletophallus. Next base: position 85,405,858 of record JARBWK010000007.1, read on the forward strand.
AACGTAAAACCTCCATAAGGAAACTATTTGTGGACAATTTTTAGTAGCTCCTGAAGTTACAAATTGCAGAAGAGAAGGGCATATTATGACATATTTGGACATTTCGCTGGTTAGGACCAATTTGAGTTCTGGATTAGAACTCTAGAAGATGAAAGTCAAATCCTTGCCCAGTCATGAAACCACACATATTCTTGGAAAAATCACATTATTTTGCCATACAAATTACTCTAAGAAAAGGTCAAGTTCCAGCATAAGGCTGCCATGAGTTGGACTTGACTTGAAACACAGAACAATAAACTTCTAATATATTTGTTAAATCTACCTGTCCCAGTTTCTGTAATTTAGAATTATTTCTTGTTACAAGATTCTTCTGCTAAATGTTAAAGCAATTGTGCAAATTAGGATATTAGAATGCCACATTAGTTTCCCAAGCAATCTTAATAACAAATATTTGAGTTCACATAGTTATCCAATATCTGATTTGAATAATATTATTAAAACAATAATGTTATATATTTAAATATATTATTAAAAGAAATTATGGCACTGCTCTAATGTAGCTTGGACATCTTGGTATTTGAACAGAAGACAAAAGAGGACAAGGTAGAAGTGCAGACAAGTTTTATTTTTCAAAAGTGCATTTTCAGCTATTCATTTTCTTTTTGTTATACAAAGAAAATGTGAAATCTTCATGTTACATTATGCCTCACAGACATTTTTTAAGTGACATTTTATGGTCTATGCTATTCTCCCCTGTCCCTGAGCTAATTAAATCAACATAAATGGTCTATTTTTAAAGCTACCTGTAAGGGAAAATACAATCATAAAAATGTTCAGTCCTCACAGTGAAACTCATTTACGCATCTTTACGAAGGCATGTTTCCCAGTTCTACTTCCCACAATCCTCTTTGCTTATTGAACAAAGTCATCAGGGGCATGCCAGAAAGAAAATAGGGATAAAGTTCTTTCTGTTTGATAGAAACGCCTATGCAGCTTTTCGAAAAGGAAATAGTGGCCGTCAGCAAAACACAGATTTGGTATCTCAAACTCAACCCAAATTACATCTGATTCATTGATCCTTTTCAGTTCTTGCCCTTACCACTCACTGACACAAAATCTTCCTGAGCACTGACATTTCTTTTGTCTTCATTTTAGCAGAAAAACGTAACAGAAAGGAGTAAGTGTCTTAAGGGAAACAATATGCTTGTATTTAGATGAGAGATTTTGTTCTATAACACAGACATAGTGTAGATTCCAGTCTCTCTAGGGCAATGTAGATTATTTAATAAACAGATGGGAAATAAACGGCTGTATACTACTGTACAACTGCACTGGAATATTTTAAAGCAGCAACTTTGAAAGAGGAGAGAATGAAGGAAAAAACAATATAAACAAAAACAGTCATCGAATATATAATTTGAACCAATTATATGTATAAAAGCAGTATGATATATGAATAAATGTATTTATTTTAGTCAAGTTATATGTTATTTTCATCCAAAGTTGCCCAAAGCTACTATATTGTGATAGCTATATTAAAATAGTCTTATCAAGTAAAAACTATGGAAAGGCAAATAAAAGCTATTACACTATATGGGAAATTAGTCAGACAAATTAACAAATGCCTGCTGGAATAAACACATATTTAACTAATCATATATATGAGAGAGAGAGAGAGAGAGAGAGAGAGAGAGAGAGAGAGAGAGAGAGCTTTCTTTTGGAAGACCTAGACTTCTGCTGGATAGATGCTTGGTCTACTCTGCTCACCTTCATCATGCACAACAGGATTTCTACCTGCTGTGGCATTCTGTGGCAGAGCAGTCCTACACTACGGTGGCATGATACCCACCAGCCATGTTATTAGCTCGCTAGTCTACCATAGGTGCTATTCACAGCTGACCACGAAAAGAAAATATGGGTTGCTTACCTGTAACCGTAGTTTCTTGAGTGGTCAGCGTGAATAGCACGCTCCCGCCCATCCTCCCCGCTGATATCATGCCTCAGTCCTTCAAGCTGCTTTTGCAGCGGAGTAAAGGATCTGAGGTGGCAGCCCCTCCCACTGGCTATATATGCTCGAGGGGATGTGGGCGGGGCTACAATTTAAAGTGATATTAACTTTTTAGAAGATTCCGAAAGAGAGAGAGAGAGAGAGAGAGAGAGAGAGAGAGAGAGAGAGAGAGAGAGAGAGAGAGAGAAGATGCTAAATGGACATCTTGGGGTAAAGAATTACACGGTGGAGCCATGAAAAATGGCTCTTCCCAAGTACTCACCATGTTTTTAATTCATACAGGTCCTGCAAGGCAACCACTTAATCTGCTGATCTTAAAGAATAGATAGGTTCATTCAAAATGTTTACTTGATCCCTTAGAGCTTTCAGTTACAAACTGCTTAAGGGACATTCCCAGCATGTTTAACTTAGCATGGAAATGACTATCTATATATATATATAAAAGGGAAGTGGTCGTGCAACAGGGCAAATGCACGCCAAAACTACATTTCCCACACAAAAAACAAAACCCAGGGCCACTCATCCCCACCCCGAGGTACATCAACCACCCACTGAAACACCCCTACACACAACACAAAGCCCCCAAAACATCCCCCGAAAAACTACATTACTACGCATGCGCAAAACACCCCAGACACACAAAACGGCCGCCATAGAAACATCACAATACCAAGCATGCGCAACATCCCACGCCATGCCCCCCTCCTCCGCCGCTTACTAACCACTCCTGAGACCAATGAGGCGACATCCTCCACGCGGCTCCCGGGACCCAACAGCACACATCCCGGGAGGACGCCGCTGCGGTCCCGCCCCCAAGACCCTCCACCAGGAGAGACAACAAAACGGCGAGGGAGAACGGCGCAGCCACGGGACTACAACTCCCAGAAGGCTCCGCGCGGCACACTCGAAATAAGGGCGGAGACAGCACCGGAAATAGCCCACAATGCCCGCGCAGAGCATTCTGGGAGCCGTAGTCCCCTGCCCGGACACGCCTTCTCCGCCATGCCCGCTTCCTCCGCCCCCTCCGCAGCCTCCTCCCGTCCTCCCCCGGGGCCGGGGCCGGGAGGGAATCCACACCGTCTCTCTCCTTTCCGCCTCCTCTTCGGCCAGCGGAATGGAGGCGGTGGGTAGCGGCGGAGAGCCCTTTGCCGCCTCTCCTCCGGTCGCCGAAGAGCAGGCCGAAGGGGAACCGGCCAACCCCTCTCCCTGCGGCCTCCGCTGCCCGAGGAGGAGGCCGCAGGGAGAGGGGTTGCCCGGTTCCCCTTCGGCATCCTCTTCGGCCACCGGAGGAGAGGCGGCAAAGGGCTCTCCGCCGCTACCCGCCGCCTCCATTCCGCTGCCCGGGGACGAGGCCGAGGGGGAGCCGCACCGTCTCTCTCCCTGCGGCCTCCTCTTCGGCCAGCGTAGGAGAGCCCTTAACCGCCTCTCCTCCACTGCCTGAGGAGAGGGCCGCGGGGGAAGGAAATCGAGCGCTTCCCCATCGCCCTCCTCTTCGGCCTCCTCCTCTACACATACACACACACACACACATAAAAACAAAACAACATATAAAAACCCACAAAAAACACATATAAAAACACAACCACATACAAACACATATATCTACACACCTAAACATACACATCCACACTAATACATACACAAATAAACACACACATATCCCCACCTCTCCATATATACACATACATAAATATACATACACAAACACACACAAATATATACACATAATCAAACACGAAACACCCACAGATAACTACACACAAATACATACACACATACCAACAACTATACACACACAAACACACACACACATATATATACACACACAAAAAAACCCACACACCAATACCTCCGCACACACATGCACACAAACCCCCAAAAAACAATACACACATACAACTATAAACACACAAACACACACATACATATACACACAACAAACATGCTCACATCACTTCCACAACAAACATACCCTGACATTCTCACATCACCAACATAGGGCACAGCAACGCGTGCCGGGTTCAGCTAGTTGTATACTAAAAGTACACTAAATAAGCTTTCGTAATGACAATCCCATCAGAGTGCTATGGGTACTCATGCAGTACTGACTACATAAGCTTTACCCAACCCGGAAGCCATCACATGTACTGAACAATCCCCTTTCAGGTTCTGCTTTATGACAAGATGGTAGGAATAGTGCAATACGAGACGGTGACAAGAGAAGCTGAAAGAAGACTTGGTTGTCACAAAATCAGATAAGCAATGGCTTGGGGAAGTGAAATTCAGCTTTCCAAAATGTTTCTCAGCTGATATGAATTGTTCCCCTATGTCCATAGCTGCATGGTTACTGTTGGACTATGAGGTCTGCTGAGAAGAAGTGGAAAGACAGGGAGCACTGTCAGGAATTCAATTTGAAAGCTTACATGAGGAACGGCTGTGTAATTGGGAATAACTCTGAAGTTGATGGGGAAATCTCTCTCTCTCTCTCTCTCTCTCTCTCTCTCTCTCTCTCTCTCTCTCTCTCTCTCTCCTTGGAATGGACTGCACCAGGAGCTATACAGATACTCTAATTATGGAAACATAATCTAGATCCCAAACAGCAGGTGAGCTACCATTCCTGATTATGTCAATTTATATCAACACTAGACACAAGCCATCAAGTTTCTATCTACTCCACGAGTAGGCTGTGACCATGTATCCTATACAAGAAACCTGGGTTTGCATCCTTCCTTTACAACATAGGGCCAACATCTTCTTGCAGCCACAAACACAGTTTAGCTATCCCCTTTATGTGCTTCTATATACTCTATTCAGCAGAAAGAAGACAAGACATCCAATGTGCATAAATCAGGAGAACATAAACTTATTTGAATGCACAAACCCTTCTCTTTTTATTGGAAGAGTTTTTAATTTTCTATGTGGATAAGAAATCTAGGGTGACTGTAGCAATATGAAAAAAGAGCATGAATAACTAGGATATATTTAGAGCAGTGTGCTGGAGAAATATAAATAATAATAATAATAAATTCTAAGGAGTGCTTTATCAGTCCACTGGTTGTAGAATAAAAGTAGCTGAAGTGTCAGCTTTGTGTTATCTATACAACCTCCAGTGAATTTTTCATTATGCACTCACTCAGCTATCTACCGTTGCAATCAAATATTGTCCGGCAAATTCATGCGCACAAGTGCAGTAGACTTCACACTGCAAATCTCTTTCAAAAGTTCAAAATTTCAGTTACATTAATGTATGACACTTCAAAATGAGGAAACAAGGACAAGCATTTTAGCAGTTCTTAAAACTGTAGTTATATTTATAGTGTCACTTGACTGAAGAGGGAAAATTGTAACATTCAACTGAATTGATGGGAGCAACTTACAGTAAAGAGCAAGAGGGATTTTCCCATGATAAAAAGCTAAAAATGATGAATGTACTACCAGAAAAAAATGCATATATTTGCAAACTGAAAAGGTAATGCTGATTTCAGATGAATATATTAAAATGTGCTTCTTTTTTTCAGGGAGAGGGAAACTATATTGGCCTATAATAAGCAATGCCATTTTGTCAACTCAAATCCTAGTCCATTTAGCATAAGGTTCCTCAAGCCTTTTAAGCAGAGGGCCAGTTCACAGTCCCTCAGACTGTTGGGTGGCTAGACTATAATTTTAAAAACGAAGAAATAATTCCTTTGCACACTGAGCATGTCTTATTTGTAGTGCAAAAAATGAACAATACAATATGTAAAATGAAGAAAAATTTTAACAACATAAACTTGGGAAGTGTGAGCCTGCTTTTGGCTTAAGAGATAGTCAAGTTCATTAGGATTGTTGTTGCTGTTGCTGCGGAGGCTGGTTAAATGACCTCAGAGGTCCGCATCCAGCCCGTGGGCTGTAGTTTGGGGACCCCTGTGCTAGTAGTTTTACACTTTCAGAATTATATAAGGGTGGCATCCAATACAATTTTGTATAGGAAAATCTTGTACAACAACAGAGATTTTCAACTGTGCTAATATTACATTGGACTTGGAGCATTACCTGCAAGCCTCTTTCCACCAAACAAAGACCATAGACTTTTTAGACATGTGTTAGTAATGGAAAAACATGAAAAGTTACTGCAAGAAAATGTTTCCCTTTTACACATTTCAGAGGCAGCCTGCAGTCGAATGTTAGTCTCTTTCACTTAAAACAAATAAATATTGTATTGATACTCAGGACTGAAGTACATGGCATATTAATCACCTGGTTTGCTCTACAATATGAGGTATTTGTTCAAAAAAGTGATAGCACAGCATGCCCAACAGATAGTGGTAGGGAGTAAAAAATAATGCTTTATCACTCACTATGTTTCTGGAAAAAAGCAGTAATAACACTTCAACTAAAGCTCCATGTGTAATTCTCTTTTGTAGAGAAAACATCAAGTGCCTGATTGTGAACCCAATAAGGATGGTGGGTGTGAAGGGGCAGATTATTAAAGCCCTGTCTTCGTCCATTTAGATCCGTTACTCCATCCAAGTAATTTCTTAATCCAAAGATTTGCACTCAAAATTATGTGATTAATGTCGTGTGCAGTTTGGCCTTCAGTCTGAACAGTATTTATTGATTTATTTTAAACATTTATTTATGTATCACCTTTCTCAGCCCAAAGGCGACTCAAGGCGGTTTACAATCGGGAATCAATGCCCCCAACAACATGAAATGTAATTTAAAACATAAGCATATAATATAAACCATATAAAACAGTAGAAACAATAAAAACCATTTATATTCTGCCCTTCTCACCCCGAATGGGACTCAGGGCGGAGCACAACATACAAATGGAAAATATTCAATGCTGGGACACAAAAAGATTATACACATACATAAACATTAAAATCATTTATCTCAACATTAAAATCCACTGTTTAAATCCAAAATCTTCAATATACAAGGTGTTTCCAAAAGATAGAGTCAGTTTGAAATCGCTATAGTTCTACAACCATGTACCGCCCATGAATAAAAAGCCCTTACCACTTGAAAGGGTGGGGTATATATAATTCAAATGATTATCACTAGATGCTTTTCCAGAGCACAAACAGCCTTTAGCCTCAATCATTTGCTAGACGAGTACCCCAAAATATAAGGGATTTTGTGTTCTTGTGAATAACTAAGGGCCCTTCCACACAGCCATATAACCCAGAATATCAAGGCAGCTAATGCAGATAATTTGCAAATAAATTCATTAAAAACCAGACAATGTGATTTTCTGGATGCGTTTTCTCATGTTGTCTCTCATCATTAAGGTCTACCTATGATATCGATTACAGGCCTCTCTCATCTTTTTAAGTGGGAGAACTTGTATAATTGGTATCTGACTAAATGCTTTCCCCCGACTGGATATATATATTTGAAGAAATATACACACTTGTATTTATTTATCAATAATTAAGGCTGGGAGTAAAAAAGGGGAAATACCCAAATTAAAAAAAGAAAACATTGTGACAATCAAGGCACAGAGCCTAAGTATTTCCTTGTCAAAATGCTGATGTGAATGCAATAGCTAACAGCAGAAAAATGTGGTAATGCAAGATGGAAAATAGTCTGAATGTGAAGTATAAATAAATGAGAAAAAATGCAAATGTTTTAATGCTCAGTCTCTTATGTTACAATGTCAGCACAAATGCAGATATGTTTTTAAAACGTAGTGCCAAAGCAATGCTGCGTAAATTTATGCGATATATTCCAGGTAACAGTCTAATTAGAAAACAGGCACCTGAAATCTAGAAGAATCCTTTAATTTCATCATAATAATTTAGGATAGCACAGAAGAAGAAAAAGAAGAGGAGAAGGAAATGAGCAGACAGTTTGATATATAGATATATTTGTTTCTTATAATAAATCAAGTGAGGTTTTTTTCCTGGACATTTCCAGTAGCCCTAGCCAAATGAAAAATACAGGAATAGTTCACTTGATATTCAACCTGTGCTAGATTGAGATAACTGGAGAAAATGGCAAGAGGCTTGATTGATTACAGTAGAACTAAAATTCTACTTTTAGAAAAGGCTTAAGGGCAAGAGCAGAATATTACTTTTGAGGAATCTATTGCAGAGAGAACAAATTACATGAATGTGGCAATGTGCAAATAAAATACATGTACACAATGAGAATTTAGAATATGATGAGGCTCATAAACAGAGTTAACTTTACTGTGGCTGCTGTTGAATAAACTCAGCCAAAACCCACGGCAGATGCTTCCATCTCAAAAATTTTAAAACCATAAATAAAAAAAATCTGCAAAATCTTTCTAGACATCTAGACAGGCAGTGCCTGGAGATAATAAATCACTGCTGTGGAATTGCAGTCCTGCACTTTAAAAGGTAATATTGTGATTTTTCTATGTTCCTCCCACTTTTTTTTACTTCCACAGCAGCACAAGCACTTTTTAAGGGGCTTTTGGTTTTGACATGGGCAAAGACTTATCAAGAAATTGAATCTATCATAGCTCAACGTGTATTTGCCATTTATAGCATGTTTATCATCTACTCCTTTAGGTACAGTAGAGTCTCACTTATCCAACCTTCGCTAATCCAATGTTCTGTATTATCCAACCCAGTCTGCCTCCTGACCGGATCCACAGCTGTTTCGATACATTGCGATGTTTTGGTGCTAAATTCGTAAATACTGTAATTACTACATAATGTTACTATGTATTGAACTGCTTTTTCTGTCGATTTGTTGTAAAACATGATGTTTTGGTGCTTAATTTGTAAAAATCATAATGTAAATTGACGTTTAATAGGCTTTTCCTTAATCCCTCCTTATTATCCAACATGTTCGCTTATCCAACGTTCTGCCAGCTCATTTATGTTGGATAAGCGAGACTCTACTATCGTATTAAACCATTTCCCTTGGTATTTTCTTTCTAAATCAGGTTCTAGCATTATTGCTCAAATGAGATATTTTTACAGTGCTACACTTGTACCCTAGTATGGTGTGTTTTCCCCCTCTCTTTTTAAAGTCACCACCATTTTAGCAAGGAAACCATTAATGACAGGGAATGGTCGAGTATTTCTGTGCCATATGAGCATATTGGAATATAGTACTATACCGGCTTCTTACTATTTTCAAAGAATTGTGGCCATATAATAGGTGTTGTAAGGAAATAAGTATATTTGATTATGGCATTATACCACTCCTTTCATGTAATGACATTTCATCTTAAAAAATTACCCAGAAAAGTATTTTAGTGCTACATAAAACACTGACAAAATATTAAACGACTGGACATTCTGAATCAGCTCTGAGATAAAGTATCCATGTAGAACTTCCCAAAGGTTCTAATCCCTGCTTGTTGGGTTCCAGCCTGGTAGGCTTGGGCAGAACCCGGGGGCACCAAGGCAGGTACCCATTGATCCGGAGCAGAGTGACGATGACGGATGGCCTGAGCCAGATGACTCTGCAGATGGGAGCCTGCAATGGGACAACATGTGGTTGGAGGGGTATGGGACTGCAGATAGTTTTAGTGAAGATTCCATGGAGATAGACTCGGATTCCGATCAGTATGAGAGACCGAGTGGCCTTGGTTCCCAGGAAGGAGCTGCCACTCCTTTCCCAGATGAACATTCCAGTGAACAGGAGATTGCCGTTTCTCATCCTGATAGCACAGCTGCAGAAGATAATGAGCAGGCCTTTGATAGAAGGGCGAATATCACAAGTTCAAGACAATCTTGGAGCTTGAGAAAGGGGGTGAAATGGGCTCATCGGAGATAGTCCTTTTAAGTCTGTGCCACGTTTAGCTTGAAGGATCTCCGTTCTTACTGGAGCCGCAGGAGCAGCTTGTTTCCAAGTTCAGGACTTTCACGTTTCACGAGGATCACAGGAGCGGTCTGGCCCGATCCAGGACTTTTTGTATTTTTGGATTGCAGGCCAGTTTGGCTTGTCAGTATTCAGGACTCTTGTGAATCTTCTTTGGACTTATCTTTGGAACTTTTAGACCTTATTTACTCTTTTATCTTTGGACTACTTTATTCTAAATAAAAAGGACATTTATTGCATCCGCCTGTGTCTGTGTGATCTAGGGGGGGCTGTCCGAGGTCTGAGGTGCAACACTGCTTGATCATGGAAAGTCACTGGGGGTTCTTGGGCGACATACACTCATTCTCAGGGCCCTTCCAGACAGGCCAAATCCCAAAAGGAACTGGGATTTTAAGGCTGTGTTAAGCAACTTAGGCCCATGCTCACCCAAATCAGTTTGTGTGTCACTCAGCCACCATGGAGCAAATTTGATCTCTTTGGGAGGGATGTCCCCTTTGAAACTCACAATCCAATGCTAATATCACTACACACTCTAGCTATTTGTCTTTTCTATCATAGCAAGTCCTACATAATTACTCTGAACAGCCTGTTCAGATAGGGTTTTTTTTTAGCAATACAAAATACTTCTAGCATTGAAGAGCATAGGCCAACTATGTCATGGGCTATACCAGGGCTGCCCGAAAAAAAATCCAAAAAAATGGTGGCCGGGGGGGGGGGAGGAGGAGGCGGGGCAGGGAGGAGGAAAGGAGCCAGCTCCTCCTCCCTGCACCGCCCCCTTCGTCCCTCTCTCCGCGCCGCCGCTGCGAGATCGCAGCGGAGGGGGGAGGGAGGGGAGGAGGAGCACGCGGGGCAGGGAGAAGGAAGGGAGCCAGCTCCTCCTCCTTGCCTCGCCCCCTCCGTCCCTCTCTCCGCCCCAGGGAAGAGCGCCCGGTTCTTCTTCCCCCGCGTGCCATCGAGGCCAGCGGGAGAGTTTTGCCGGGCTCTCGCATCCCTCTGACCAGAGGGACGCGAGAGCCGGGCGAAACCCTTCCCGCAAGCCTGGAGGGTGCGCGGGGGAAGCGAGCGCCCGGTTCTTGCTTCCCCCGCGCGTCATCGAGGCCTGTGGGAGAGTTTTGCCAGGCTCTCGCATCCCTCTGACCAGAGGGACGCGAGAGCCGGGCGAAACCCCTCCCGCAAGCCTGGATGGCGCGGGGGAATAACCGGGCGCCCTTCTCCCGCGCACCATCCAGGCTTGCCGGAGGGGTTTCGCCCGGCTCTCACGTCCCTCTTTTCTTCCTTCCTTCTTTCCTCCCTCTCTTTCACCTTCTTTCCTTCCACCCACCCATCCATCCACCCTTTCGTCCTTCCTTTCAACTGTTCTCCCTCCCTCCTTGCCCCTCTTTCACCTTTCTTTCTTTCCTGCCACCCTTTTATCTTTTCTTCCTTCTCACTTTCCCTCCTCCCTTTCCTCCCTCCATCCTTCTCTTCTTCCCCTCCTTCCTTCCTTCTCCTGTTCATATTTGGGCATATTGAGTATTCATGCCAAGTTTGGTCCTGATCCAACCATGTGCTCTCTGGATGTAGGTGAACTACAACTCCAAAACTCAAGCTCAGTTCCCAAGCAAACCCTTTCAGTACTTTCTGTTGGTAATGAGAGTTCAATATGCCAAGTTTGGTTCAATTCCATTGTTGCAAGAGTTCAGGATGCTCTTTGATTGTGTATTAACTATAAATCCCAGAAACTGTAACTCTCAAATGTCAAGGTCTATTTTCCCACAACTCCATCTGTGTTCACATTTGGGCATATTGAGTATTCATGCCAAGTTTGGTCCAGATCCATCATTATTGGAGTCCACAGTGCTCTCTGGATGGAGGTGAACTACAACTCCACAACTCAAGGTCAATGCCCACCAAAGCCTTCCAGTATTTCCTGTTGGTCATGGGAGTTCTGTGTGCCAAGATTGGTTAATTCCATCATTGGTGGGGCTTAGAATGCTCTTTGATTGTAGGCGAACTACCAATCCCAGCAACTACAACTCCCAAATGTCAAGGTCTATTTTCCCCCAAATCCACCAGTGTTCACATTTGGGCATATTGAGTATGGGGGGGCGTAGCTGGGGGAGGGGCGGGGGCGGAGCTGTGGGAGGGGCGGAGCCGGGGCGGGGCAGACCCTTAGGCCCCCCAGGTGATCAGTGACCGGAATTCAGGCCCCCGGTCTGGTAGAAGTTGGACAGCCCTGGGCTATACAATGGAATCTTGATAAACCTTGATCTTTTGGCATGAAGTCTCTGCTCTGATGTGGACAGAAAGAACAATGCTTCACTGCCCTTCTCTGATTGAGAACAAAAGTCATGGAACCATCTAATATGTTTTTCGAAGTCATACTTCATTTCTTCTCTCAGCATGCCAGTGTACCTGAACACAGAATTTTAAAACTGCAGTTTTAACACAGCAATAATAAACCAAAAAGAAATTATTCTTGTTCTGTACTACAACCGAAATATTAACCACTTTCCGTAAAACAAGGAGACCACGAGTGGAAACCCAGACCTATTTGCAGGAAATTCAAGAAAATGCATACTGTTTAGCAAGTAAATAGAGAAAATTGAGAACATGACTCTTGAACATTTTATTGTTGCAGAAGCCTGGAGGTATTTACAAGCCTACAATGGTTTACAACTTCACTTTGTATGCACTACAGGAAATAATTGCCTTGCACATCCTAGTACTGCAGTGACTACTAATGAACATATCTTTCTTTCACTGTTTCTCTTTCACATAAATAGCATAACTATGACCACCTGTACACAAGAGCTTTATTACTGCTTCCTGAAAACCAGGCTAAAGATTGTCATATCTGATCTTCCTAAGTTTTAAAAGTCATTCCTATTTTATTTTTTCTTATCTGGTGCATGACTTGTTTTTCAAATTCTAACAAGATGCATTTTATATGCTTACAGAACACAGGAGGTATTCTAGTAGACAGAATAAATTCAGTCACTGAAACAATATATAGAATTGCAGTTTAGAACAAAACTGCAAAGCGTGAAATGACAACCTGCTATCAGCCACTGAGAGCCTGAAATTCAGTATTGGCAGCTAAAACAACTGAACTCTCCCACCACAATTTCAGTAAATTGACGATACCATCTGTACTGTAGTTAGAATACATGTTTTGCCCATGTTTTACCAAAATTCAAGTGCTTATCACTTTCCCATTTGATCATGTTACACAGCTTTCTGATTCTGCATTCTGGAATTAAACAGGTAAATATCAACACTGATATTTGTTGTTGTTTATTCGTTCAGTTGCTTCTGACTCTTTGTGACCTCATGGACCATCCCACGCCAGAGCTCCCTATCGGCCATCACCTCTCCCAGCTCCTTCAGAGTCAAGCTAGTCACGTTGAGGATACCATCCATCCATCTTGCCCTTGGTTGGTCCCTCTTCCTTTTTCCTTCCTTTCCCCCCAGCATAATTGTATTCTCTAAGCTTTCCTTTCTTCTCATGATGTGGCCAAAGTACTTCATCTTTGCCTCTACTATCCTTCCCTCCAATGACCAGTCAGGCTTTATTTCCTGAAGTATGGACTAGTTGGATCTTCTCGCAATCCAAGGCACTCTCAGAACTTTCCTCCAACACCACAGTTCAAAAGCATCTATCTTCCTTCGCTCGGCCTTCCCTAAGGTCTAGCTCTCACATCTGTAGGTTACTACTGGGAATACCATTGCTTTGACTATGTGGATGTTTGTTGCCAGTGTGGGGTCTCTACTCTTCACTAATTTATCGAGATTGGACATTGCTCTCCTTCCAAGAAGTTAGCGTCTTCTGATTTCCTGGCTGCAGTCTGCGTCTGCAATAATCTTTGCACCTAGAAATACAAAGTCTGTCACTGCCTTCATGTTTTCTCCCTCTATTTGCCAGTTATCAATCAATTTGGTTGCCATAATCTTAGGTTTTTTGATGTTTAACTGCAACCCAGCTTTTGCACTTTCTTCGTTTACCTTGATTAGAAGGCTCCTCAGCTCCTCCTTGCTTTCGGCCATCAGAGTGGTATCATCTGCATATCTAAGGTTGTTAATGTTTCTTCTAGCAATTTTAACCCCAGCCTTGCATTCATTAAGCCCCACACATGGCATGATATTACACTGATATTACAGCCAAGAAATGAGGTTTCATTCCTAGGGTTCAATTAGCTTAACTTGATAGTGTAAGAATGATTCCATAGAGTGTGGAAGTGAAATACACCCTGATTAATGGTAGTTATCCAACTCTAGAGGTTGGGGTTCATCTCCATTTCTAAGCTGAAGGGATGCCGTTGTCTGTAGACACCTCCAAGGTTATGTGGCCAGCATGATTGCATAGAGCGTCGTTACTTTCCTGCAGAAGCGGTACTGATTGATCTACTCACATTTGCATGCATTCAAACTGCTAGGTTGGCAGAAGCTGGGCCTAATAATGGGAGCTCATCCTGTTCCCCGGATTCAAACCGCCAACCTTTTGGTCAGCAAGTTAGCAGCTCAGCGGTTTAACCCACTGCGCCACCAAGGGGCCTGCACCCTGATTACATCAGCTATATTATCAAGTTATTTCTGCTTTATATTCTTCCTCCGCTTCTTCATTTTTAAATTACTGTATATACTTATGTTAAGTCTATAAATTTTAGCGAAAACATTGTAATTACTGAGAGCGAGATTAGTTTATATATGCAAGATCAATATGTAACTTTTAACATTATTGGAAACTTGATAGAATGAATGATAAATGAAAACAAAGCTTTAATGAACCACTTCTCTTTTTTTGGAAGCAAAAAAGAGAACATGCCAACTAAAATGGATTTCCTGATGACAGTTGATTAAAGTTATAGGAAAAATGCAAAGAAATACTGGCACAATGAACTGAATAAGCTCAACCAATACATGGTAACCATGACCCAATAAAGATGCCCTGTCTTTTAACAATCACTGTTGCTGTGGATAATTAAAGAAAAAGCCACAAGAAAAAGGAAAACAAACTATGTGAATCCAACCTTAGCTAATACAATGAAATGTTTCAGAAAACCTTGATGTGATTAATATATTGCTGAGGGAGAAGACAGATAACATTTTAAAATGGCAGAGGCAGTTTTGCTATTTCATAAAGAAACACACTGTTTTCCACACAAGTTAGCACAGATCAGATCACAACTGTCCTTTCAGATTCTACCAATCTTTGAGAAAATTCTGTATATTTAAAATATTCGTTTTGTGTTTCTTTGTGTGATAAATTTACATACATGGAAATACAATGTGCCTGCTGAGAGGTGGAATAGGACAAACTACTGTCTCAGGCAGAGAGGACTGGAGGTCTGGAATTTCTTGCTGTGTAAGGTATGTAACCCAGCTGTGGTTCTGGCTGTGAGGCAAGCTTAAACTACCAGTCAAGAATATATAGTAATGGATCTTTAAACACTCGATCAGTCTTCGTCCAACATCAGTTCCCAAACTGAGTATTTTATTTCTATTTAAATGTCATTAAATTAAAGAGGATTTAAATTGCATAGTCACATGTTATCCCAGCAGGAAAGGGCTTATAAAGAAAAAGCTAATTCATAAATACAAGAAGAACGAACATACAGTCATCATAAGCATGTGCCATATACTCGACATGTTGTAGATGAGCCTTTGAGTAGCACTGAGAGTATGGAATTGGAAGCTAGAAAGTGAAAGCGGGTTACTCATGAACAGGAATCAGACGAAGAGCAACAAAGGAAAAGGATGCGGCAAATACTTGGGGAATCTACTGATGAAGACTCTTTTGAGAGTTTCCTTGGAGATGATGGGTCTGTCAGTGCGGAGTCAACTATGGGAGGTGTTGCTGGGTGCCTGGGTCTTGTCCTATATGCTGCGCTGTGTTTTTCCTGGTTCCTGTGTCTCTGTGGACTCTCTTTAGAACGTGAGTTTGGATCCTACGTTATCTTCGTGGACTTGGGTATAGGAGGGGCTGGTTTCCGGGGTTTGGTTTCCCTTTCGGCTACACTTTGTATTCCTTTCTATGTGTTAGATTGCCATTGCCTACTTTGTGATTGACCTGGTTGGCTGTATCACTTCTGCCGCTTCTCCCTCGCTGGCGTTGACTTGATTCGGCTGAGGGTTTGCTGGTTTCCCGTATTCGATCATTGGTTTGTTCTGATGTCTCTTCGCTTTCAGCTGCTCCTCCCATTTGACGATGACATCGGCATGATTGACAATGAGTGCTTTTTCCTTTGTGTAGTGCTTTTCTTTGGGATTTAATGTAGGTTTTCGAGAGATATAATCCAGATGTTATGTTCCATTGACTCTTTGACCGTTTGGTCATTGTTTTTGACTTGTTTTGCCATTCACACTGAAGTTAAAAAGTGTTCCTGGCTCTTTTTGCCATTTTTTGAGTTGACTGAGCTGTTTTGAAATAAACTGTGTTTGACTTACTACCTGGTCTGGCTCTTTAAGACCAGGTATGCGACACCACATTTGCCTGCCATTTATGGGTGGTCCAACTTGTCAAAATTTAGTTGAGATAGTGCTTGCACTTCTGGAGGGACTCATTTAATTTTTGCTTCTCATAGACTTAACATGAGATTTGGTCAAACAGTTAAAATTAATAAGTAAATAGGTTTTTTTAACCTGAAAAATTTCACACTCTTCTAAATGTTTGACTGAACTGAAAAATACTATACTCATTCCTGGGTAGTATGACAAAATTAAATAGGCTTGCATCGTTATGTTCAGATGGTTGTACCACTAGGGAACGCAAAAAGACAATTCTTGGGAATATAATCACTATATCCTTTGCTCACTTTGTTTACAAACAGGAGAATAGCTGATCTCTTGGAACATGCGAGAAAATTCAATGAAGTTTGATAAAATGATAGCCTTTCGGTTTGGCATAATTATACTATGTCTTTTTTTTCAAACCCACATTAGCATGTTACATCACTGCAGCCAGAGGTTGCTGCTGAAGGCAGAACTGAATATAGACCATTAACAGCATGCAACATTAATGCAGGTCCATCCAGCATCTAGAATGGGAATTATGCAGTCCTCCAACTACTAGAAACCTAGCTAGCACAAACAATTGTGAGAATTGCCAGGAATTGAAGTTCAGCAATTGTGTAATGGAGCAGCCAAAGATGAAAATGAAATTCTAGGCTATAGGAATGCAATGTGTAGAGTGAGGAAAATAATAGTACTACTTTATTTTTCTTTCGTCAGACCTCACCTGAAATATGTTCAGCTCTGGGCATTACATTTCAAGAAAGATAACAAAATGAAACACTTGGCCGAAATGGTCAACCGTTTGGAAAACAAACCATTTGAGGAGTGCATTTGGGAGTCTGGTAGCCTGGAGAAGAGAAGGTTTAGAGGGGACATGATAGCCTTGTTTAAATATCTGAAAAGATGTCATATTGAAGAAGGAGCAAACTTGCTTTCTGTTGTTCTGGAGAAGAAGGAGGAAAAACAACCAGCAGGCTAATATGTAAAGCAAGTAAACACAGGTGAATAGCGAAAACAATACTGGGTCTGATGTATATAATTCTGTGGATAATGGAAAGAAAGATTGTACATACGTTTTTCAATCTGCAAGGTGACCAAGAAATAATTATGGAAGTCCAAACTGGATTATGTTGTTCAGAGTCTCTTAGTAGCGGGATAAATAATCCAGAGTCTCTATAGTGGATCCATATGAATCAATGGGGTTCAAAGTAATCCAACCAGGTCACTTTAGGATCAAACCATGGTAAAATATGCACAGTTCCAAGTAATCCACTGAGAGGCACCTCCTTGGTGCATGCAGCCCCAGAGTGGAGTGAAGTATACTCCAAACGAAGGATGTGTGGACGCGGAGACCGGGAATCGAGCGTCTCACAAGAGTAGGTGAACTTTACCAAATGAAACATTTGGCCGAAATGGTCAACCGTTTGGAAAACATACCATTTGAGGCGTGCATTTGAGAGTCTGGTAGCCTGGAGAAGAGAAGGTTTAGAGGGACATGATAGCCTTGTTTAAATATCTGAAAGGATTTCATATTGAAGAAGGAGCAAGCTTGTTTCTGTTGTTCTGGAGAAGAAAACATGAAGCAATGGATTCAAACTGCTGTTTGACAGTGGAACAGGGTGCAGTGGAATATGTTGGAGCCTCTTTCTTTACAGATTTTTAAACAGAGGATGGGTGGTCATCTGTCCACAGTTCTTTGATTGTGCATTCTTGCATGGCAGAGGGCTAGACTGGATGGTCCTTGTGATCACTTCCAACTCTTATGATTTTATGATTCTAATATCTGCACATTTCCCATTCTGTATCAAAAGTTTTTGACAAATGGCCAGGACTAAAGGTAACATGAATTGGCACTCATGTGTTAGTGGTAGATCTCTATGTTGCAGTGGTTGTCCAGTGCATAAAGACAGGCACCAGGAAACAGCAGTGGGTCTTAAGCCATTCAGCTACCTGCTGGCGAAATCATTTAACTTCTTAAGGAGATACCTCCTTAAAATGAAATTATCATGAGGTTTCAACTCCCATCTCTCTCTTTCATATCAAGGCCATGTCTCAGATCCAAGTACAATTCACAACAGCAGGATGTACAGTAAACAGACACAAAGCCCTAATGATTAGTATGAAAAAGGTAAAAACAGTGGTCCTGTAAAGGCTATGAACATTAACAGCAATTGTCTGAAGAAACCGAGTTGACACCATCTACGCTGTGCTATGGAAACACAACAGCAGTATTGTTGTAGCAGTGCTGTACACGAAGAGCAACTAAACTATCTCCAGTATTGTATCCAACAATAAAGAGTTTCATCTTCCACCTACAAAAGGAATCGTTTTTGAAAAGTTGTAATAATAATGACATTAATATCATGTTACAATAACTATATTTTATGGAGGAGAGTTGGGAAATGCAAACAGCAAACGTCCAATAAATTATACAGTAGAAATGTGTCTCACTGCTTTTTCCACTACTTTACAATTCCATGAAAATAAGACACCCTATGTTCAACCAAGTCCCTTGCTAATTAGCATAGCCAATTACAGTAATTATACTGAATGATTGAGAGAATGTTGTTTTAAAAATGTTCTACTTTAATATTATGCCTTCTCACAGTTCCCAGAGTTCTAAATGTGCTCAAAATACACATTTGCCATGGTAGATGGAAATCAAATGGAAACAATGGAAGCCCCAACCTGAAGGTTGTACCAGATGACTACCTAGGGTGACAAGTCATCAAAAAAAGCAAACTTTTTAGTATTTATTTCCCACTTTTTACATAAATTGAAAACATTCATATCAACATGTTAAGATACTAACATTTGAAGTTATATATCATTTTGGTCAATAGCTGAATTGAACCAATCATGTAGAACTGTGGGCTGTCAGCTTTCTTCTACCTGCATTTAGATCGTTGTATTTTACATTTTCCGATGTAATAAGTAATGAGGAATACTAGAAAAACTGCTCACATCTAAAATAGATTATGCACCTCCTAGATTCTATCTGTCTGAAAGGAAATGCACTTTAGCCCATCGGTAAAACAAAACATAATATGTAGATTTACACATAAACAAAACCTGAATATTTATAAGGCAAATTCAAACTAAACTGGAAATGTATTGAAAAATACAATGCTTAAAAACCACAAGGCTCTTAACTGAAGCCAAATTATTAAATATTGATGCCAACACATCAGAGGGACTGGTTTTCTTATTACAGTGTTCCCTCGCTACTTTGAGGTTCACTTATTGCAGACTCGCTGTTTAGCGGATTTCAAAAAATATTAATTTAAAATATATATCTTGGTATTTTCGCTGTTTTGTGGGGTTTTGCTGCTGCCGCTTTCCAAGGCGCTTTCCCTCCTCCCTCCCTCCAGCCTTGAAGGGCCTTTCCTTCCTTCCTTTCCTTCACTTTATTTTAAGTTTATAAAGACTTAAAATAGTGTATAACTACTAAAATAATGTATAAATATGAAAATAAATAGAGCATTCCTACATCACAGTTTTTCACTTATTGCGGGAGGTCCTGGAACCTAACCCCAGGAATAAGTGAGGGAACACTGTATTGTCAATACAGCTTTGATTCACGGTTACTTATTTACAAAACCAAACACCACACTTCAAAGCTAACGACAAGGAGAAACTTTTAATAAAGACCATCAGATGTTACTTTATTTCACAACTGATATTTTGATCACTGAGAAGGTGACTGATATCTGTCTATGTAACAAAGGAGGAAAAAGTCATAAACTAACATAAAGCTTATTATAGTCATATAACAACATTTCTGTGGGAAAGACAAAGTCCTGTCTAGGTTAATGAAAGAAAGAGAAAACAAATGATAGTTTCAAGATCTATGTACAACCCATCCAATAAATAACTGAAGAGAGTAGATGTCAAGTGAATGATTTTTGTACAATTGAACATGTAGCAGCCACATTAATAATATATAATTATGTAGTTGTGTTCTAAACAGATGTTTTAATTCGGCTGTTTAAACGAATGTTTACATGTAACTTTATTACTACTGTTGTTGGCATCTAATGGGTACCGGTTGTGAGCCGCCCTGAGTCCCCCCTCAGGGGTGAGGACGGGATATAAATGTCTGAAATAAATGAATGAATGAATTATAGTTTATAAAATGCTTAATCGAAAATGAAGTAACTAAAATGTAATAAATGCAATATCAAGGGATTGTAATCCACTGAAGCTAAAACTGTTAGAACACACATCCATATTATTCTGTTTCAGTATTCAAAGGGATATTGTAAGAACTTTGGAACTAATTAAAAAAAGTTTGTAGCATACACTTTCATTGTTAGAATTTACTTCATCAGATCCTTAAACATTTCACTGCACACATTTCATGATGAAGATGCTATAATACCTCTTTGCATATAGTGCAAAATAGTTTTATCAGTGTTCTTTATTACAGGAAGCTGATCTGTACAAATCAATTCTCCACCTAGCCTAGAATTTGCCTAATGAACTGTGTTCTTTAAAAGATCAGACAGACAGGTTTTTCCTCATCACTTGTTACCCACCTAATTTCTTCTAATTGAGGGCACAATGGGTGAAATGTGGAAGCATCCGCTCTCAAAGCATGTACTCTACCACTGAGCTGTACTCATATCACTTTTGGAACTTATATAAAATTTCACTAAATTTTGAAATTGAAATTACTACAGATATATATACAATATGCAGAGTGGACTCACTGCTTTGGATCCAGAACCACTTCTGTACTGTAGAACAGGGCTTCTTAAACTTTTTCACCCATGACCCCTATCAGCCCAAGCAATTTTTACATAATCTCGAGTTTATAAGTATATAAGATAGGTATAAAAGCGTTTACATATAACAATTCAGCATTTGCAAGGCTTGCTAAACAGGCTAATTTTCTCTCCCCGAAGTACAGGTAAAGCATCTTCTGCAGAATCCACTGTACAGTATTCCCTCACTTCTCATGGGTGATCCGTTCCAGGACCACCCACAATAAGTGAAAATCCGCGAAGTAAGGACGCTCCGCCCACTTGGCAGTAGCCTCATCTTCTTCGCCGTGTATTCTGCTTGCCATCTCGGAGGCCCCTTGGATAAGTTGATGGCCTCCGAGGCAGAGAGCTACAGACTCGGCGAAGAGGATGAGGCCGCTGCCTAATAGGTAGAGCGTCTCCACTCAGCAGTGACCTCGTCCTCTTTGCCAAGTCTGCTACTCGCCGCCTTGGAAGCCTTTTGGGCAAGTTGATGGCCTCCAAAGCAGCAAGCAGCAGACTCAGCGAAGGAATTTGGTGACTTTATAACAAAACTAGGTAGAAGGCATTCATGGTTATTCTAAACATTTTAGCTACTTTTAATCTTTACATGAGTACCCCAAATTTTGAAATGTTATTTACCTTACTTTGAGTGTGGCTTTT
The DNA here is from genome assembly GCA_030556195.1 of Anolis apletophallus. Classification (NCBI taxonomy): domain Eukaryota; kingdom Metazoa; phylum Chordata; class Lepidosauria; order Squamata; family Anolidae; genus Anolis; species Anolis apletophallus. The sequence continues at coordinate 85,427,554 of JARBWK010000007.1, forward strand.
TTGTTCCCACACTTGCTACTGCTACAGAGTCTAATTGGTAAAAGTTTCAGAGGTCCTTACAAAAATATACTTTTCAAAAACAAAAATAGAGTCAATACGTATGAAATGCAAGTAGAAAAAATATATTCAGTTATGCTCATGCCCACAAATATGATGGATTATCTTGTCCATTGTCAAGAGCCCTAAAGCTTCATTAGCACATTCTAATAAAAAAGATTTTCAAAGGCACATATTGCTTTCATCTACATGCAAAACTAAAAGTCAGCAGGAGCCCTGATACTTCAAGAAAGCAGAGTGACATTTTCAGATATTAATGATCAGTACCATGGTGCAGATAAATTAAAAGAGCACAAACAGATTTCTGAATAATATTTCATCACAGAGTAAAGCAACATTACCATGTGCAAAACACCACAGTATTCAGGTTGTTGACATTCAATATACTTAACTTCATTCTTAAACTTTAAGCAGGTTGTCGTACCAATTCTGAATCACTTATGATAGGTCCACTATTTTTATACTCATGTGCATTTGAAAACAAGGTAAACATTCTGAGGAAAGCATGATTCTCAGAGACATTTAGCAACAATATACATTCTGAAAAATTGGATATGTGCCATGAGGGACACAACATACTGGGTCAGATTCAGAACTTTGATTGCTAGATTGAACGTGGATCTAGTGGAAGGTGAAAAGGGGAGATATAATAGTAATGTTCCTTTATTCCTCTCACCCCTGCTGTGCTCCATCACACAGAATTCTGGAAGGTCATTCAACCCATCAAGACAGATTTTAAGTGAGCAGAAGAGACAATTATCAGTGGAGATAATTGTCCACATTTCATAGTTAATCTAGTTCGTTTTCTATCCAACAAACAGTGCCTACAATCCCCTGGGAGCTCCAATTGCCAGCATCACATCATTCAGAGAGGGCCCAATGGTACGCTAAATTCAATACATATTACAGGCAGTCCAAAGGAAAAATAAGAGCATCCTGTCAAGTCCGAGTATTCAGAGCAGTTATGCAATGTGTTGGTTTTGATATCTGCGTAATCAATACACCTATCTTCTGCCAGTTGCCAAGAACCATGAAGAAGCCATTATGACAATAAGAATGCATCGTTGATACCATCACTATATCTGTTTTGCTTGTATTATCAAATTTGTCAAGGTAGAGACTGAGGAACTTGCTGTTCTTCAGTTACATGTACACACAACAAAATTTTGAAAATATAAGTATAACGGTGATTTTAAATCATACACACCAATATACTCTTCCAGTATTGGAACAGCAAAAACTAATCTGTTAGAACTTGGGTAAAGGCAATACTCTTTCTGTACTTCCAAAGATTAAATATTTTAAACGTTTGTTTAAATTGATGTACTGACCATGATCTGCTCTTCTGTGCAATATTTTAACAGTACAAAAGCTCTGTTTACCGTTTAATCATGGGTCCTGCCAGGCAGGCCCAAAACAAGGGACCTGTTTCGGTTTTAACTCAGGAGTCGAAACAACGCCTCAGGTAAAACCGGATGAATCCGGAGAAAACTGGGATTTCCCAGTTTGCTCCAGATTGATAAAAACACCTGAAAATATCCGGACCGTAAGCCAAGGTCTGGATCTTTCCAGGTGAGGGCCCTGTTGAGACTGTCTCCTGCAACTGCTTTTGCAGCCACAGGGGTGAATCCCCACAGATATCCCATTGTTTTGGGCTCTAAAGCCTGAAGGAGAGGTATGGTGCCCCTTCTGTCCCAGCCCTCCACCCCCCCCCCCCAAATAATACTCACTTGAGGAGTCTGTCGGAGGAGAAAAATCCTCCCCCACCCCCACCTCCTGACACATCATTTTTGAGCACCAGGAGAGCTTTTTAGAGGGGCAAGCACTGCCGGCATGCCCTCTGGTAAGTTGAGGGAAGAGAATGGGGGGCTGAGGGTTGGCCCCATGCCCTTCTGGGTCAACCTCTTGAAGATATCATTTGATGGTGAATTTGATACAAGGAGAGATTTTAGGGAACAATGCCGTGGATCGTATGCACGCCTAAAACTAAGTTAAGTGCCCCACTGAATTTTTTGTACTGTTCAATGTAAGAAAACTTACATAAATTTTAAAGATGAAATATATATGAAATCCAGAGAGGTGCAAAATGTTTTTTGAAAATATACTGGAGAATTCAAAATGGAGCACTATGCAGCAGGATAAGCATAACTCACTAAAAGCAAAAGAGCCACCGAGAATTATACTATGATTAATTAGCTTCTTTTTCTGCATCATTCTTGAATATATGCCAAATTGTTTGGAGCAAGTCAGCAAAGCCCTGATGTGTCTGCTATTAAGAAAAAAATCTGGACAAATGTTGATTACTGGTTGCCTGAATAAGCAAGACACCAATGATCTGAAGGGAAAGCCATGTGAGTTTGAAATTAGAAAGCCTTTTTAGATGCTGTTGTCTAGGAGACACCAACATCTACTGTACTGGTGACAAAAGAAAGAAAAGGCCAAGTGCAATTGCTAAGGCTTTCAGCCTGCTTTTTTCATGTTCAGTTTGTGGAGAAGGGGGATGGCTCTGTGACAAATGCTTGAATAGCTGATTAAAGCAGAATTTAGCATTCATTATACAAGTTAGCCAGAGAGGATTTATGGTACCATCACAGCATGGAACTACATAATAGACATGGATCTATGAACAGAAAGCAAAGCTAGTTGATTTGGGGAGTTACATTTCACACATGAAGGCAGAGTCAGAAAAAAAGAAAATGATGCAAGATGAAATGCCATTAGCATTAGGTAAGAGCATTTGGGGATAATCAGAAAAGAAGAGTTTAAAACTGTTTTTACACAACATTGCCACTTAAAAACTACAGAAGTGCCCGTACAAAGTTACCAACACAATTGTTGATATTTTATTGGAGGAGGAGAATACTTTTTTCGCACAAGTTCTTTTTGTGAGCTAAGCCAAGGAAGATCTATAGTTGATCAGCCACTTGCTTCAAGAATATCAATGAAAGCTCTCAAACATTGCAGAAAAATTGAAATCAAAACAATTTTCAAAAGCTAAACAAGCAAGCTTGGGAGTCTGAGTGGGAAGGATTCTGCAATTAGAACTATTGAGCTAGGACTGCATTTCATAAGTGGCTAACTCCCTTGCCAATCTATTCAATGAATGAATATATTGTACTTTCAAATGTCTTAACCTGATTGTGTGAGGAGTGCTACGCAAACAATGAGTGTGCAGACTATTAACTGCCAGGAAATATGAAGGTAACAAACCAGCAGTTAATTCAGCTCAACTGCCTGGGTGTTTGGAGCTTTTGAGTGTCTTAACATAAGAATCTGAATTCAAAAAAGGTTTACTTCAGTCTTTTCTAACCCCTCTTGGCCAAATTATTCAAAAATGAAACGAGTCTATAATCAGATTGAGGAGAGATTTCAAAGAGAAATTTCAGATGTTCAAATCTGTTCATTGAGGCTGACTCAACCAAAATCTTGAGCTTGGTCACAGAATTGCAACTAGGTATTTTAAATGGGCTTCCTTCCATCGCTCCACATGCTCAAGAGCTCTGACAGTGGTTTTTAATGAATTAGCATAGCCAGATGTTATGCTGATTCTTAGAAACACTTCTGTCATTTCATCAGCCTGAAAATTTCTTAAGTAAAACACAACACCTAGAATGCATGTCTTTGCTGAATAGTAGCAATCAAAACTTCACAAATGAGGCCAATTCAAATGATATCCCAGTCAGCTGAACACTGGCACTAGTACACATCCATCCAATAGTCGGTGCTGGCAAAGTAAGTTCTAGGTGACTGCAAAATGAAGAGTTAATTTTTGCAAGCATTGCTACCCCAACCATGACCAAGGCCGCTAAGTCAACATGCTTTCTGGTAGGTTTTTTATGATCATGAATGGACTGCAAGGGAAACATCCCTTTAACTGAGCAGTTAACATTCTAGCTGTCTTAGCATTCTCTGGACAGACAGTCCATAGATTTCACCAGGTTTCATGAACCTGATGAAATCTATGGACCATTTTCTTAAAAAGTATTAAAACAACATTTACAAAATAACAAGAAACAATTCATGAGAGGAAAATATTTTTTCTGCACCCGCTATAGAAGCTGTCGTCCCAAAATGTCTACTAATTTAAATAATGCTATGATTAAAACATATGCATCTATTCTATCTTCTATTTGGACGTAGAGGCTATTGATAAGATCATAGCTGCAGCCAGACCTACTACCTGCTCCCTCGACCCGTGCCCCTCCTGGCTAATTAGATCTTGCTGGGAGAGGTTACGAGGCCCTCTGCAGAACATAGTCAACTGCTCCCTTGAGCAAGGAGTTTTCCCAGAGGGTTTGAAAGAGGCGATGGTGAGCCCGCTACTGAAGAAGCCGAACTTAGATCGCTCGGCCCCCTCCAGTTACCGCCCGGTTTCGAATCTGTCGTTTCTGGGCAAGGTAATTGAGAGGGCAGTAGTGGGACAGCTGCAGCAGTTCTTAGATGACACAGCTGGCTTAGACCCCTTCCAGTCCGGTTTCCGTTTGGGGCATGGGATGGAGACTGTACTGGTCTCCATCACAGACCAGCTGCGCTGCCACTTGGACCAGGGTGGATCAGCGCTGCTCGTGTTATTAGATCTCACTGCAGCTTTTGATACTGTAGACCACGCATTGCTGATCCACCGCTTAACCGCTTCAGGGGTGAGGGAGACGGCCCTTAAATGGGTCTCCTCCTTTCTTCGGGATCGGGGACAATGGGTGGCGAGGGGGGGTCATCTCTGGGAGACTCCCATTAAATCGTGGGGTCCCCCAGGGAGCGATCCTCTCCCCTCTATTATTTAACATCTACATGCGTCCCCTGGCCCAGTTGGTGCGCAGCTTTGGGCTGGAGTGTCACGAGTACGCTGATGACACCCAGCTGGTGCTGAGGATGGAGGGTCGGCCAGACTCCGTATCCGATTCTTTCCATCTATGCCTTGAAGCCGTGACTGGATGGTTATGATCCAGCCGATTGAAGGTGAATCCCTCGAAGACTGAGATCTTGTGGCTGGGCCATCTGGGTGGGGGGAAGTGCCAGTTGCCTACACTGGATGGCAAGGCTCTATGCCCTTCATCGCTAGTAAAGAGCTTGGGAGTCCAATTGGATCCACTGCTGTCCATGGAGACTCAGGTCTCCACGGCCTGCAAAGTCGCATTTTTCCATCTGCGCCAGGCTAGGCGGCTGGCACCCTATCTCTCCGTGAATGACCTGGCCACGGTGATCCAGGCGACGGTCATCTCGAGACTGGATTACTGTAACGCCCTTTACATCGGCCTACCCTTGGGGATGATTCGGAAGCCCAAGTTAGTGCAGAATGCTGCGGCACGCCTTCTCGCCGGGGCACCGGCGAGATGCCATATTACACCAATATTTGCGGCAACTGCACTGGCTGCCCATCGAGCACCGGATCTCCTTCAAGGTATTGGTGTTAACCTTTAAGGCCTTGTATGGTCTTGGGCCAGTGTACTTGTGTAGCAACCCAGCTCCCTTTTGTGCCTGGGGGGCAGGGGGCGGCACCGGGGGTCCCACTTGCATTAGGGCCAGCTGCAGCTGATGAGGACATGGAGGAAGGGGATGACGAGGTAGCTGGGCCTTCCTCTCCCACAGAGAGCTTGGCCTGGGATGATGAATGGCCTGGCGGCTATGATAGCTGGGAAAGTCAGGCTGACCCTGAGAGTGCTGACTCAGATCAGTATGAGAAACCAGGTGGTTACGGGTCGCAGGAAAGAGCCAGGCAAACAGTGGAGGATGAGCCCATGGAAGCTGAAAGGGAGTTCGGCTCTCATGAAGATAGTGACCCAGGTGCTGGGAGGCAAGGACGGAGCTTTGATAGGAGACGGAGCATTGAGTCTAGCAGGAGGAATTGGCACCGCAGCCTAGAGCACCAGAGAAGCATTAGATCCCGGAGCACCGATTGGCACCGCAGCCTAGAGCGGCGAGGGTCTCACCAGGGGAATTAAGTACAGGATCCGTGGGAAAGGATCCTCAGTAGCTCGGCCACTTCTGTTCTGAAGGGAGTGAAGCGAGTGAAGATCCACGGAGCCAGGATTTGGGCTTGTGCCATGCCAAGAAGTCTCTTGGGTTTGCTTTCATGAACTTTGCCTTGTCGCCTTGCCACGGACCAAGTCTGTTTTTGATCCGCTTTGTTTTGCGGAGCCTTGCCAAGCCTTTGCCTTTGGATTTACTTAAGAACACTTAACCTTTATTGCTACTTTGATACTTTTATGGACAATTACCTTTTTCACCTGTTTTTTATTATTCAATAAATAGTTAGCTGATTACCGTCTCTGTGTGTGTGATTAAGGGGCCGGGCCGAGACCCTGCATCGTGACAACTTGAGGGACCGCCTTTCACCATATTGTCCCCAGAGATCCCTACGCTCCGGTGTACAAAATCTTCTCAACGTCCCCTCCATCCGGCAACTCCACCTGTCCTCAACAAGACAAAGAGCATTCTCGGTGGTGGCACCAACTTTATGGAATGCCCTACCTGAGGAAGTCAGAGGTATCAGGGAACTGTCCTCTTTTTGCCGAGCCTGCAAGACGGCTCTTTTTCGCCTGGCTTTTCCAGTTGAGTAACTGTTATGCTTTCTATGTAGTTTAGCTTACTTTTAGAATTATTTTAGCGCTAGTAATGTTTTAGATTAAATCATTGCTTATCTGCTTTTACACCGTTGCTCTATAATGTCAGTTCTACGCCTGTTTTTTACCTGTTTGTAAACCGCTCCGAGCTTCCAGAGGGAGCGGTCTAGAAGCCGAAATAATAAATAAATAAATATTATATTCAGAAATTAACAAAACCACATACTTATCAAATGATTATTGAATTGATACCACTGCAGCTCCAGCTATGCTGAGGATTCTATAAAATCTAATTTCGCTGTGGATAGTAAGGAAAGAGGAATCTACAGGACATCTAAATATTCATCATGTCTGCTTTTCACATCATGAATGTGTCATTATCTTACAGCATATGTTGGGATGTTCAATCTTGAAGATTTTTATTTGAAAAAAATCTTCTGCATGTGAGAAAGCCACAAGAATGTCTAATTTAGAAGTCATTACTAGGCTACCTATGAAGCTCCAGAAAAAGCAAACAACCCCATTTAAGGAAAATGAAACAAAAAAATGGCTTAATTATAACAACTGGAATCAGGAAAGTATTTTTCTCTTTTCTTTTTCTTTGCACAGAAGAGAATGAAACTCTATGAACAAATTAACATTTAGATTACAAGACTCTGCATGCTTTCTGTAACAGCGGTAATCAGTTAGCCAATTTGCCAAATCTTCCAAAAAGTAGTGACTAAAGTAAATATTTGCAAACCAATGTCTTAGAAATTCTATTGCTCTGAGTGAAATAACTGTTCCTATTCATTTGCTACTCAATGCATTCTGCTACCTATTTCATGGGAATCCATGCCTCTGAATTCAACATGGTACATCACCTTACATTTTCTCTGTTTCACACTGAATACTTACCCTGCCACATTTTTCCTGGAACGCATCAATGTTGTAGCCTATTGCAACACACACCATTACTCACAATTCACTTTTGCCTTTGTTCAAAAACAAGGTAATGTTTCAATCTATTATATAAATGGGTTCACGTCATGTGATGTATACCTCAAACAAAGAAACCATACAACGCAGAAAAACAATACTTGCCAACAGAAATAGGCCTCAAGCAAGGTACGTTTGTAGCAAAGAAACTTTCCCCCCCAAAACCTAAAAGGCCCCCAAAACAATGAGTAAAAATAAAACTACATTTCCCAGAATCCTCCGGGGCAGCCAACAACTCACCCAGCCTCTACATTCTGAACAACATGATTGGCTGCCAATAAGGGCGGATTTGCATAACTGCTGTAACCATAGCAATGCTGGCAAGAGCCATCCAAGGCTAGGATAGAATGCTGAGAGATTTCAGTTGGTGTTTGAGGGTTAAACTGCCAAAACCAAACTCTGAGGGAGCAATTCTCCAGCAAATTCCTACCCACACAACACAACACAACACAACTTCCAATCACAACCCATCCCACCAACCTTACGGGACCCCGTACACACAACACCTACAAACACCACAAACTAAAACCATTCCTTCCTTCCACACAGACAGAAACTGACCCAAAAGACAAGCCATGCCTTCTAAAAATAACAGCATTGGACGACACACTCACAACGCTACATACATCAAACAAGAAAGGGCAGAACAAACGCCAGAACAGAAACACACTGCGCAGCAGAGACACAGACAACAGGTCACTGCACGATGCACAGCTGAGAACCAAATGCAAAGAACTGCACGACAAGAAGCATGCAGCCAGGAACAACAAAGACGCAGAAATGCAACACAACAGCAGTGCGCAAGGAGCGCAGAAACACGACGTCGCAACACAGAAAACAAACTTCAAAAACACCACAACCAATTCCACCGCCTAGCCTTCAGATACAACGCTGCAGAAGACTACAGCATGGTGCCAGAGGCCGACATTGGCACCCTAACGCACATCTGCACACACTGCAAAGCCCTGAAATACCCAGCAGAAACAACAGGAATGTGCTGCCTAGCCGGTAAAGTCTCTCTACCACCACTTGCCACTCCTCCACAACCACTACAGACTTTGCTGAGTGGACACACTCCAGAATCAAAACACTTCCTCCGCTATATAAGACAATACAACTCATGCTTCCAGATGACATCATTTGGAGCACACATAGAAAGTGCGCAATTCATGCCTACATGACCCCACCAAGACCGTAAGTAACATCATTTCCAACCCTTACATCTCGCATCTCCTAAATAGGGCACAGCAACGCGTGCCGGGTACAGCTAGGAGCAGATAAAAAGAAACAATGGAAGGGTGAACTAGAGGACAAGAATAGACAATATGCATATACACGTATGAGCATGTATATACATGTGAATGAAAGCAAAGGCTTTTGAAGTCTTTATGTACATTAATATAGTATACTAAAATCATTATGACATACTGGTAGCCCATTCCAATTGAACTAACAAAAAGAATAAGATGAATAAAGGTAAGTGTCATGTAATTAAATGAAGAAGCAGCAACAATGACGATAATAATAAATTTTATTTCTTGTTTGCCTCTCCTCACAGCTCAAGGCATGTTACAACATTGTAAAACATATATTCATCTAAAACATTCTTTAAAATAAACATATTAAAACATATTTTCAAAGATGTGAGCAAGGGGAGATGTAGAAGGAGGAATCACTCTTATTCCCCCTCCCTTCTAAGAAAGTTTCATCACTCCACTAGCATAACTATTAGTGCTGAGTGATGACCACTGGCTGTTTAGTACCTACTAGTCGATGCTAAGAACAGATTGACCGAGAAAGGTAAGTGTTATCCCTTGTCTGTTGCATGGGGAAAGCAAAATGGTTGTGTGATCAGCCGTGGCTACTTCCAAATAGAAAGCAACCCAAATGTTACCGTAGGAACAAACTATGGGCACAATCCGGAGCTTCAGGAGATCTTCGGAGCATCCCAAAAGTCTTTTTATGCAGAATAAGTCCATATGAAGGCAAATGGACTCTGTACATCATGTGGATGCCATTGAGTCTATTCAACCATGCACCAGTTCATTTAGGCCAGGGGTAGGGAACCTATGGCTCGGGAGCCAGATGTGGCTCTTTTCATGATTGCATCTGGCTTTCCCATTCCTTCTTTTCTCCATTCTCCCTCTTCCTTCCTTCCTCTTCCATTCTTTCCTTCTCTCCTTCCTTCCCCCCCTCTCCCCACTTCCTTCTTTCCTCCCTCCCTCCCTCCTTCCTCTTCCATTTTTCCTTCTCTCCTTCCTTTTCCTTCCCTCTCTCCCCTTCCTTCTTTCATCCCTCCTTCCTCTTCCATTCTTTCCTTCTCTCTTTCCTTTTCCCCCTCTCCCCTTCCTTCTTTCCACCATTCTCCCTCTTCCTTCCTTTCTTTCTCCCCCTTCACCCTTTCCTTCTCCCTCCCTCTCTGCCCTTCCTTCTTTCCTCTTCCTTCCTCTTCTATTCCTTTCCCCAAGTCTTCCTTTCCTTCTCCTTCCTTTCTTTACACTTCCCTCTCTCTCCCTTTTCTTCTTTTCCCTTCATTATTTTACTTTTTCCTGACTCCCTTTCCTTTCTTTTCCCCACCCTTTCCTTTCCTCCCTTCCCATTTCCTTTTTTCCCCTCCTTGTCTCTCTCCTACTTTTCTTTTCTTCCTTTTCCATAGTCCGTTCTTTTCTTTCTTCCTCTCCCCCTCCCTCCTTTATTTCCTCTTTCTTACTTTCTTTCTTTCCTCCTTCCTTCCTTCCGTGTTCTCTTCCTTCCCAGAGTCCTGAGCATGCCTTTTGCAGAGCCAGGTCTGAGGTGTCCCGTCATTCTGCCGGAGGAATCATTTTCTCATCGTATGTACGTATATACTCACATTTAGTTGAATTCAGTCTTAAAATATTATATATATATATTACTCTCACTGAAATAAATTTCCAAATATTTTGCTTTCATGGCTCTCTGAGTCAAAAAGATTCCTGACCCCTGATTTAGGCCCTAAGGCTGTGTTACTGTTCACAATGATGTAAAGAAACCACCCAATTCTTGTAATTGCCAGAATTGTAAATCCTTACCAGAATCCCCCGTAATTACACTCAAGAGAGACACTCCAAGCAACAGAAATCTGAAGTGCATAGTGAAAGATCCACTTACAACAATGGATGCTTGCAGCACAGGAGAGTTGGGGTGCTTCAGGATGATACAACTAGCTCCCTTCTGGCCCCTAGGTTCTGCTTGGCTTCAGGGGAGGAATCACCAGTTAAAGGGATCTTTCTCTCAGAGGCTGGCAGGGCATATGGTTCCATGGTTAGACACCCTCTTTGACATCACCAGAAATGCAATGTTACCAGCAAATCCCGGAAGAAGTTGCTTGTGGCAAGTGACACAGCTCTGAGTAGACTAGAGGTGTGGACAGTGGATCCACCCCAATCCAGTTGTCCACGCTTCCAGGATCAGTCTGGATTTTCCTGGAAACTCCAGGATTAGTCCAGAGCTTCCTGGAAGCTCTAGAGTAAATCTTGTTTCTTATTGTATGTAGTACTTCAGCTGAAAATCCAGAGGCTGAATGGTGAGTCCACTTCATTTCAGTCATGTAGACATAGTCCTAATTGGGGTCTGCAAGTATTACTTTCTTGAAGTACAGTTCTTTAAATCCCTTATGCAACACAATCATGCAGACTGCCTGGGAAATACTGGAAATTACAAAGAATAAAAGTAACTCTCCCAAACTCTTGTTCCTGTGCTCCCAGTCTGTACTCTAAAATTGAAATATGATCTTCCTGGCATTCTGCCTTTTTATGCCAGTCTTTAAATGTAAACTTCTGCTTAGCTGCCTCACATGCTGTTATACATTGCAACTGGCCATCAAAGCAGCCATTTTCCTTTGAAACATATCTGCAGGAGGAGTACTAACAGTTTGATTCAAAAAGGAATTCACTGCTTCAGTCCTTACATAGCCTTGTGGCACTCAGCAGTGCTTCTGAGGGCACTGAGAAGCTTTTAAGTCTGAATTCTATTACACAAACCTCATTTACAAGGTGGTTTAGAATTCCCAATTCTTTTTTGATAGACACTTGAGTAGGAAGGGAACACAGGGGAGGAAGGAAATAGGTTTCTCTTCGGTAGATAAAACAAAACCTATTTTTCTACTTTATTAATTTTTCCTTCATTCAAGCATCAAAATGGCCACGACTGGAAATAGGATATTAGGTGCAACAGAGCCTAGTAAAAGAGATAAGAGAAATTTTTATTAAGAAGAATTAGCCAGGCACTGCCCGTGAGTTTGGAATACTGTGGACCTCCACATGTCACTGAACTGTGACTTCCAGACATCCTCATCACTAGTGACATAGATTGGGTCTTATCAAAGTGACACTCCAACAACATTCAAACCATCAAAATTGTTTCCTCTGTGGATAGGAAAAAATATATTCTGCAGGAATGTAGTTCCAACCTGGCTGTCTAGTCTAACAATGTCAACTCTGACTTTACTCTTGCACAGCAATATCTACTTCGGTGCAGATTGGCCTGCACCAATGACAACTCAGGTTGATCTGGTTTAATCTGGTGGTAAACTTGGATATCCAGGTTTACTCTGGGTGAAAAAAAAAATCCTGGGAATGTGCAGATCTTCCTGGAAGGCCCGCACCTTTCCAGGTATGCAGCCTGTGGGAATTGATCCTTGGGATCGCCATGCGCAATCCCTAGGATCAATCCCCATAGCCCTCACCTTCGGGCTCCGGTAGCCCGAGGGAATGGGATGGTTCTGCTACCCTTCCCTCCCAGCCCAACATTTCCCCGGTAAAGTTACCGAGAGACCCGCTCCATTTGCAGGCCTCTAGTAGGAAGCTCCTGACACATAAAAATGATGCAACAGGACCTTTTAAATGGGAGGAAGACGCTCTCCTTTCCAATGCTCCAGTCACATCATTTTGACATGACAGGAGCTTCTTTCTAGAGGCCTGCAAATGGAAGCAGGTCACTCCAGTAAGTTTACTAGGGAAACTGAGAGTTATGGGTGGTATCCCCTGGGTCAACCTCAGATCAGCCCAGGATCTAACTGCCGCCCCCTCAAAATAGAGGCGGTTTGGCAGGCCGCCTTGGCTTTCAACCCTATAGAACCTGGCATTTAAAATGCCATTTTCTAGTGGGTTTTAGTCCTGTGTGGAAGGGCCATGGCGGAAGCATTTCAAATTCCCAAGCAGCAATCCTGCCAATCACCTACTTGATCTTTTAAAAGCTGAGATGCTAAAGATAGAGCCCATGGTCCTCTGTATGAAGAATTTGTGCTATACGGCTCATCCCTCCATTATTTCCCAAAATTTGGAAGTAATGGTTTATAACTATTTATAGTAGCTACTTGTGATGAATTAATTTCCCCATAACTACACAGTGACTGAACTTTCTTCTGTTATGTTTTAAAGGTTTTTTTTAATAGATATGGGTGTGTTTTCATTTAAAAGCGGTGATAGCGGAGGAGGAAGCATATCACATGGTTTAATTTCTACCTGTTGCTGCACTTCATTTCATTTCATTTTTCATTTCAATGTATTATTTCATGAGTCGCTCTCCACCGAAGTGCTCTGAGTGACTTACAATAGCAATAAAACATACATATATATCATGATGGCACCTTAAGCTTTATTGTGCAGAGATGTTGAGAAAATCAATAGAAGCCTAGAGCTCCATCTACACTGACCATTTAGGTTGGTCAGGGATGCAATAAACTCTACGACAGCTTGATCCCACTAAGGCGCACTAACACCACTTTCCCTCAGTTTAAACGAAGTAGGATTTGGGTTGTTTCCCAAGTTAGAGACAGTTCAGACAGCTGCTACTGGTTCGTAAGGTGCAGCTGTATTGACAGTCAAACCACACTCCCCAGGCTTAGGTGGCCAGGAATATGGGGTGCCTGTTCCCTCTCACTTTCTCTCTTTGTGTTGCCTACTTTACCCTTGGGGGTCCACAAACCTTCTGGCAGATTTCGTGAGCAATGGGACCTGGTAGAAGGCTAGAAGACCCCCTGAGAAGAAGGGCAGTCTCCATGCCGCTGCTGTCACCAGCACAGCAATGACACATGTGGGGTGGGGGTGGGGGGTGGCAGTTGGATCCCTATCTAGTGACAATGAACAAAGGTCAGTGTGGTTCGGCAATAAGGATTCTCTGCCACCACTAAGGTGGCTCAGGGATTTCCTTTTGTGCCACCAAGCAAATTCCAAACAGTGTCTGGGATGCCAGTTTGGTTCTGCTTTTTATGTCAGTGTAGAAGCATCCTATGTTTTATTCCCCCCATTAAGTGACTTGTAGCATTGAGTTGTTTTCTTAAAAGTAAATACCACGAGTTATTTTAGGTAATGGGGAAGCACAGTTCTTCCCAAAATTAGAACCATAAGGGCTACTAACTATTTTCATACTCACAGAGAAAGAACTTGAGATTATTTTTAAAAGGAATTTGCTCAGCTCAGCTATTTGACTGTTAGTAACTAAACTTATTAAACAAATTGACTTATTAAAACACATGAACAAGTTAGAACAAGATATAAAGCTTTAAACAGCTTTAAACAGCTTTAAAACTCTGTGCATGGAATTTCAAGTAAATCAGTCAGTCCCAAAGGCCAATAAAAGTAGTCCTGTTTTTACTTGGATGAAACTAGCACTGGCACCAATCAGGTTTCCAAAAGAGAGCATAAAAAGTGTAGAAGCAAACACATAAACAGGTATGCTGAGGTGCTATCAAGCTGAGAAGCAAAACATGACTCAATCTGCATGAACCTCCTCCCCCACCCCCAAATATCATTCTTTAAATATTGTAATCAAAACATAATTCTTCTACGAGTTCATACACTGCACTCAAGGAAGAGACTATTGCATGCTCTGACACCAACAGGCTTTTCTAAGCATCAACATTTCTGGTTCTTCAGTTTTTGAACAGCAGTTCTGCTTCAGCAGGTACAATGTCTTTGAGGTGACACTTCTGATAAGATGTCAGGTTTCCCAGACAAATAAATGGCCTATTTTCAAAAGCTCATGTTCTTCCATTTTCTGAAAGTTAATTCAATGATGACTACCTAGAATGGACAGTAGTAAGTGTCAGCACTTCATGTCCAAAATGGAGGGAGGAGGGTTATCATGAGTTGATAGAATTACCCTATATATTCATGTATAAATCTAGTCAAATAATCAAGCCTTAGAAAGTGGGCCAACTTATCCATGCGTTAATGTGAAAACTTTATCTGAATTCTTATAAAAATATCCCATCTTTCTCTGACAAGAGCGTTAAAAGGCAAAAGCTTAGTCCATTCCAGGAGGACTGGAAAAAAAACACTGACCCCTCTCTACTCTTTATACCATGATGCAGTTTCTGGCTTTTTTTTTTTTTTTGCCTTGGTGGGGAAATAATGGTAGCTGCCAGAGGTGACTGCCTCCCTGATGTGAATGCCCCTCTTACTCACTCTAGTGATGCCTTAGAGTCCCACAACCTTATCAGATGACCATTAAGATATTTGGATCAGCTCATTTCCACTATCCATGCTTCTTTCACAGACACTACTGGTTCTGATTGGCACTTTTGTAAAATAGAAACAAACAAAACCCACATACCATATTTTGCTGAAAGGAAAAGCTGCTGGTTTACTCAACAAGTAGGCCCAACTTAAACTATAAAATTTCAAAAATATTGTACTCTTTTTTCAAAAGGAGTGATTTCGCCATCGCCTCCATCTTGATGCTAAAAAAATATCAAAATCTGAAGATAAAATAAATGAACCTCCCATCCCCCAGTGTACCAAAAACCAGTATCATATTTGTGCTCATTGGCTACAATTATTGCTTTCTTTCCAGGAAACTTTCCAAGGACCAGCAGAAGAAGATGGTTCGTGAATTGCAAATGGTCCACAGATAAACATTCTGGGAAGCAGTGATCTTAAAAAGGCCACAAGTTCATGACATATCTTTTGCTAAGTAGGCTTTTAATTTTTTATTCTAAAGTATTGGGAATTAACGTACAATCTTAAGAATGTTTACTTTCTTAAAGTCCCATTAAATTCACTGGGTTTCATTTCTGGTAGGCATATACCTGTATAGAGTTGTCATACATTCGCTTAAGAATAAATGCAATCACACCAGTGTACAAAGAGTTGTAAATTGGACTTCAGTCCCAGTTCACATGTAAAGTTTGCTGAGATGATGAGAGAGCCCACCAACATTGAAAGAGTCACAAATTCCCCATTTCCACATTAAACGTGATAGGACTTCCTTCTAAGTAAACACAAAAACAATTCAATGAATATTTTCTTGGAACTATGCCTCATTATGTTTAGTGTGCCTTCCTCTATTTCTGAAGGACTGATGCCTTAATAGCCCTAGAGAAAAAATGTGCTTATTCTAAATAAAATAAGCCCCGAAACACTTAGCGGCTGTGATATGACTTCTCAAGTCCATCAATGCTAAGAATCTCTCATTCCATTCATGCTTATGTTTTCATCTCATTAGAATTTCTGTGTCCTCTGGGCTTGCTGAATTCCTGTTACCTTCTTTTGTATTAAGAGACTAAATATGTTAATTTACATCTAATTAATGAAACGTGAGTCATAATGAGCTCTTTTCATTTCAACATGCTTTGAATATTGAGTGCCCCAAATAGCCAATAGGGTGAGGTTTTATCCCTCTGCCATCCTAACTTTTTATAATACAATGCTCTCATTCAGGCTTTCTGCTTTGCATATAGTCAGAGGATTGGAGGTTATCCATACTATAGAATTCTTAAGAGGGTGTGTACAAAGGGATTTAGCACCATGCCACCAGCTTTAATATTTCAGCAAGGCAGCCATGTTGAAACAGAAACAGTCAGGCTCACTCACTTGCCATCATCCCTCGCAGCATGTCAATTCCCCCTCCACCTTTGAAATGGAATCCTTTCTATCAGTTACTGAATTTGATAGTGCCCTTTATGAGGCAGCCATTTCCATGCAAAAAAGGAGACAAAGGGTAGGATGAAAGGAACCTCAGAAGCAAAGTACACAAAGGGACCATACAATTGTGTGACCAAAACATGATAATGCAGTTTTATTTCTTGTTAGTGCAGAGAACCGAGATGTTATGATGTAAATATAAGACTGTTGATTTTCCTGATGGAGGTGCTATATCATTAATACCCTGCACCAGAGGCAGAAATTTGAAAAATGTATCCTTCTCCCATCAACATGCTAGGAAAACATGCTGGCTGCATTTCTGCATGCAATATGATTAATTACTTTGGACTTTATCCATCCACCTGGGATCCTCTGTTCTCAAAAGGTATTTTCCTGTACTAAAAACTTCCAAAATAGAAAGTGGGAGAAATGAATGTATGGCAAACACCAATTTTTCCTACCTCTCCCCCCACACCACCCATGCAGTTGCCCACCTCCCCTAAACCGATTTAGCAGTTGAAATCTATACATACAACAGAATATAAATTACAAACCACATTATATGACAGTGTAAATCCAGCAAGTAAGTATCAAGCAGTAGAGTATACTTGGTTTCTGCTGTTTTCCTAAGGTGTATTTCAAAGATGAAGATGAAATATCTTTGATTAAAAAAACCCCTCTTTAGCTAAAATAAAATCCTATGTGAAAACTACATCCTTCATATTCAAAAAGACTTTGCATGGGCAAAGCAAGGCTTCAAAATGAGAAACACTGCATGTTTTTTTCTGAAGTGGAAAGCAGTTGAAATATCAAATACATTTTTCAAAATGGCTCAGTATCCTTCTCCTCTTAGGGTGCTTGTGCCCACTTTGTGCTGGTCTGTGACCGTAATAAAGTTTTGATTGATTGATGGCTCAGTATATGCAGTAACGCTGTATAGAATCCAGAGAAGGCCATAGGACAATGTGTTCCCTCTTCACTTTCTGTTAAAGTTCAAACGCCTGTGGGCCTTTCTACACATTCTGTAAAACCCGGAAATAACCGGATTAAAAGAGGTGGTGGCTAAATAACATTTAGCCAAAGTGAGGGAGGGATTGGGTTAAGAGGTAAAACACAGTAAAAAGGTGTGCTTATAACCCGATCCCAGCTAAAAAATGTGCACCTTTGCATTACTTTATATCCCCACAGTAATTCAAAACACATGCTTTTCTTCCCTCCTCCCTGTGTAAAGTTCTAGCACACTTGCACTTTTTAAAAGCCTGATACAGCTGATCAGCTGATAGGGGTGTCAAAGGGACACACAGGTGTTAGAAGTGAAGCACAAATGGAAAGCAAATAGAACTCTCTGAAACTCTTTCTTTTCAACTTTATAATCTTAAACAGAGGTTGAATTAAGACTTGAAAGAAGGGAGAAATCCGACTGAAGTTTTTTTTCTCAAAAAAAAATCCCTCCATTATGCGCTGGACCTCATATGCACACATGTGAATCTGCTTTGTGTTTATATTAAGATAGTTACATGTGCACATATACAGTCCAGAGCATAATGGAGTGAATTTTTTTTTAAAAAAACGTCTGCCTGATGTCCCCCACCTACCCTCCATCTTGATCTGCTTCAAAAGACTGTGGGGATGGCGGGGGACCATATCCCGGGACTGACAGGTCTGTATGTAATTCTGCTTCTAGGTTCCAGGATTTTTAAACCCACTTTTAAAACACAGATTTTGGCACTGTCTAGAAGTGCCCTGAGAAGAATACCAAAATGGTTTTTAAAAAATACAGCTATGGCCAAAATTAATTGATAAACACATGAACAAACTTTGTAGACAACATTAGCGTATGTACAATATGGTGTATACATTCACAACAGTTTCTTACATACTATACCACCAAACAGGCTAATTTTCATGTATAAATATGTTTTCAAGATAAATTTCTTATCATCTACTTATAAATATTTGTGTCTTTGTTTGAGACTTCTGAAATCATTTTAAAACATGTCCCCCTCCAAACTTCAGTAGGATGTAGAGTGGGTCACTGGGGCTCTGTGTGCCAAGTGTGGACTTCCTCGGTGTTTGTTGGGGGCCACAGTGGTCTGTGGGAACAGAGGGGTGTAAAAGTATTACAAATCCCATCATCCATTGTCAGTTCTCCCCCAAACCTCACCAGGACGTGAAGGCAGTCATGGGGGTTATGTATGGCAAGTTTGGTCTCGATCAGTGATTGGATGAGGGTTGCAGCAGACTTGGGAAGTGAGTAGAGGCACTTCAAGTCCCATCATCCATGGCCCACCCTCCTCCGAACTGCACCAGGACATAGAGTGGGTCATGGGGGCTGTGTGTGCTGAGTGTGGTCTGTATTGGTCCTTTTTGGTGGCCTCAGTGGTCTGTGGGAACCAAAGTCTTGGAAAGTACTACAAATCCCATAATACGTGGGTCATGTCATAGGAGGGTTATGTGTACCAAGTTTGGTGCAGGTCCATCACCCGCGCTGGTCGCTGTGGCCTGTGAAAGTGGCTGCCACATATCCGCCCTGGCCTGTGAAAGTGGCTGCCACATATCCGCCCTGGCCTGTGAAAGTATACCGGTGTAAAACAGAAAGGAGTAAAAAAAATGGATAAGGCCTGCATGGAATTAGCAGTAAGGTCCAATGAGGCTGGGTGAGGGGCTTTGGGCCAGAATTATTTATATAAGCATTAAAAGGCATTAGAGAAAGGTATTTATTGTTTTCTCTTGTGTCTTTTGAGTGAAGTAGGGCCTTACCTTGTAGAGTGACAGTGCCTGTTCTAAAGATCCTGTCAGAAGCTGCCTTTCTCTCACACTGTGTTGAAGAGGGAAGATGGATGCCTCTTTTGGGCCTATCTGGGAGAAGGGGATTTGTAGGGGCTACAATGTTTTCTGGGAAGTGAATTGGGATGCAAATCCCATCATTCGTCGGCCATCCTGCCCTAAACTCTATTTTGGGGCCTGTAATGTTATGGTCTGCTATTGGTAACTTTAAAAGGGTGCATGGCAGGCAGCCGTTTTCTAAAAGCTGAGGGGGAGGAGAATACAGGAATCCATTTTGTTTTCACAGAGCCAAGTGGGGATGGAATGTTGATTGTGCATTTTTCCCCCTCAGTGGGAAGAAATCCTGTTGTTTGAATGTAGAGGCCTGGATTCTGGGATGCTGGCTTTTTTCCCTCAGTGGGAAGAAATCCTGTTGTTTGAATGTAGAGGCCTGGATTCTGGGATGCTGGCTTTTTTCCCTCAGTGGGAAGAAATCCTGTTGTTTGTATGTAGAGGCCTGGGTTCTGGGATGCTGGCTTTTTCCCCTCAGTGGGAAGAAATCCTGTTGTTTGAATGTAGAGGCCTGGATTCTGGGATGCTGGCTTTTTCCCCTCAGTGGGAAGAAATCCTGTTGTTTGAATGTAGAGGCCTGGATTCTGGGTTGCTGGCTTTTTCCCCCTCAGTGGGAAGAAATCCTGTTGTTTGAATGTAGAGGCCTGGATTCTGGGTTGCTGGCTTTTTTCCCCTCAGTGGGAAGAAATCCTGTTGTTTGAATGTAGAGGCCTGGATTCTGGGATGCTGGCTTTTTTCCTCTCAGTGGGAAGAAATCCTGTTGTTTGAATGTAGAGGCCTGGATTCTGGGATGCTGGCTTTTTTCCCCTCAGTGGGAAGAAATCCTGTTGTTTGAATGTAGAGGCCTGGATTCTGGGCTTTTCCCCTCAGTGGGAAGCTGTTTGAATGTAGAGGCCTGATTTTTCCCCTCAGTGGGAAGAAATCCTGTTGTTTGAATGTAGAGGCCTGGATTCTGGGTTGCTGGCTAATCAGAGGCGAGCAATGCCCTCTGTCTGGTGAATTAGAATTTTGGCTAATCAGTGGCAATGCCCTCTGTCTGTGCCAATTTTCAAAGGACTTCCAATATGACAAATAGCTGCCACATATCTGCCCTTCCACCCTCCGCATACACACATACATACACACATACAAACATTCCGTTTTATAAAGGTATACAGATACAGATGGCGACACATGCTGCCCATTTACTTGAGCTTGGCTTCAATGTCAATGGGTACAGCTAAATTTATCAGAAACTAATGAGGGAACCCCGGGTGGCGCAGTGGGTTAAACCGCTGAGCTACTGAACTTGCTGACTGAAAGGTCGATAGTTCAAATCTAGAGAGCGAGGTAAGCTCCTGCTGTTAGCCCCAGCTTCTGCCAACCTAGCAATTTGAAAATATGAAAATGTGAGATCAGTAGACACCACTTTGGCAGGAAGGTACGGATGCTCCATGCAGTCATGTCAGCCACATGACTTTGGAGGCATCTACAGATAATGCCAGCTCTTTGGCTTAGAAATGGAGATGAGACCACCCTTCAGAGTCAGACACAAACAGACTTAATGTCAAGGGGAAACATTTCCCTTTAATGGGGAAAGTAAGACATATGAATCCATTCACTTGGTTGGTTATTTACCTATAGGTAATCAGAAACCCAAGAGCCAACTCTGGTTTCAGACTCTGAATTTAAAACAAAACAAAACAAAAACAAACCAAAAAACCTGGTTCAGAATATTGTTTGTTTTTTTCTGGTGCACTAATGATTAGTTTCAACAATTCAATCCACTGGCCAGAAGGGCAGAGAACTTTAAAAGTTACTTTTTGGGGCAATGCTGAATATGACAATCAGGGTGGCCAATGACCATCAAGCAAAGGTCCCTCATGAACTTCTTGCAAACAAACTAGTAAAATGTGACCTAGACAATGCTACTGGGTGGGTTTATAATTGGTTAAGCGACTGAACCCAAAGGGCACTCACCAATGGCTCCTTTTCAACCTGAAAAGAAGTGACTAGCGAGGTGCTGCCAGATTCTGTCCTGGGTCCAGTCCTGTTCAACACTTTATTCACGACTTGGATTAAGGTCGAGAGGGCATGCTTATCAAGTTTGCAGATGACAACAAATTAGGAGGGATAGCTAATGCTTCAAAAAAATAGGATTGGAATTCAAAATGACCATAACAGATTACAGAGCTGAGCCAAAACTAACAAAATGGAGAAATGTAAACTACTACACTTAGACACAAAAAATGATATGCAAAGATACAGGATGGGTGATGCCTAGCTCAACAACAGTCCATGTGAAAAAGATCTTGGAATCTAAGGATCCTTCTACACTGTCCGAAATCCTGGGAGGAACTGGGTTATTTTAACCCAGTTTCTCTTAGAATCTTATCCCCACACCCTCCCACAATCCTGGAATTTTCCAGGAGGGGGGGGGGGGGTAGCTGGATGTTTCAGCCCCACAGGTTTTTGATGGGAAAATGGGGGGCTGGAGGGTGAGCACCATCCTGCTCCTTTGGGCTCCAAGACCCCAAAGAACTGGGATCGCTGTGGGAATTGACCCCTGGAACTGTAGAAGCAGTCCCAGGAGTTTATCCCCACAGGTCCAGACCTTAGTTTAAAGAATGAACTTTGCAGGTGTCAAATAAATTCAGAGAAAACTGGGATAGTCCAGTTTTCTCCACATTAATCTGGGTTTACCTGATGTGTCATTTGGATACCTCAGGTAAATCCATTACCTATCACAGGATTTAGGGCAGTGTACAAGGGCCCTTAGTGCAGTCTTTCTCAACTGCTGTGACGCGGCACACCGGCGTGCCGTTTGGGAGTGGCCGGTGTGCCGCGCGAAAGCCTCTCTGCCCCCCTCTCCCCCCCCCGTCCTCCTACTGCTGTATTTTTATTTTTTCTACTCGCGTCATTGGATGATTGTGCATGGCATTAGCTGAGAAAAGGAGTCGGGACCCAGCCTTCCCTCCACGCACGGACCCAGGAGGGAAAGGCTTCCCCTTCCGGCACTGGGGCTCGCCTCCTTTTCTCAGCCGGAAGTGCTGTGCCGATGGCAAGGGAGGGAAGGCTGCCTCCCCGCGGGGACTCACCCAGGGCAGACTCCGGCGAGCCCCAGCGCCAGAAGGTGAAGCCTCTCCTGGGTCCGTGCGTGGGGGCAAGGAGGGAAGGCTGGGGCTCGCCTCCTTTTCTCAGCCGAAGAGCTGCCGTTCCCTGGAGGCGCCTGCAGAAAACGCCGGCTCTTCGGCTGAGAAAAGGAGGTGAGCCCCAGCCTTCTCTCCTTGCCCCAGGCACGGAGGGAAAGGCTTCCCCTTCTGGCGCTGGGGCTCGCCTCCTTTTCTCAGCCGAAGAGCAGGCGTTCCCTGGAGGCGCCTGCAGAAAACGCCGGCTCTTCGGCTGAGGAAAAGGAGGCGAGCCCCAGCCTTCTCTCCTTGCCCCAGGCACGGAGGGAAAGGCTTCCCCTTCCGGCGCTGGGGCTTACCTCCTTTTCCACAGCCGAAGAGCCGGTGTTCTCTGCAGGCGCCTCCAGAGTCACATGGCCACGTGACTCTGGAGGCGCCTGCAGAGAACGCCGGCTCTTTGGCTGAGGAAAAGGAGGCGAGCCCCAGTGCTGGAAGGTGAAGCCTCTCCTGGGTCCGTCGGTGGGGGCAAGGAGGCAAGGCTGGGGCTCGTCTCCTTTTCTCAGCTGAAGAGCCGGCATTTCCTGGAGGCGCCTGCAGAAAACGCCGGCTCTTCGGCTGAGAAAAGGAGGCGAGCCCCAGCCTTCCCTCCTTGCCCCAGGCACGGAGGGAAAGGCTTCCCCTTCTGGCACTGGGGCTCACCTCCTTTTCCTCAGCCGAAAAGCCGGTGTTCTCTGCAGGCGCCTCCAGAGTCACGTGGCCACGTGACTTTGGAGGTGCCTGCAGAGAACGCTGGCTCTTCGGCTGAGGAAAAGGAGGTGAGCCCCAGTGCTGGAAGGAGAAGCCTTTCCCTCCTGGATCCGTGCGCCTGCCTGCTCGTGCCCCCAGGAGGCCCACCTGCCTGCCTCTGCCTGCCGGACTCCGCCCTGGGTGAGTCCCCGCGGGGAGGCAGCCGGTCCTCCTTGCCCCCACGCTCCTGCTCTCCACACTCTGCACACACCCGGTCTCCCTATCTCCCTCCTTCCACCTGCGTCTCAGATCCATCATTATTTGAGTCCACAGTGCTCTCTGGGTGTAGGTGAACTAAAACTTCCAAACTCAAGGTCAATTCCCAAGCAAACCCTTTCAGTACTTTCTGTTGCTAATGAGAGTTCAATATTACAAGTTTGGTTCAATTCCATTGTTGCAAGAGTTCAGGATGCTTTTTGTTTGTGTGTTAACTATAAATCCCAAAAACTGTAACTCCCAAATGACAAAACCATTTTTTTGACTGATGGTCCCTCCTTGGGCTACTATTAAATTTGGCAGCAATTTGTCCAGTGGTTTTTGAGTTCTGTTCATCCCACAAATGAACATTACATTTATATTGAGAGAGAGAGAGAGAGAGAGAGAGAGAGAGAACACAACAGCGCAGGCAGAAAAGCAAACACCACAGGGAAGCATGTCTGTATAGGAGGGTGAACATTAGGAAGAACTTCCTGACTGTGAGGTGAGCAGTTCAGCAGTGGAACTCTCTGCCTCAGAGTGTGCTTCCGTCTGGCTGCTCTCTTTCCAGCTGGCTTCCTGAGAACTGGGTACGTTTTAGTGTTTATGTTTATCAACTATTACTACATTTGGCATTGACTGGACGTGATAGCCTTTCTAGTGACTGTTCATTGTTCACCAGTTATACAGTATATTAACTATATGTATTACTGTTTTAGAGTGTCATTTTGGTTGGTGGTGTGCCCCAGGATTTTGGAAATGTAAAAAGTGTGCCGTGGCTCAAAAAAGGTTGAGAAACACTGCCTTAGTGGACAAAAAGTTGAACATGAGCAGCTTGTGAGGAAGCAGCTTAAAAAAGTCAAATGGATTTTGGGCTGCATCAAAAGAAGTAAACTGTCTAGAATAGATTGTGTCCCTCTATTCTGATTTGGTCATATCTCACCTAGAACACTGTGTCCAGTTCTGGGCACCACAATTTCAGAGAAATATTGAGAAGCTGGAATGGGTCCAGAGGAGGGTGAATAAAATGGTCAAAAGTCTGGAGACCATGCCCTATGAGGACCAGCTTAAAGTGTTGGGGATGCTTAGGTTGCAGAAGAGAAGGCTGTGATGTGACATGATATCCATGTATAAATATGTGAAAGGATGTCATAAGGAAGAAAGAGCAAGCTTGTTTTCTGCTGCCTTGGAGACTAGGAGCAATGAGTTCAAATTACAGGAAAGGAAATTCCACCTAAACATTAGGAAGTATTTTCTGACAATCATCATCATCATCTTTATTTGTATCCCACTTTTCTTCCACCAAGGGACCCAAAGCGGCTTCCAACATCTTAAAAATGTAGATATCCAAGAACAACACATATAACACATAAAAACCCAATCATAAAATACAACATAAATAACCATTTAAAACCCCATTTAATATCAAATGCCATTGATGTGGAGTCTCGTCAGTTCATACAACACACTTCACGCAATTCCACAAAAAATTGTCTTCCTGTTACTTTCTTGATTGAATACTTGCTTAAACAGTAAGGTTTTTAGCTGTGTTTTGAAGTATATCAAGGAAGGGGCTGTTTTAATTTCTTTGGGGAGGGAGTTCCAGTGAGTCAAGGCAGCCACAAAGAAGGTCCCCTCTCTCATTGCTGCCAGCCACATTTGAGACAGTGGCAGCAGCTAGAGTAGGGCCTCTCCAGAAGATCTTAACACTCGGGCAGGTTGATATGATGAGATGCAGTCAATAAGTAAGTTGGACCTGAACAGCTGTTCAACAGTGGAACTCACTGCTCTGAGTATGGTGGAAACTTTTAAACAGAGACTGACTGGCCATCTGTCAGGCAAACTTTGATTGTGCTTTTACTGCATGGCAAGGGGTTGGACTTGATGGCCCATGTGGTCTCTTCCAACTCTATGATTCTAACATTTCAACTACCACTACTTTCACTACTTCCACCTTGCTGTTATGTGCCTCAAGTTGGGCTATTCAAAGGGTGTTTACAATTGCTTTTCTCTTAAGCAGTGATAGTGTGACTTGTCCAAGCTTACCCAGTGGGTATTCAATGGCTTAATAGTCTCCACTGTGTGATCCTGGGCAAGTCACACTATCACTGCTTACGAGAAAAGCAATGTTAAACACCTTCTGATAGAGTCTTCTATGAGAACAGTCATTGCCAGTTAGGGTCCATCCAGGCAGGCCCAAAAATTGGGACCTGTTTCAATTTTACCAGAGGCGTCAGAACGACTGATCTTATGGTAAGATTAGGGTCTTACCAGGTGTGAGCCCTGTTTGGATTGGAATCAGGGACCACATCACGTGATTTCCAGGCTCAATCCACAAAGCCATCTCAATTTTCGGGCTCCAGGAGCCCAAAAAACCAAGAGGATACCTATCTCGTGTCCCAAACTCCAAATGTACCCCTAAAAATAAAATAAACTTACCTGGCTGCCATAACATTCCTCCTCACGCCAGGAGATGGGGAGGGAGTGAGGAGGGATTCCCCCCCCCCCAAAAAAAATCCTGGCACATCATTTCCTTGCACCAGGAGGGTATGAGGAAGAATCCGCACCCAAGTGGGTTTTCCCAGACCAATTTTGGGCTTGTCTGGAAGCAGCCTTAAGAGTCATATTGAAGGCACACAACAGCCAGGCTGAAAGTAATGATGGTGATGTTCTTGCTTCTCAGCTCACCTCTTTGTGTAACCTCAGTACTACACAAGAAACATGTCAATGGGCAGAGATGCAGACAGCAAAAGTATATATCTTAACTTTACATTATATTGAGATCCAAACCAAACAAAGAGTTATGTATTATAAAATAGCAAAAATCCTCTCCAACAAAATGCAGATAGAAACCTTTTTAACAGATGCCTTCATTAACTTTTTTTCCTCTCATTGTAATCAGTTTGTGGATTTTAAGCCACTGGAGGAAGGCAACCCACCAAATATCCAGCTAAACAACTCCAGCTGTCAAGATGGTAAACAGATGAAATGCAATCCTGCACACTTGGGATGCTGCCAGTTCTAAGGTACCCTGATAGGCTGGTACTTAGTTTTTAATCAAACAGCTGCTGCCAGACTATTCAGAGCCTATTATAAGAGGCAACCTCAACAGCATACCAAGCGCAAGGGATTAGCAAGCTAAAGTTTGTTCTAAGCATTTTATGTCTAAGAGCCTTTGCTATTCTCAAATCACAACTGTGCATTGGGTCTGGCAATACACTACAACAGTCTTCATCAACAAACCAATGACATATCTGTGCCAGACAATACATTAGGATAAGGCAGATTTACTTGCCCAGTTTTCTCCTCCAGGATTTGCAAGTTGACATTTTGTGCATTCACAAACACAATTCAAACTGGCAAGACTCCCATCTGTCTTAATGTGTCTGCAAACAGGTCTAATAAAGACATACAATTTGCATTTGCTTCAATGTAGCATCTCATAAATTAACATTCCCTTGTACTCACCTGAGTTGCTTTTTTTCATAAATACATGACATGTATTTGTAGAATAAGATAAAATACTTCTCCTAAAAATCATGCCATTGTTTTTTCCACAAACTAAGGGACTTTAAAAAAATGTTTTGACATCAGCAAAGCTTTGTCATATTGAAACTTAGGATGTGTATGGCTGCCACTAAAAACAGTAACCATATTGTCCCTATGTACATCATACCTAGTGTTAATGTAAGCATAGAACCTGGAAACACGGTGAGAATAAATGAGATTAATTTTACAGATTTTAAGTGGGGAATGATTCATGGCCCTTTTTTTGCATCAAAAATCCACCTTGCTAAGATCTAGCTTTAATCTAACAATGAGGGCTGGGCTTTAGAACAGATGGTTAATCACCAGCAGCAATACATCTTACCAATTGAAAGGTTGACAGTTCGAAGTCCAGGTTGGGATGAGTACCCAACTTTCAGCCCAGATTACTGTCCACCTAAGCAGTTCAAAAACAGTTGTGAGCTGTGAGTAGAGAAATGAGGCACCACTTAAGTGGGAGGTATTTAAGGCACCATAAAAGAAATACCAAAAAAATGTCAGCGATCTAAGGAAGGAGGAAGTCTGAAATCAAGGCTCTTTGTCATAGAGGATGGAGTGATAGTACACCCCTGTGGCCAGAATCGAGCACAATCTTCAGGACGCCGAAGCCAACATAATACCTCTATTTGTTGTCTGCCCTGTCTGTTTAAAGACATTGAATGTTTGCCCTGTATGTGTTCTGTGATCCGCCCTTCAGGGTGAAAAAGATGGAATATAAATGCTGTAAATAAATAAAAAAAATAAATTTCCCTTTAACAGCAATCCAATGGATTGACTATACTGAATTATACTAAATGAGAGAGTGAAAACAGTTGTATTGAAGAAATAATTTTCAATTAAAATATTCATTCTCTACTTTGTAAGGGAGACTTTGTCTTCACTTTTTTTCTTTCACATATTTGTGAGGCACCCAATGTGTTCTAGACATGTAAGTGTCACAAAAATGCATGCATACATTATAAAAATAAGCAGAGCTAAGTACTTGAAAAAGACCAAAAAACATACTGCTTTGTACATATGCACACTTTTTAAACTTTCAAATTAACATGTCATGCCTAAGGCTGATATTATTTCTATAAATAAAATAAATGAAAACTAATTTGTAATTAAGGAATCAAAAATTAGTAATAAAATCTGATTTTAAATAATTATCTATGTTTATCCACCATGATTTGGATATACTGGTATACAGTTAAATAAAGATAGTTATTTTCACATGTGAAAATATATTTAAGAGTAGCCAATACTTATATAATGGTCAATGGGAATATGGGGCACATCCATCTGTACATTACACCAGAAACTTCTCCTGTAGATGAACCGGGGAGGGGGATCCAAATGTACTTAATAATACCTATTTATTTAAATAAAATGGGTTACACAAATCTGGTGTACTGTGACCAGAGATATGCTATTAGCAAAAGGTCTGAGTGGTTTGTCTTCATTCTAACCTTCACGAAAGAACAAAAGATAACCACTGCATAAGTGTTTTTCTCACTTTGAGCATGCCAGGAAAGTGCTAACTAAATGGATATATCATTATTATTGATTTAATCACTTTAAAGGGGGTATTCCCTCACATAATAGATGCCGAAATGTGCACAGCTGGTAGTATTCCATTGTACATGTATATCTAGAGAGAACGCAAACGAAAACAAGATAAAATGCCTTTGAGGGTTAGCTTACCATTTAGACCAGCACTGACAGATCTGGGTAAATATTCAGTACGGAAAACAAAATGTAGTGCACAAACTTAACTTACCCCAAATACAAAAGTCAAATGCTTTTATCAATCTTACTAAAAGTTTTATTCTTTCAACTTAAGACTTTTCTGTTATCAGTTGGACCCATAAAGTTTCAACAGAGCTTATTGGGAGTCCTTTAAGATCATTTTACTTCTTAGAAAGCTTAGAACTGATGTAATAAGAAACATAAGACATTGCTATTGTTTAATCTAGATGCATGGTTTTTATGATTACAAAAAGACACTAGACTCCAGGGTAGCATGACTACAAAGCTGACTCTTTATAAACTCCATGAGGCAAAATGAGAAAGGGGATAAACAACTGAAATCTTCTTACTCAAGCCTGCAATCTTGTTCAGCAAATGACTAACACACAGAGTTATGCTGATAGCATCTTCTGAAGCTATAGCCACAAATGTTTAACTAACTAGACAATTATGGTTTTAAAAAAACAATGCAAGTAAACTTAAAATCTAAACCAGGAATCCCTTACAGGGAAAGTTCAACATTAAATGAAGAAGTTATCATAATCCCCTTTGAACCTTCTGTATGTCTATAATCACAGCCTGCTTTCATTTCTTTATGATAAGGGCAAGTATCCAAAAGCACATTCACCCGATTATCCAGATGAAACAGCCAGGTTCAGTACTAATGAATGGTCCTAGAATCTGATATGAATTCCACAATGAAAGCTGTAGCTGTATAAATTGCTCTTTTAGTTCTTATAATATTCAGTTGTTTTAAATGTCAACCCTTTTTATTTGACTGATGTGATGAAATATGGTGATACAACTGTGTTGAATATATGAAATAATAAACAAGGAAACCTATCATGATCCAGAAAGGGAAAATGTACTCAACAGTCCCAAAGAACACAGTGTCTGGCAACAGAATGTATTTTAAAACAGCTTCCTACCAATATCAGAAAAGGACTTGCGAAATTAAAGTGTCCATGAAAAGCTAACTTCAGTAACATCGCTGGATGGTAATGGAGCTGCGCTGCCATCCTAAAATAGGATGTTCAGATGTTTACCAATGTAATCCCTCATTCCATTCTATGATATCACTGGCATATGAAGGGGCTTTCATTCTGAATGAGATTAGAGTTAAAATAGTTATTTTCAAATATTCACTGGACATTTGCCAAAATAATTATTTTTACCCTGCATAATTCCAAATTGGGTTTGGACAAACACAAGCCTTTGTATGAATTTTTAAGCTTTAATTACGTTAATCATGAAAAATAACAACAGCAATAACAATGGTTTTATTTCCTGTGGCTGTGCTTTCTCTTAAAGCATTTAGAAAGACTATAAATTGCAGAGTCACATAGATTTCTCATTGTGCTAAGTGTTTTCTTCAACTATGGGCTCATCCCAATAAATAAATATTTTATTTATTTTATTTATTAATCGGGCTTCTATGCTGCCACTCCCTGGGGCTCGGGGCGGCTCACAGGAGCCATACAGGCACAATAAAACAATAGAAAGCACAACAATAGTTAAAATACAACAGATTAAAATACAGAATAACAATGGATTAAAAATCTGTAGTGCGACGCTTCACCACAGATAACAATAAAAGCAACGGGCTACACGGGGCAAGACCTACAGATTAAAGGCCTGCTGAAAAAGGTAGGTCTTGTAGGCCCGCCTAAAGGGGAGCAAGTCCTGAATTGCGCGTGTTTCTGCCGGGAGGGCGTTCCAGAGTGTGGGCGCAATGACAGAGAACGCCCTCCTACGGGTTGCTGTCAGTCTTGCGAGCTTCACCGAGGGGACGTCTAAGAGGTTGGCGTCTTCTGACCGCAGTGATCTCGATGACAAGCACGGTTGGTGGGGATAAGAGAGAGGGACTTCTTGGTGGTGGCCCCCCAACTTTGGAACACCTTCCCAAGGGAGATTAAGCAAGTCCCCTACACTGTCCTCCTTTTGCAGGGATTTGAAAACCTGGATGTTTCAGCTTGCAACTAGTCCCTAGTTATGAATGCCCAGTCGTTAAGTTCCCTGATAATAGTTTGTTCTCCGCACTTCATCCAATACTACAACCCTATGGTATGCTGTTTGCACTATCCTATGCCTGGCATGGTCACGCCAATTGTATTACTGGTTATTAGATTTTGTTGAGCATTATTTTGATTGTGTTTAAACGCTGCTGTTTTATATTCTTATGTTTTATTTAATTGTGTTTTGTATCTGGAGTGTTATATTTTACTATGCTCTCATTTTAATTGTGTTTTTGCCTTAATTGATATTTTGTATTTATATCTTGTGGGTATTTTAGCCCATACATAAGTTGCCCCGAGTCCCTTTGGGAAGATGGTGGTGGGGTATAAGACTAAAGTTGTTGTTATTGTTGTTAAAATACCAATCTCCTTTGTAACCACTAGGACTTTCTTTAAAAGCCTTTTCAATCCACACAGACCTTACCAGCTATTGGGGGCTGGTGATGGATGCTGGTGACAGGATGAAGGAATCTGGGTAAGCAATTTTGCCAATTAACATTCAGATTTCACAAATACTATGTCATTTGGACAACAAGAAATCTCTTCTGTATCTTTGCTTGTTTACACTGGCTCAAACCTCAGTTTCAGACAGCTGTCGAGCCCTGACATCCATACACTGTTCAGGGACAGTGATCCATAACAAGGGGTAAAATCAGTTCAACCAGTTTTACCCAGTATATATGAATTTGGGAAATGCTCTAGAGTTTCAGTAAAGCTTCTGAACAGCCATGTACTTTAGGGTTAATGTGGAGTTGTCAGAGTTGGTCCACTATCCATACGGGCAGGTAGTGCCCTCCCATTTTCCCCATGATCTGAGCCCAGTCCATAGTAGCAATACTCCAGACTGGCCATATAAATGCTCTGTGTACTTTTTATTTCGTAACAGCCTCAGAGATGCCTTGTAAAAACATAAGAACATAAGAAGAGCCATGCTGAATCGGGCCTCAGCCCATCTAGTCCAGCATTCTGTGTCACACAGTGGCCCACTAGTTGTACACGGGGATCTCTAGCAGAAAGGAGGGCAAAACCCTCACCTGCTCCCGACCCCCCACAACCAGTACCCGGGGAAAATCCTGCCTGCCTCCATCAACACAGAGGTGGCACTTGGATGTCCATTTCAGTAACTACTGATTCCCTTGTATGACATTCAGTAATAGATTTAGCAAATGTGTATGGTCAATATGCATTATAACTCCCTCATATTTCAAAAGCACTGTCAATCACAGACAATTGCTCTGATCCAAGGCACCGTAGCTTTCCTGAGGCAGCTTTCTTGTTTCCTCTCTGACCACAAATATATCCAATCAAAGCCAACTGGAACCACTTTCCACCTTGATTAGAAACCTGTAAGTCATAACTGTCTAAAGAATTCCACATGGTAAATTAAATCACTTTGAGTCACGAATATGTCAGTTAGGGTAGATGTATCAGAATGACTCAGAAAATACTTCCAATGCCCACAACTTTTCATATAATTTCCTGTCAACTTAAGCTATTTTAAGACAATTTATTTTAAGTGAGATTTTACTATTTATTAATATTCCATACACATACACACATAGTCACAGAGATTAAACTGTACCTTAAAATAGCTTTCAACAAGGAAACATAAAGACATCTGCACAATAAACAGCCATTAGAAACTTTCCATAATTATGAAAGCTTCCCCATGTCCAAAATCAATAGCAAAATCAAAATCATAGAATAATGTTCAAATAAAGAGAAAAACTGTCTTCATAGAAAAAGTTTTCCAGCTCAAAACCTTCCAAACAACCATTATTTGTCCTATTGCCTAGAACCATAAAATGTGAAAGCTCACCAAGTCTCAACCGGTGGAATGGGCCCATATCAAAGGGTGGGTTTTGAGTCTTTTTTTTTTTTTTAAATAATTTTTATTGAAAGTTTTGGTTACATCTGAATAAAAGTAGAAAAGGGTTGTCGGGCTAGGCAAGGTTAAGGGTCGGGGAAGGCAGGCGGGTAAGGGACGGGCAGGGGTGGGCATAGGAGGTGTTCGGGGTAACGGATTGAACCGGGATCCTGCGGGGAAAACCACAGGGCAAGGGTAGTGAGATAGGATAGAAAGAAAAGGAAAAAGAAGGGGGGGGGATTCTTGCTGAGTTCCATCTTCCAGGAGCCCTGGTTTCATTCTGACATATCTAATACAGTTCTTTTTATTCTTTAAAGTGTCACTTCTTTCTTTCTGTTCGTCTTCTTTAGTTGTATGTCCATGTCAGGTCTTCTTATGTCCCTTGAAACTATTATCTTTTTACTATTATTTCTATTATCTCTCCTCAGTTTTTTTTTTTTTTTAACCCTTCAATTAGGTGATTAGAGTGCCCATGACCATTAGCTAGTATTTGTCGGTTAGGTAGTTAGTTCTGTTCGTTCCTTTTTCCCTGAGGTCGTATCTAACCATTTTCTTTAGGGGATTCTGCTTCTCCTTCATCCGCCTCTGGGGGATCATGTTTCCAGAGGCCATAGCTTGTAGTCATCACTGCATGGAGAGGGCATATTTTCTGTAGTTTATCTTTCCCTCTTCGGCTCTCTTTGTTCCCTTGGCTTTTCTTTTTGTTGAAGTGCTTTCCAGTTCCGTTGGTTTTATTCCTCTTTGGGAGCTGAGAGGGGTTCTGCTGGAGGGCAATGTACATCCTAGTCTTGGTGGACAAGCTGACAGCATTCTGTGGCACAGCCCCAGCATTTTTAGCTCTCTGAATGGACTCCAGCTGTTCCCATACTTCTTGCTTTTGCTTTTGGTCTATATTTTTCTCTTCTCTCTCCTTCAATTCGCCTTGCATTGCTGATTCCTTTTCCTTGCCATTATCTTTTCCCTTTCCTTCTTCATACTCATTCGTCAGCATAGCGGTCCCTTCTTCAGTTTGTTCATCTCTCCCCCCAGTGAGGTTGCTCCTGAACCGCATTCTTGTGCCCCCCTAGCATTATTTCCACCTTTTCTAGGATCAGGTCCTGCTTTTGTCCCAGCCTCTGCAACTCTCTCAGAATATCCTTCAGAGACATAGTTGTTTGTCCTGTGTCTGGACTCCTAATCAGAGCTGGCAGTATTATTTAGTGAATGGGCTGCTTGGCTAGATGAAACTTGGCAGGAGAGCAGGATGGGTGCACTGCTCTGTCAAATCCCCCTGCCAACTGATTGCTGCTCTTTCCCTTACTGCCCTTTGCACCAATCAGCCCTCCCTTTTGCCCAGGCTGATCACTTCTTTCCAGGTGCCCCTGTTCGGGGCTCTTTCTTTTCCCCCTCCTTCGTTTTTGTTTGTTCTTTACTCCTGTCCCTTTCTTCCTCTCTTCTCCTTTTATTTTGTGGCTTTTTCCCCGGGTGCTCTCCGCTCTGGTCCTCCCGTTCTGGTCGTCCCGCAAGGCTTTTTCCCTCCTGTCCTTTGCTTCCCTTTTCCCTTGGTCAGCGGGTCTCCTTTTCCCCGGGACGATAAGCTTCCTTACCCCCTCCTTCTCCGGTGTTGGTGGAATGGGCTGGGCAGGCAGTGATTGTGGGCTCCCGCCCGCTTTACTTCCTGCCTCTTCTCCCCCTTGGTGTCCGCTCCCCAATAGAGTCCGGATGTCTTGTTGCCTTCACTTCCTGGCTTCTCCCGCCTTCCCGGTGGCTGAGTGGGGATTCCCGCCTAAACATGGAGGTCTTCTTCTTCAAAGAGGCTTCCTCCCGTTCCTCCTAGGTTGTTGTTTGGTCCGCCATTTTGATGCCTGGTGATGTTACTATTATTTTTCCCCCCGTCGACTCTTATCGTCCTTAATTGTGATGCCGGTGGGAAGGGGAGGAGGGGGGTCGCGTTCGCTGCCCTTCTCGTGGCTTCTCCCTGTCTGTTTTTGTGTGGTTGGGCCTCTAAATTTGGGGCTTCTTGGGAGGGGGGGGTTCCCGCCCGTTGTTTGGCTTATCTTCTGTCCCCTCTGTCCCAGGTCTCCCCGTTGTTTTGAGTCTTTTTGAACACTTTTCTGGACTGATTTTTTTAAAGAATGTGTCAGACAAAACTCTGTAGTGCGAGCAATGGCAAAATGACGTATACTTTCATAAATTCTGGCATCATATGCCTTTTCATGTCTCCAATAGATTGCCACACAGAAAGCAGAAAAGATGGAGGAGTTGCAGAAAGTACAAACTTAGGATGAAATTGTCAATTGTTATGTATTACAGTTGACCCTCCACATACGTGGTTTTAGTTTTTGTAGATTTTATTATTAATGGACTTGATTAAAAAATGTTCTCTCTATGAATTTCTAGGTCCTCCAGTGTTACTTCATGGTAAACTACCTAGAGATTTCTAGCTACAACATCTCTCCAAGAAAGTCTAGATATTTCCATCTGTGTTCCTTTTCTAGCAAAAGCTAACCACAGAATTGTGCTGGAAAACCTAGTGCCAAGTTTTAAAAAATAGCAATTTATTTGTGGTTTTCTTATTCAGTGGGGTCCTGTGCCCCTAAATCCAGAGAATGTGGAGGGCAGACTTCCAGTGACAACCTCTGCGATCTATTTAATTATTTGTCATTACATACAGTATATAACAAGTTGCAATAGTCACAGAACTCATATTTAGCAATGTGCAGTTGTATGTAAGGATTCGTGGTAGATCTTCAATTTCAGAAGAAGAATTAATGCCTTTATCCTTAAAGAACCTCATTCTAGCCAAGACATAGATGTCTGTGATTAAATGTGTTAATAAGAGTTTAATACTCTTTATTCAATTCTCTGTTCCTCTTACACTGAGTTGTCCAGCCTTGTGCCGTCATATGTGTTGCATTACAATTCCCAACTGTCTGTTGTTTCTCAAGCAGGGTACCAGGTTTAAGAAGGCTATTTAGCAAGTTGACAAGTATATTAAAATGTATCACTTTTAATGGCTCAAGACTATTATATATATTAACCAGGGTGCTGTAAACCAGTTTGCAAATTAGAAAGAAAAGCTTATTGTAAAGCCATATTTTGATATTTAGCTTTCACTTCCAAATCCAAACGAGAAGAAATAGTCTCTTCTGTGGAATATAAGGCAGTTTTAAGTACGAACTTGTACATGATGAAATTAATTCCAAGTTCAGATTTTCACTTTTGTGCTGACTATAGTCTACAGAGTCTAGTCAGTAATGAGCTCTTACAATTTTCTGCAGTGTCTTGGATTTTTAAGAAGTTAAACCAAAATAGCACTCTTAATGAAAGCTAAGCAATATAACCTAATGGATATTGATGGATTGTGTTATTATGTAGCTGATCAACCTTATTCATTTGCTCCCCCGTTTGCTACAACCTGCAACATCAAATTATTTAGACCCATAGTGAAATAATTTACAATAAAGCAATTTACCAGTTTATTTGTGCACTGAAAGGACACTATATTAGAGCCATTTTTGCAAAATGAAGCTGAATATAAATGAAGTGAATACCGAAACCAACAAAGCAAAAAGCATCTTAAAGACAAGCTAAGTTGCATGTCATCATGTATAACAACATTCAGTCCCAGCTCTTTAAAAAAAAACCCAGGGATTTTAAATTTTCATTTAGTAAGCAAAAGTGAACTGGAATGTTTCCTGTGATAATTCACTCCATTTTCCCATGAATATTTATGTCTATTTGACATCTCTTTAACCCTCTCTTACAGGGACAAAATCAAGCCAAAAGAAGATATGTGAAAAAGAAATACAACATAGAGACATAGTGATAAAGTGTTGAGAGGTTGACAAGAAAGACATGCACACGCAAAAATGAATCTTCCCATTCAAAACTCAGAACACTGTACAGTTATCCTAACTCAAAGCTGCTTTGTAATTGCTCTTAAAACAACTAGCAATGTATCCTAATGACCCTACGCAGGACACACTGGGGAATTGCATTTATCTGAAAAATTGTGTTCAATATAAATATCACAAAACACTTGGGTTATCTACTGATTTTAGTACTACAAGTATATTGTTTTGAATCTTAAACTGATATAATGAAGCCAAAAGAGTCAATGAAACCAAAATTAATTGAGATAGGGCATGAATGAATAAATAAACAAATTGCCACATTTAATTAATGTACCTTACTATGGCTAGAAACATTATTTCAAGAATCGGTTCAGGAAATTAAAATTATTGGCAGTAGCAACAGTGTATAGGGAGAAGACCCCTCTAGCCACAGATGTCAGTTTTGGCTTTTGAAACTGGCCTATGGGCAATTTGAAAGCTTACAGCCAACAGGTTCACTGCAAGTCAAGGACAAATTAAAACAACAACAAATAAGTCTTTCAACCCATGTGAGAGATTACTGTAGCCCATAAATGTTACCCTGGAAATTTAAATAATGCATTTGCCCAACTGTGTTCACTAAATAATAAAGATATTTCATTGGGCACATGATTTTGGAGGAACTGAAAATGTATGTGGGTTGAACATTACCACATATCAGATCAGAAAAAATGCACATGACATCTCTCTTGTGAAAAGGTTCTAGAGAGAAATTAGAATCCTGAAAGCCTTTTTTTACAGTGGGGAAACATTCTGTATTATGCTAAAACACATGACCATTCAATTATGTGCTTAAAAGGCTAAAAAGTTAGTTACACAATCAGGAAATTACCAGAAAAGAGTGTCATGCGGCACTGAAAAAGTGAAAAAAGTAACAACTATGCATATGATTAATTGTGCAACTAAGATTCCAGCCCATTAAATAAGCACTTTTTGTTTTGTTGTGATATTTGAGAAAGAGGTCGTGCGCTGCAATGATTTACCATATTTTCTGGTGTATAAGACTTTTTAACCCAAGAAAATCTTCTCTAAAGTCAGGGGCGTCTTATACGCAAGAGGCGTCTTATACGCGGGAGTCAACTTGTACACCAGGAGTCGTCTTATAGAGCGGGTGCTGAAATTTCCAATCTGGATTGTGGAATCTGTGGTTGCCGCATATGGTGGGGAAGCTCAAAAATGGCAATGGCCGTGTCCCTGCCATATGCAGCGACTGTATGAAAGCATTAAGGGCGACGCTGTACAAGTACGGTAGGAAAAAAATCCATTCATCAGGATTTGTGGACTTAATGCGGTCCCAATGGTGAGGTGAAGGGGTGCCTCACCAGGAAGTTGTAAGTGAAGGACAGAGCAAGCTGCAGGCATCCGGGGCGCCCGGGGTATGGAAAAAATAGAGTGGCTCTGCGCCCAGAAAAACACACCTCTTTTACCTATCTGGTCCGCCCATACCTCCTCCTCTGCCTCTCAGATCTCGCTCCTCAAGACTGCAGTGAAGCGGTGCAGGTATGCATGTGTGAGATCCGAGAGGCAGAGAAGGAGGTACAGTAATAGGAAAATTACCATATTGAAATAAAATCTGATGCTTTTTAAATTTTTATTTGGTGTGCATTGGAAGAGAGGTAGTCTTATACAACAAGTATATCCCAAACTCTATATTTTAACTGGAAAAGTTGGAGGTCGTCTTATACTCCCAGTCTTCTTATACACCGGAAAATATGGTAGGTATATTGAGCTATGGTCATATTGCATTCATATTATTTTAATTTACATTATGTCATATTTATTGTTAGCCGTCTTTGAGTTTTTATATTGGGAGAAAGTCAGGATAAAAACAAACAAGAAAACAAATACATAAATAGGATCTTATAGATCAAGGTTTTAATTCCTATGAAGACACTTTGAGTTATCTTGGGCAAGTCACACTCTGTTTCAGAAGAAGGCAATGACATATCTCTTCTGAATAATCTTGTCACAAAAACCGCATTATAAATTTGCTTTAGAGTCACACTGTAAGTCAGAAATGACTTGAAGGCACACAATAGCAGTGACCTATGTCAACCAGTGAATTCCATGAGGTTTTCTTGAGCAAGGAACACACAGGCTCCTTTTACACTATCATATAATCCACATTATCTACTTTGAACCAGATTATATGAGTCTACACTGTCATATAATTTAGTTCAAAGCCTATAAACTGGATTTTATATGGCAGTGTAGAAGGGGCCTCAGAGATGGTTTTGACAGTGCCTTCCTCTAATATACAGCCTATAGCCCAAGATGTTCACTAGCAGTCTTTCATTACAAGGTTGACCTTACTTAGCTTCCAGTATCAGGTGGGAGCTAATGTCTTCAGTTAGCTCTCTTGCATTCTATTTTGACTGCAACAGCCAGTCGAGTTCATTTCACAAATTCAAAAAATATGGGGTCACACTTAAAGTCTTACATGCCAATGCTCCACCCTCAGGTATGTATTTTAATATAAAACAGATATTTCAAACAGGATTTGCAATATGCTGTCCACTTTAACTAAAAGAAGTAAATGGAGGCCCTTATGATTTTATAAGCTGCTATATGGAAAGGCATGTGGATTCTGAGCTAAGTAAACACTCATAAATATGAACATTCATTTCCTAGGGCATTTCACATTCATGCAGAATATTTCCAGTGTTTTTGGAGAAGAAAAGAAGAAATGTATTCCAATCTTTATGCAATAGAGGGGGGAAACTTCAAATATAATGTTTGTTGGATTTCATAAGACTGAAAAAGACACCTTCCTTTCCCCTGTAGGGATGTTTAGCAGGGAATTGGAGCAGAGACTTCATTACATTGCATTGATCTTACTAAACAAAGGGATCTGGATTTATTGATCGAGTCCAACTAAAACTTGAACTATTTGCTAAACCATGTATGATATGCAGTTCAGGCTTACTCAACAAAAAGTAACACAATGTGTTTGTAAGTACAATTTTGCCAAAAATGTAACTGGTATATGAAGTGTGACAAGTTCTTATCTACCTGAGTATGTGAATTCTAGCAGATAAAATGTTTCTTTTTCAAGAATTCTAAATCCTATTATCAGTTATAATTAGAATAGATATATCCAAAGAGTAAAACCTTTAAGCAAACCTTTATTTACATTTAGTCTGTGGGTCCGCTCTAATGGGGCTAGCATAAGTCTGGCAACTATAAATTTGGTAAAGTTCAATTTAATTATCTGAAGGAAAGCATTCAATTTATGACAAAAATCATCATAACCACCATCATCATTGCCTCCTACAATACAGAGAAGCAGAGGGCCTCTTTCAAAATGGTGCCAATCTTGTATTAGAATGCAGGAATTATCATATGCAGACATGCTGTCCATTATTCACTTTGTTTAAAACCACTTTTTCTGATATCAGATATAGCATTAATGCATTTCCTTTGTAGTACAAGAAGAAAGAAAGCCGAGATCTGCCAGTTCCTACAGAGAATATCTGGATATCAACCTACCCTCAAATCTGGGGGTTCCTGCTAGTTATTTCCAGATTTATCGATTTTGACTTAATTTTGTTCTCATTTTCCTGAAGAAAAGTTGTCCATATTATGCCAGTTTACAAATCTAGTATCACCTGCCATATATGAATATATATGAATACTTTAGAGTATGAATTTTCTTCATTATAAAAAAAATAATGTACAACTCAGGTTTTATGTGTGTGTGTGTGTGTTCATGTATGTGCGCGCACACACACACTGTAGCTCATTATTTTCAGCCTCTACAGTTCAGACTGAACCCAGCATTAGTACTTATATTTAGGGTTGGTTAGGGTTATGAATTTCCCTATTTGTCACAACACATCAAATATCACAACTGTCAATGACTGACCCATATCATCAAGTTGGATTATATTCATCTTCATTTGATTCTGTTGTTGCCTTAAAGACTCAGGGAACATCTACAAGGCTGGTTCAAAGCATTGATGATTTGTACTAGTTCTAGATTCTGCTTTGGTGTTTACACCACATTGCTTTGAATTATGTCAGAGGCAGGAGCAGAATCCTCACTTTCCAGTCAGTCCACATCCAGTTTACCCCACTAAATAGTCACTTTACTTGTTTAGTGTTTTGTAACTGTAGTAGCAGCAGCCACAGAGCTCTAGAGAGCTCAAGACCATTGCTTGGCATGATTGCTGATGTCAGCAAAAGTGCCCACATTGTAGGGGCAAAGAAACCAAAATATTTCTCAAAAAACGGAAGCCCCCTTTCCAATGTGGAGGGAAAGGAAGGACACCTCAAAACTTCAAACTTTTTTAAAAAACCTATTTATTGCGAGGAAATAGCAGTAATGACAAGCAAGCATACAACATGACTTGGGGAAAGGAGAAAGTAATCCTCCTCTCATCTCCAAGTTGTGTAGGACCCTTTGCTGGCATTGGCAAAGGCACCAAGCAACAGCAACGAGCTCTCTAGAACTCTGTAGCCACAACTATGGTGACTAAAATCAACACAGTGATGTGCGGTTCTGTTTTACCCACATTATGTAGTATGGAGAAAGTGGGGTAGTGGCACTGTCACATGTGAACGGAGGGGGGAATCTGAATCAGAACCAGCCCTGCTGTTCACACACACACTGAGGTATAGGGAAGCTCCAGCACATTCCCTGACTTTCACCAACATGGAGCACAACCTCATCAACCAGCTGTGGGGGCAAGATGGCTCCATGCAGCATGTAAATGCCACAGAGCTGATTCTCGCCCACTTTGGGTTACAGTGCCCA
Organism: Anolis apletophallus; assembly: GCA_030556195.1. Lineage (NCBI taxonomy): Eukaryota > Metazoa > Chordata > Lepidosauria > Squamata > Anolidae > Anolis > Anolis apletophallus. The sequence goes on from JARBWK010000007.1 coordinate 85,468,750, forward strand.
TACAGATATGCCCTCAATTGTTGAGACAGTTTACAGCAACATGTACTACAATTATTCAGAAATCATCATTGTTCAGAATATTGAACTAAAGAAGATTAACTGGTATCAAATGTTTTAACACCATATTATTTGATTTAATGCATTAATTATGTTCTAGAGACTACCAGAGTTCGTTTTTATTTTATATTCTAGCACTCTATCTTATAAAAGACTTTTATTATAAGAATCCATTCAATGGAAAGCTTTAGTAATTTTCCTGTCTTCTAATGTTAGAAGATGACAGGTCAACAAAAGATCAAACTATAAATTCAAATGATAAAACTGAACATATAATTATATACTTAATGTGAAAACCAACAGCATTTTATATAGAAATTGTGTGAACACATACTTTGACTCTTTAACATGTTTGCTAAGAACACTGGCTAGGATCCACTAACATGAGAACCTCTACTACACCCACTAATACAAGAAAATTCTGACATCAGATGAAAGACAGACAAGTTCTGTTTCAGCCTCACTTTCTCCCATGTACCATCAATGGCTGAGATTCTGCACTGGAAAATAGTTCCGCTCACATATTTACACATTCCTCTGACACAGCTCTCTAACTCTCAGGAGGGGTGCTTTTAATTTCAATGAGGATATAAAAGAGGCAATACAAATCATGAAGAAAAAATTGGACTTGGTTTGGGAAAAGATGGAGTGAACCACATGTTCCTTTTTTGAGGAGCTCACTGCAGGCATATCTTCATAAAAGAGTATAGTGTCTCCTCTCCGTTTGCGCCCCCTTGTTGTGGGGGAGAGACTTGCGTACCCTAATGAAGTTGTGAGCTATGCTGGTGATGGCATAATAGCCAGACAGGTCAGAACAGCCTCCCATGCCAGACAGGTCACAATCAAGGATCTGACAAAAAGCGTCAAAGGGCAGGATGGGCTTTCTAGCCTTTTGGCAACCATCCTAGGAGAAGGAAAACTCTTATTTCAAACCCGGGCAGATGGTGTTCGTTTAACTCTGTAAGGTCAACCATCCAAGAGAAGGAAACTCGAACCAAATCTACGACCTGAGGACCTCGCTGCCACCGTCCTAAGCTTGCTAGGCCCTTTGGTTTAAAGGGTGAGGCTAGTTCTGTGCACGCTGCGCTCCACCATAAAGGTCCATTGCACAGGCTCAAAGGACACATCCAACCTCCGAATCATCAACACGCTTGTAGAAAGCGTGGGATGAATCCTTCCTGAATCTTCGTTCACGAAGAAAAGCCAAGATATAGTGTCTAGATCGATGGAAGTCATTGTACCGTCTATTCTGTTTTGATCAGACCTCACCTGGAATACTGTGTCCAGTTCTAGACACCACAATTTAAAAGATATTGACAAGCTGGAACATGTCCAGGGGAGGGTCACTAAAATAATCAAAGGTCTGGGGACCATGCCCTTTGAGGACTGGCTTAAAGAGCTGGGAATGTTTAGCCTACAGAAAAGAAGGTTGAGAGGAAACATGATAGTTATGTATAAATATGTGAAATGACGTCATAATGAGGAGAGAGCATACATCATCATCATCATCATCATTATTATTATTAAAATTGCCCAGCAAGTGGTTGCTGTGACAATACAATCACTGTCCTAATGTGGTCAAGTGTCAGTGCTATTCATTGTTTCCTCCACACACTCCCCTCTCACTGAAACTTTGTGTCCTCTGAAATCTGTCTCTGGAGGATTTCCCAGCCATTCAAAGTCAATATCGAGGTTGCCCTATGGCTGTAATGAGATATGAGGATTATGGTTTTCCTAATTCTTCTGGAACTTTCCATTCAACCAGGAGAAATTAGATTTTTTTAACAACAAAGCAAAGAATGTATACAATCTTTAAGTATACTTTTGGTCCGGCAGCCCATTCCAGCTAAGGAATTATATTTGCTTAGACAGAAGAGACAAGATTTCTCTTTGCCTCTCTACACACACTTGAAAGATACAGAGAAAGATAAATACTGGAAGGCTAAAGGTTGCAATCTTAGATATATGGTTTTAGAAAAGAAGTCTCACTGAACAAAATGAGACTTATGTCAAAGTAAACATATGTAACTTGATGCTGTTAGTGTTCTGAAATTACCATTAGCAAAGTTGGTAACTAACTGGGCAAAAAGAGTATTTTTCTGTGAGATAAAAATTAAATGCCCATTCTGTTTGCTTATGAATGGAACGGAATACCCAGATTTGGGGACCTAAACAATCTGCAGAACTCAGGGAATTGGGAGGCATAACATATTAACAAGAGTCATAGATGAATGTTCAAAGACTGATACTGGTTTACAGAGGATACAACTATCTGGAAGAAATTTGCCAGTTCACTGATCAGTAGAAAATGTTTAAAAAGAAATGCAGTGTAAGTGTTCTGTAATGTTTAACCAAGTGAAGTATTTTCCCATGTTACAGAAGCCTATAATTTTGTTTAAGAGATGATGCTGATTCAATATCAATAAACTCTCCCATGTAAATATATTTTATTTATATGTCACCTTTCTCGCAACTCAGAATTCAAACACAATACAATGTGTTTTGAAAGTATGATATAGTAAAAATCTCAGCACAAAAGTTAAAATAAAATTAATCTAAAATCTTATCAGTCGACAGATGAGGATATGGCTTACTGTTAACTAATCTCGCTATGTGGACGGAATGCTGTTTTAACTTAATTGACTGTTTATTATTTGTTTTAATTTAATTGTTACTGTTTTAATTATGTATGTTTTATGGTTTTATATTGTATACTGTGGCATCGAATTGTTGCCTTTGTCAGCCGCTCTGAGTCCGTTCCCCCCCCCCCCCCCGGAGGTTGAGAAGGGCGGAGTAAAAATACTTCAAATAAATAAATAATCCCAAACATAAATTTAAAAACAGCGAAAAAAGCATTAAAAACAAGTTACAACAACATGAAAATGCTTAAAATGCACTGAAACAAGAACACTATATCCTTATTAAAAGTTTTATTTGCCGTAATGCATAAAAAGCAAATGTTTTGTTAAATAAAAAGCTGTTTATCTGTTAGTAGAAAGACAATAGTTGGGGGGGGGAGAATCAGGCCCCCTCCCCTCCGTGAAAAGATTGATGCAACTTGGGAGGAACCACTGAGATGGGGCTCTCTCCTGTACCCACCAAACATGCCTGAGGTGATGGGGTGGGACCAAGGTAAAACCTTCTCCTGCGGATCTTATATAATAGGCAGGCCCATATATGAAAATGTGTCTTTTTTTAATGTTACTATTTATATTAAAATTTAATTTGCTTTTAAATAAGAATAAATACACCCCTCCCCGGTGTCCCCCCACACCAAGGATAGTACTATCAGACCTTGGGTATGGGGTGATAATTGTAATATACTATAGAAGTACAATAAAAATAGGATAGGATAGACACTGAAACTGAGTGAATCTATTTTATTTTTTTCTGTAGGCTTGAAATATAAGCCTTTTTGATTCTCAAGACAATTTTAAAACAATAAATGGATATCTTTTCACATGCAGAATATATAAATCTGCAATATGTTATATGTGTTAAATGTATAGACTATAATATACACTTGGCTATCTGCAATTAGAAGGCTGCCATAAGCTATATCTGACTCAAATAATTAAGCTGATCACATGTCGCAGAAGAATGTGGTAAGAACCCCACTGAAAACTATTCCTTCCCCAAATTCCTTCCCCAAATATGGTGATCAGCTTAGATTCTGAGCATGCCAGAAAGCCCGCTTGTCATCCACCCAATATTAAACACATCCACAGCACTTCAATATCAAGATAACATTTTACAATATGGGATTTGTTATTTTTATTTACTGCTATTCTGGTATGTTATATGCATACAGTATATACAGCTAGAGTGGCTTAGTGCTTTGAGTGTTGGGACTAGGTTACTAGGGGACCAGGGTTTAAATCCCCACTCAGCTATGAAAACCCAGAGGGTGACCCCTGGGCACATCACATTCATCTCAGAAGAAAGACAAACCACTTCAGAATAGATCTTGGGGGGATGGGACGGGGACCACATGATAGATTCACCTCAGGGTTGCCACTACTAAGAAATGACTTGACACATATCAACAACCCAACAAGATCTCAAGAAAATAAAATGCCTCCACCTCTCTACATTATCAAATTAATTTTAGCCATTTATACCCTACACTTCAATAATACTCCTAGGGATTCGAAAACTCAACAAAACAAAGGAAAACCAAATAACTGAAAATCTAAATATATGCTAGATGAAATAACAAGCGGTAGAATCCAGTGCTGAACTTCTGCTGCTGAAGTTATAAAATCCAGCATAACAGGTAAACTCCCCTTCCTATTATGGCCCTTGCGAACCCCCAAAACTGCTCTAGGGAGCTGTCAATTGCCCATAGACTATTTTAGGCATCTCTGCACTGGGGTGAGGAGGGGAAAGGCAATCTACCACACTGACACAACAGCATAAAACAGATTTAAAGTTATATGCTTAAACATTAGCTAACCTAATCAAGATAAAACAGAACAAATTAAATTACAAGGATTGAGGAAATATATCCTATATATTCATGTATAAGTCTAGAAATTTTAGTCAACCCAAAAAGCTTGTCAATTTATCCACAAATCAATGTGAGTACAGTAAAGTCTCGCTTATCCGACATAAATGGGCCAGCAGAATGTTGGATAAATGAAAATGTCAGATAATACATAGCCTACTGTTATCCATCTGGCACGGCGCTATACACCGAGGATTCGAAGGGTTAAGGCAAGGCAACGGCTCAGGACTAGAGCGGCCCAGTAGGACGTGCCCGGATGTAAAAGAGGAGCAGAAGAGGAATCACAGAGGGAAGGAGAGAGGACATTTCGCTTCCGGTCCTGCATCTTTCCCCCCTTTCCTCCCTCCCTCCTCCTCCTCTTCATCTTGCCTTTTTAACTTATTGGGAATGGAGAGAGAGAGAGAGAGAGAGAGAGAGAGAGTTGGGGAGCGCTCGTTTAATTGAAGGGGAAATGTTGGAGGAAACGGGAGCGTCAGATAAGACAAAATAAGACAGATAAGAGCCAGTCGGAGGGGGCGATTAAGAAATCGAAATAATAAATAAATAAAATATGTGAAGGTCGGATAAGCAAGACTTTACTGTACTTTCACTCTTATAATAGAAGGAATCCTCCCCTTTTTGACATAGAATTTCAAAAGATAAGAGCTTTGACTGTCCCGGAAGAATTTAAAAGGAGTACTGACCTCCTCTACTCTCTCTGTGGTAGCACCACATATGACCGTTTTGAATGTCTGGGAGGAGAAATGGTGGCAACGACCAGAGGCAGTTGCCTAGCTGAGATACCTTTCCCTCTCTATGGCAGTCAACTGTAGCCAGTGTTGCAGCTGTTGAAGCACTCAATATAGCATAAATTGCCCAAACTTGGAAAGGAACTGAAATTATACCACAATGCAAACGTATAACAATCTCCAGGATCATATTCATTATTCAAGCAAAATATTCTGATTTTATAAGACAAAAACCTGCTAGCAAAAGGTTGAAATCTTAAATATGAGCACCTAAAGTATGCTCTTCCATTATACATTAATCTTTCAGGGATTAGGAAATGGAAATCAATGTTTCTAAACAGCAAAAGCTAGTTTAATATGTATGTTTTTACCTCTGTGTGTTTTACCTGATTGTAAGCCGCTCCGAGCCCTCGGGGAGTGGTGGCGTACAAGTCCAAATAATAAATAAATAAATAAAAGGACTCCACAAAGGTTCTAAGTTAAGGGCTTGATGTGAAAAAGAATCCCCTGTTGTATGAATAGGAGCATGCTTATGCAACCTCAGATGAAACACATTAGAAAAACTGTCATAATAAAAATTGAAAACTGCAACAATCACTTTAAACACAGCCAGTAAAACCACAAGGAAGCAACCAGAAAGACCAAACAAAATACAAATATTCCCATTTCGTTGACATTTTAAGTGAAAGATTGTCAGGGAGATCTCACTAAGGGCATTTCACAATTGCTGCACTTCAACAGATAACTCAATTTTGTGTACTAATAAATTGAACATAAATATGCACACAGAATACTTTGTAGTTTTGCTGGGAAGATCTTAGAAAGGACGAGATTCATGGAGGTACCTAGGTGTCTGTGAGAAGAGATTCAAAAGAGTTTCCTAATGTTCTTTTGTTTACGTCAAATTTTAATTTTAGACATCAAAGCAAAATTGAACCACATTATTTATCAATACAACAAAAATAAATACATTTTATTTCATTTTCATGAAATGGGGGGGGGGGGGAGTCTAGTCAATTTCTCTTGCCAGCCACTGTGCTTTATTGCTAGCTAAGAGGATAATCAAACCTCTGGACCTCAGGCGACTGACTGTAGTAAAAAAATCTTTAGAATGCTTCACCCCCAGAGAAAATCCATAACAATTACACTGAAAAATTCAGATCCCACAGTGGCGTAAATCTGGGTAAACTCTAGTAATATCAACGGAAATAGAGTTCTGAGTCAGACCCATGAGGTTTTCCTCCCTTGAATGTGACCATAATACAAAGTATGCTTAACTTCTATTGTCACATGCATCTAGTTTAATAGCCAGAAAATGGGCTTTCTACAACAATAGCACTTCAAAATGACAGTGTAATTAAATTTTAAGTCAAACCCATCCAATGATGGCTTGTACATTTATGTAAAACCAGTAAATGATATGCTTTGAAGCATGTCGGTACTTTCAAGAAAATTAACCATTAAAACAATTTGACTAAAGAAGTTGTGGTGTAAAAAGATGCCTCAGGAAACTTTTCAACTAGTTCATGTTAATCTACATAATGTGATATATTTGTATGGGTTTTATAAGCAAAAAGAAATTAAAAGCTACTTTGTAATACTGAACATTTATATATTTCAAATGAGCTGCTGCTGTACTAATCCACATACATAATCAATGAAATACAGTTGTGATCTGTTAACCAACTATGCAGCAAACTTTGTTTTGGGTTCAATAAATCCATTGATTCAAGTTCTTCAGTTTAGCTCATTTGTTCAACTGAACTGAAAAGTAAACCTTTCAGATTTTTATTAAGGTTTACACATAACAGATCTTTACTGGCAGAATGTCATCATCATCAAATGGGTATAATTTGACATAAATTAAATGGAGACATACCCGCACTCTGATCTATCAGCAATCAAAGCACTTACTTGAAAAGAATGATTTTTTTAAAAAAAGAAACAGAACACTTGGCATTTTAAAGAAAGGATCAGAATCTAATTAAAATGAGCTTGAGAGAAAGGAACAACAAAAAACACACCTACATCGACTATTTAGATTAGTTGGTAACCGGCTTGGGAGAAACTGGTTTTGCTTTGCAGATGATTAGATTGAAATATCTGGAATAGGTTTGAGGCCAGGAAAGGGGGCTTCAAAACATTTCCAAGGTCGCAGTATTTTTCCCCCCAATTTCCAGGTGAGACACACACCAGTGCTTCAAAGGCATAAGGGGTGAAAGTGGGATTGGGAGTAACAGTCAGCAGTGAAGGCAAGCAATTACCTGTCCCAGGAGATCTATTAACCCACTGCTGTCCAGTCACAGCTTTAGGGTGTTTTTGGGCAGCCCGTCCCAATTCCAAATTTTAAATGGACTCCAGCTCAGGCGAATGTATGCAACACAAAGCCAATGTTGCCATGCAAAGTGGTATACACTTGGAACTTAAGAAAGTAACTTAAACTTTCAACTGATTTGGTTTAATGCACTTTAAAACCTTTAATTTGCATGGCAGCACACTTTGACAGCATGTGGTTTCTAGCTACCAAAGCTTGAATTCAGTTTGAAACTGCATTAAATAGTCAGTGTAACTGTATCCAAAGATATATAAACCAATAATGTATAATAGTTGAAGCGGTAATTTCAGGTATGACCATAGTACCAGTATAACACACACAGAATTTGTTCATATTTAATCCTGATTAAGTTCCTAAAGAAATATAGGCAAGAAAATTTGTTGTGGAAACAAGGATTGGTGATAAGGCTTCAGTGGAGACACCTTATCCCCATGATAACTATTTCAGGAGTGAATTTCCCTTCCCAGTGGTAGATTTCTCTCACTTCTTGTTTGCCCCCCCCCCCCCCCCAATCCCACTCCGCTTCTTAACTATGAGTTGTTTGTCTGGGACTGTTTGTACTTAGGTGCATTTGTAGACAATACTATATTAAACCATAGTTCAGTTTCAGATTCTCCAGGATCCACCTTCCCTCTTTCCTTCTTCACAAAGAATAGACTTGAAGTTCTGAATATCCATACCATGCTTTTAGATTTTAATTATTTTGCGCATTTAATTGTATTTATAAAATCTGAAATTTCACTTCTTTTGCTAAAGTTAAGATTAGGAATACTTTGAGTTTAAACCATACAATTTGTTGTTACTGTAAAAAGAAGTGGCAGATTCAAAATGTCCCACAACTAGGCCAATGGACAAAGGAATACATATGTGAGCCTGATACTTGTGCAAAGTGTGTTTGCCTTTCCTATCCACCTGGGGGCACATCTACACTGACCAAGTAATGCAGGATGAAAGTGTCAGAGGAAGAAATGAATTGAGCATGCACCTGATCACTCATAAAGCACTAGAACCAAGTCAAGGCCTATGTGAGGCTTATACACACTGGAGGTTGGCTCCAACCCGGTTCCAGGATCAGCAATAACCGTGGTTTCATGCCCATAGAAGATTCAATGATTTTTTTTTCACTTCCCCACTTTTGCCCCAATGCACACGTGCAAGTCACCCATCCCTTAATTGGTTCTGCCATGTTATGTGCACTCATGTATTTTTTGGAAATAACCTGTTTTGTTTAAGGCCTGTAATTTGTGTTCCTGTGTGCATTCACACTGCATTAAATAGTCAGTGTAACTGTGTCCAAAGATATTTGAACACTGTTTCTTCTAAATGTCTTCAATCCATGTTAAGTGGTCACTGTAGATTTATCTACTGCCCATCATATTCAACAGCATACTTTGACCCCCTCCACAGCATTTCCAGACACTTAAGGAGCTTCCATAGAGAAGAAAACCAGCTCTGTTGCAACATGCAATAGTAGATCCAGTCTACTTTGGCTGTGATTTCCTGTGATCCGTTGTTATATTCTCAGTCATCTCAGTGAACAAAAGATTTCATCTTCTATTCACAACTGTGTCACTCATGTTCCTCAGAAATATTTTCACACCTGGAAGAACTGAAACACACTAGAAAGGGAATCTTTGCTTGGGCTATGTTTTCAATCTTACTCTTTTTATGGCACAAATATTCATATGTGCATCAAAGTAAATTACCAATATTTTTGTGGACTAGTAACTTGTGGCCACTTGCAGGATACCCTAGGTATAGAGAGAACAGAGGCATACTTAATCATATACTTATATACATATTAGTTAAATCGGTATGGTTCATCCTTTTGCACAAATAACTACTTTATATGTGATTGGTGTGGATAACATTTATTTGCATTCCCAACTGAGTGACCAAATTCAATCCTTCCAACAAAAATGAATCAACTGATTGACTGGGAGTGTGATAGGTCAACATTTCTACAAATTTCATTCACTGAAATCTACTGTAATTTGGACTACTGATTGAATTTAAGACCAGGAATGTTACTTACATTGTATACTAGTAATTTCTAACAATAGAGCATAACAGCAACACAATTTTCCATTTTGAGAAACTACTTTTGCATAATATTCTAAGCTATCATGTTATATTCAAAAGCTGCTGATTATTAAACCAAATATATGGAATATATTTGCTTAATTTAACAGAAACACAGAAGTAATTCATTAAGTGAGGATTTTAATAAACTAAAACGAATAAGTTATTCTTGCATTTGGGATTCAATTATTGTTATGAAAATGCTTGCCAGGTCTGTAAAAATATAATTACGAGAAGATACTGCTGAAAAGAATACGTTAAATACAGGGAAAAGCTTTTGTTTCAAGGATCATTTTGATTTGCAGCTTCATTTTAAAACTTCTTTTCCATTTATGCTAATCCACACAGTCATATTTATGGAAGAAAGAAACAAAGGATGGAATCAAATTAGTTTTGAAGATAAAATTGGAATTCACTGTAACTAATCTTCTTGATCAGCTTCATAATTTTTAAATTAGCTAGAAAATAATTTCTATGATATTCACAGAATATAGAGCAAAAAAACCCCACCCTGTTCTTCTTACTCTGGGGCCCTCTACTGACAGTAAGAATTGTTCCCAAATATAAAAACGAGCAATTAAATCTGTCCAGCAACAGTATCTCAACAACTTATTTCTGAATAACACAAAAAAATAAGAAATAAAACTAGACCACAACTTCGTAGGTCTTTAGTTATTTTTAGTTGGGCCCGGGCTTGGGCCTGGATCAGTTTGATCGAAAGTGATTTGTAATATTTGGTGGTTCGTTTCATATAATCACCTGAAAACAGAACAGGGAGGAGGAAACCAGAAAGCAAGCCAAAAGAGCTGGATTTATTGCCTACTGGAGAGGATAGAGTTAAGTCTGCAATATACTTGAGGCAGGGGTCTGCCATGGGGATTCCTGGAGAAGATGGGATTAGCTGTAGTGTCTTTTCTCCCTCCCCAGCAGTGGAAAAGTTCCCTGGGTTCCTCGTCCTGAGAGTTCCCTGCTGGAAACGAATTTTCCCAGCAGCAGTTGCATGGGGCAGGGATTAAAAAGTATCGGAGTTCTTCTCAGAGTATGGTGGGAGTTGAAGTTTTTCTCTCTGTGTGTCTCTCAGCCAATAAAAGGTCTGTTTGTGTCCATGATCTGATTGGCTGAGAATGGGCACAGCCGGTAACTGCAATTCCCAGAACCCTTTCTTGTGGTTTGTCTTCTTTTAAAAAAAATGTTATGGTAAAAACTTAAAATATTTCTAAAAAATCAGTCAATTTGTGAATTGTTCTGAAACTTGGCAGGCCTGCAGTTGTAAATTGGGTCTAAAACCAAGGTAGGTTTCATGCAAATAGATCATAAAATGGTTGAGGATTGAGCCTTTCCCATTGTAGCCAGTGGCCAAATATTTGCCAAATGAAACGGCAACACTCCTCCCAATTTGAATAACTTCTCAGTAAACAGAATGAGGGATTAGCCAAAAACAGACCCAAAACAGCATGCCTTTGGCTGAATTGCACAATTCCACTAAGTACTATGTAATTCAAGATGGAGGCAATCTGCATGCTACCGTTTTATGACTTTTTGATCTCATCTGGGCTAGTAGGACTTTGGGAGGGGAAACACTAATTTTTCCCATTTCTCTAAGAGATAGTTCATATGACTTGGTAATTAGTAATTCTGATATTAGTTCAGAAAGAATACAGAGAACTTGCCTTGTGATAAAAGTGCTGGGAAAATAACTAGCATCTAAGGTTCAAGTTTAAATTGGAGTGATTAGATTGGCACCAAATACAGGGTTTTTGAAATGTCAGCTTTTTATAGACTGTGTGACAGGCAAAATTCTATTTTTCATACTGCAGTAGAACACAATTTTTCCCCTGAATCCGACTTCTATTTCCTGGAAATTTATAAATTTCAGAACATTTGGGAATTTAGATTAATTAATTTCCAAGAAGAACCTTTAATATAATGACATTGATGGAGAAGTCAGCGGATATATATTAAATAAACCTATTTGGTAGTATGATCTGTACAGAAAAGTGTAAATCCAGAAAAGCACTTTAAATCTGTTTCTGCATTAAATGCAGTTTTTATAAACAACCATTTTGATCGCATGTACCCATCAATCCGAAACCAGAATTGAAGACAAAACCTGTGCAACAGAACATAAATAGAAAAGACTGGTGCGATTTAAGAAATGCAAACAACACTACAATGGGCCCTTGAAATCCACTGATGTTTGTTTCCAGGACATCTTACAGACACAAAAAATCATGAATGGTTGAAGTACCATTATATACAATGGAGTAGTAAAATATGTCCCTTATATGAAATGATAAAATCAATGAGGCTTTAAAAAATTTTTTTAATATTTTGAAACTGGATGACTGAATCAGTGGATGCAGAACCCCTGGATATAGATGGTGGACTCTATATTACAGGCAAGCTATAAAATGTGTCACAAGAAATTCAATGTACAGATTTGACAAATGTGAATTTAATATGATGTGAGGGAATGGATGGAAGGATGGAAGGATGTGTGGCTGGAGCTAATAATTTTGGAGACCTGCAATGACTAACTACAATGATTAACTACCTGCTTGCTGGACTGTAATTAGAAGTTGCTAATGACAGCTGAAAAAGTAAACTCTGATAAGAATGGGACAGTGATAACAGAAATGTTTACAATGTTAAGAAGGAACTTAACATAAGATCAACACCAATCAAGAAGGATCAACTTCTGGCCAGGAAACTGAGATGGATCCAGGATGGAAGACGTCTATCATTAATTTACAACTCTGGGACTACATCAGCAGAAAAATCCTATAAAAGACTCAGTCTAATAATGCTCAAATTGTGGCAGAATGCAGGAGTCTGTTCCACCCAGTATGCTCTGCTCCATGGGAAGGAGAGAGATAGCGTACCTATGGAGAGTGTCAGATATGCTATGGGAAAGCATGATTCTGGTCACTTTGGGGCTTCTTTCTCAAGGGAAGAGGAAGAAGTGTGCTTCTGGAGTCTTAGATTTTGTGTAGGGAGTCAGGTTCTGCTGTATGGAAAATAGATCTGGTCCTTGGCATTGTGCTTAGAGAAAGGATGCATTTTGGCGTTTTGAAGTTATGGCGTCATGGAAGTTTTGGAACTGTGCATTGGCAGGCTGCAGGAAAGCAGGGTCTGGCCTAATAGGTGCTTCTCCAAGGAGGGAGAAAATGATATGGTAATATTTGGGTGTGTGGTGATGAATGCATGTACATGTGTGTGAATGCTGAGTGAAAATGTAATTCCCCTTTGTCTGTTTGTTAGTCCAATGTAACGGAAAGTTGCTGTACATCCAATATAGTTGCATAGAATCTGTATGTCTGTACGTCCAATGTCATTCTTTGTTTAACTTTTTTCCCGTAATCCGATATAACTGTTGGGAATCAGCCAGCCTGTGTTTGTGGTTCAGGATCATGATGCTTCTGATGTGGGAAATGATGAGGGAAATGATGGTGCTGAGGCTGAGATGCAAGATGGAGATGGTTTAGTCCAGGGCTGTCCAATTTCTACCGGCCCAGGGGCCTGAATTCCGGTCACTGATGACCTGGGGGGCCATAGGGTCTGCCCCTGCCCCCGGCTCCACCCCCTCCCTGCCCTCGGCTCCGCCCTCTCCCCGGCACCCTCTCCCCTTATTTTTATTTAATATTAAATATATTTAATTCCATCCTCCCCTCTCCCCTTATTTTTATTTAATATTAAATATATTTAAATCCATCCTCCCCTCTCCCCTTATTTTTATTTAATATTAAATATATTTAATTCCATCCTCCCCTCTCCCCTTATTTTAATGTATCCCATCTCCCCTTATTTCATCTTTAAATATATTTAATTTTATATTTAATACATGAGGGGAGATGGGGGGAGGGAATGAGGAGCCCCCTGAGGAGCCCCCTGCTTCGGCCTACCTTTTCCAAACGCGCAGGATCCAGGAGTACCCGGACGACTCAAGGTTTACGTCGCTCTAAAATACTTCATCAGATAAGAGCCAAGATTGGGGGAAAACAAAACCAGTTTCTGGGTTTTGGGATATGAGGTTTGCTTGAAGGGAAAACCTGTTAGATCAGGCTTTGTTTGGTAATCAAGTTCATGTGCCATGGAAATCCTGTCCAAAGGGTCTTGTTCCTGTGGATATTTTTAGCCTTTTGGTGTTGACTAGCATCACCTGGATTGTCTTTGTATCCTGTTGATTCCTGCCTGGATTAATTCTGCTTTGGATTGCTTTTATATCTTTTGTGGACATTGCTTTGTGTTACTGCATTTTTACTGACTTAATACGTTTTGGAACTTTCTTACTTTATTACAAGCATCTATTTCTACTGGCTATTTTAATAAGCTTCAATAAAAAGGATTGGATTCTCCACTCAATGTGTGGTGTGTTTTAAGTCAGAGGGCTTTTCCTGTCCTGGAGTGCAACAGTAACCTCTCACACTGGAAATTGCAATAAAAAGAACCTATACTTTAAAGTTATTGAAAAGTCATTCATGACATAAGTAGCTAAAAATCATATGAAAACATACCATTCAGAAGAGGTTGACCTTCATGTACTCCTCTGGATATGACTGCGTTGTAAACATCTTCAGGAAATCCAGGCTTGCATAATGTGCCTTCTTCACAAGTTGCCTTTATAGGTGCCTAGAATGCAAGACAAAATTTATGTAACACTTACAACGCCATTCAGTTTAGAATCATTCAATTTGGCATAAACCCTGATTTTGCTACTATCTTGTACAAACAACCTCTTTGTTTCCCAATGGCTGCAATTAGAATTCTGGGGGCAAAGAGTTAAATCTTTTTGATAACTGGAATGGAATGAACAAATCCTGCTTGTTTAGTAACATCTAAATATTACCGAATCTTGATTCTTTAAACAACTCAATGTTTCAATGAAGACAGTAGTTCAGGCTAATGCAGAACTGGGAGAGGGAAAACTAACACATTCTTTGAAACAGAATAAAACTTGCACAAAACTGATTTCCAAGTTCACTAGATATGGATAGAATAAATGTTATATGTTTAACAGATAATTCAAAACATCTTCACTAAGCTCATCAATTTGCTTTCTTGTGTTATCTAAATATTCCATTTTTAAAAAATGTTTCAACTTCATGCAGAGTATTCACAATAAGAGTGAGTATAGATAGTGTTGCAGTATTTTAAATGTAAAATCTTTATTACATTTACTTTATCCATGCTGCAGAATGATACGTTTGACACCAATTATAACAAATTGACACCAATTTGACTGCCATGGCTCTATCTGATGAAGTCTTGGAATTCGTAGTTTGTTTTCATACCAATTATCTGACAGAAAAGGATAAATATTTCACACACACACACACACACACACACAAAACAAATCCCAGAATTATATAACATTGAGGCATGGTAGTTAATGTGATATTGAGCCATATTGCAGAACATGTGGATACATCTTACAGAACTTCAAATTTGAAGAAGGCAGGATTCTGGAATGTACCTGATTTTTCCTCCTATCATAGGATCCTGAGATCTTTCAACCAGAATCAGGCAAAATTCAAGACATTTTTAGAATTAAATTACTTTAAGACTAGGACCTGGTTTTGTTTACTGGATTCTCACTGTCCCTCCAAACCAGCAGTTCTCAAACTGTGCTCTGCAGAGCCCTAAGTCAGGGGCTCTGTGGGGAGGGGCGTTCCCTCTTGCCTAGGAAGAACATGGCCAATGGGGCCTCTCCAGCGATGCCGCAGCCTACAGGCCCTCAATCAATTAAACATTTTATATCTGTTGTTTTGCGATCTGTAAAGTAAGTATGGTTTGTTATGTTTGGGCTGTGAGAGCAAGGGAAATAGGGGACAGGGTTTTTCAGATTAGGAGCTCATAGTCTCTTAGGTACTATACTATGCCAGCTATCCTTGAATTGCAAAGCATTTCCAATGCAAAAAAAGTAAATACCATGTTCAGACTGAAATATCTGTGAGCAGATTCTGGGCCTCCCTGCTGCTGGCACAGCCTGCTTTTCCTGCATGGCAGAAACAGGTTGGACTGCGTGCCCATTGGAATTGCTCCTCCTACTACTACTACTACTACTACTACTACTACTACTGTTATTTCAAAAGCTGGATGGTCATCTGTTCGAGGTGCTTTGATATGTGCTTTTACTGCACAGTGGTCCCTGGAGTTGCTGCTATTATTAATAATAATAATAAAAATATAATTATTATTCCAAACACTGGATGGTCCTGGAGGTCTTCCACCGAAACACTGTTAAGTTTATGGTAGTTAAAATTGTTCTTCATTTTAAATATTATATTGTTCTTTCTGTCTTTCTCACTACAAACAAGATATATGCAGTATACACAGGAATTTGTTCATGTTTTTTCCCATTAGTTCACACAAACATTCTCCATCAATCTGCCGCTGGCCCGGCCCATCTATCAAATTTTAAAAAGCAATGTGTCCAAAAGTTTCTTGAGCCTCCATGAGAAAATTTTCCTTCAAAAAAGGGATTCACGGCTTTAGAACCCCTGCTCCAAACAAAACCTGCTCCAGACATCTGTTTCCAAAATCTTTCTTTATTTCACATATGGAAAAAGGAAGTATCATTTTATGGTTGTGGAATCCTACTGTTAAATAAGTAAGACTCAAAAATACTTATCAGTCTAATGTACAGTGTTCCCTCGCTACTTCGCTTATTGCGGACTCGCTGTTTAGCGGATTTAAAAAAATATTAATTTAAAATATATATCATGGTATTTTTGCTGTTTTGTGGGGTTTTGCCACTGCTGCTCTTCAAGGCGCTTTCCCTCCTCAGTCCTCCCTCCTTCCAGCCTTGAAGGGCCTTTTTCCTTCCTTCCTTCCTTCCTTCCTTCCTTCCTTCCTTCCTTCCTTCCTTCCTTTCCTTCACTTTATTTTAAGTTTATAAAGACTTAAAATAGTGTATAACTACTAAAATAATGTATAAATATGAAAATAAATAGAGCATCCCTACATCGTGGTTTTTCACTTATTGCGGGAGGTCCAGGAACCTAACCCCAGCAATAACTGAGGGTTTGCTTAAAGGAGAATGGGAATACTGAACACTCAAACTCTCTTTAAATCCCCAAAGTCCCAAGACTTTTGACACTCTACCCTCCAGTTTCGAAGATATTTTAAGGCCTAAATGAAGCTTGCAAAGGTTAGGTTCAAATAACAGTGCCCCCGCTGTTTTAAGTTGCTGGAGACATAATTTGGAAATCTGGAAGAGAAAAAAGATGTGTTGTCATGGAACATGTCATGGAACATGGTGCCACAAAACATGCACAATCCTCCAAGTTGTCAGACTTGGGGGGGGGGGGAGACAGCCTCCAGACCATCTAAACATTACCCATCCCTGTGTGTGCACGCATGTGTGTGCTTGCACAATTTAACCATCTATGTATTTAGTGAAAGAGGGTTAAATGAAAGATCTGTAAAACCAGATGTGACAGGTATATTGTCTCCATGGGGAGATAGGGCGGGATTGGCCAACCTCAAAAACTGTGGCATACACACCGAGAACTAAGAAGCCCTGGCCCTTGAGCATTCTAACTGGAGGTCAGCTGTGACCAGCAGTGCTGCAGAATTCGAAGAGGCACGAATGGAGGGCGAAAGGGAGAAACGTGCCAAGAGGAAGGCACATCAAGCCAACCCTGACCGATACTGCCTCCCATCTAAAAACCAATGTCCTTACTGCAGGAGAATGCTCAGTTCAAGAACAGGGCTCCACAGCCACCTACGGACTCACTGCCAAGACACTACATCTGGAAAACAATCATCCTTGAGCTACAAGGAATCGCCTAAGGGATTTAAATAAAATGTTGTTGTTGTTGAGTTTCACAAGCCTAACAACATATTGTGCACCTCACTAATCTTGTTTTTTGTAGGTGTAGGGAAACTACTTATGAAACTCGTATTCATCTATACCCCAGTTCATCTAATGATTGAGAACTGCCATCAAAGCAGCAAATATCTAAAACATGCTACTGCTTAAGCTTTGATTGGTCAACTACACATCTGAGAGGGCAAGTTTTCAATCATTAAAGTAAAGTAAGGGATTCTACTTGTCAAGTGCATGGTAACATCAGATTGCATACAGTATCTGAAGATAACTATGTTAGATTCCTGCATATTCTACAAACTTATGCCCCTTTTTTAAAAAATCCACAAATATCACATTACAGACAAATTACAAGAGACTTTTTTTTTAAAAAAAAAACCCAACACTATATACAAGGTGCATTTTTTATTTTTAATGGCATCAACACATGCAATATATTCCAAACATTGGGCAGGAAGGAATCTTTCAGTGCAAAATGCTGTCAGATTCCACAATTTAATAAGCAAACTCAATGTAACTAACAAGATAATGGGGGAGGAAATCTTCATTCCAACTACCCTTGAACCAAATAAATCCTGGGTGGGCAGCTGAGTAGATAACAGGATTTTAACAAGCCTGTTCTGATGTGCATGGGAATCAGTCGGCCTTTTCCAGCGTACTATATCTGCTAAACAATTCCTATGAACTGAAACAATGCCCAGTGAAACAAAGACATGGGCAGATGAATAAAGAGGCTTCTTTATGCTTTCATTTGCAACCTCTCAATTTTTCCCAGAAACAAAAGAGAGCACTCTGTTCCCAAAACGAGTCTATTGTAAAGATTCACTGGCCATAAACACATGAGAGGAATCAGAGCTTCTAACTTTTTACAATTCTTTAGCCTCTCATGTTTTTGCAATTTAACAAAACTGTATTTGAACTGCAACAAAATCTGGGTCATTTCAAGTTCAAACTAAAAATGCTAAGCATTTTTTCTATACCTTTTCATCTCATCTCGTGTCACTACAAAACAATTTAAAATAAACTACTGAAATTCTGATATTTTAAAAAAGAAAGATGGTGTTTATTTTAACAACAGTCCTTTCTGTCTAGAGGTGATAGATCAGGAGAGAGGCAGCCTTAGGAGAATCTACTGCAAAATTCTTCTATGAAAGTGGTAAAGGTAGTTAGGATCACAAAAACATCCCCCTACCTCCAACTGCTCCAGAAAATTGCTGATTTTCCCCCTTTCCATTAAGTATGTTTTTAGATCCTTGAGACTCTATTAATCTTTGACAGACATTACATAATCAAAAATCAGCCTGGCATTTCAAAGATCCATTTTATATAGCCTTGGTAAAACTATTTTTAAAAAGAAAACGGTGTTGTTTTTCAGCTACTAAGTCATGGTCGAGCACCAGTTTTCAGAATGTGTCCCTACAGTTTGCTTGCAAAAAAACTTGCTCATCCTTATTGTGTGAAGTTCTGTTGTTTTTCCAGAAGAAAAGGAAACCCAATTTTCCTCTTCTTATCAGAAAAATTACACCCACTATAAAGAGAACATTTTATGTGATGTATGTCAGTGCTGTCCAACTTCTAACCGGCCAAGGGCCGGACTTGAGGTCACTGATGACCTGGGGGGCCGTTCGGCCCCGCCCCGGCCCCGCCCCAGGCCCCTCTCCCAGCCCCGCCCCGCCCCGCCCCTGACTGGCTTCTCCTTTCTCCCTCTTTCCCCGCGCGCGCCGACGCCTGGGATCCCCGCGCGCGCGGGGAAAGAGAGAGAGAGGAGAAGCCAGTCAGCTGACTGGCTTCTCCTTTCTCCCTCTTTCCCCGCGCGCGCACCCTTGCCCCGATCCCGAGCGCCGGCGCGGGGAGGGGAAGGAGGAGGGGCGAAGGAGGAAGAAGGCAGCCAGCTGACTTCCTCCTCCTTCGCCCTCCTCCTCCCCCCGCGGACGCGCCACGGCTCCAATCGTGAGCTGCGGTGCGGGGAGGGAAAGGAGGAAGGGAGAAGGAGGAGGAGCTAGCTCTCTTCCTCCTCCCTGCCCCGCCTCCCCCCTCCCCCCCGGCCGCCATTTTTTTAAAAAAATAGATTTTTAAAAAAATAAAAATAAAAATGGCGGCCGAGGGCATAGCAGGGGCCGTGCTCAACA
The DNA here is from genome assembly GCA_030556195.1 of Anolis apletophallus. Taxonomy (NCBI): domain Eukaryota; kingdom Metazoa; phylum Chordata; class Lepidosauria; order Squamata; family Anolidae; genus Anolis; species Anolis apletophallus. Next base: position 85,488,419 of record JARBWK010000007.1, read on the forward strand.
GGCTGGGGGGCCGTGTACGGCCCCCCGGGCCGCCAGTTGGACAGCCCTGATGTATGTCATTAAACAATGGGTCTTTCTTGCATGCCACAAGTCTTTCTGTTGGACCACAAATCTCTATAAATGATTTAATATCAGATGACCTACAGCTATTATATGTACAGTATATGGAGGATATCAACACAGAGAGCAGGTGATGACTGCACCAGGGCCAGTCCACAACATAATGCTCCGGACCACCCTTTGCCTTAGTCTATGAAAGCTTATGTTACGAGTATTGCCAACCAAGTAATGTGGTACAAAACCAGCAGAGGCAGGAGTGAAGCGAATGTGCACCTGATCATATGTCAAGTGAAGGTATCAGGTTGACGCCTGGGCAGTGTGTATATGCACCAGAGGTCAGCTCAGAATGCAGGGGGTTTTTTCACTGTCCCCCATCCCAATATGCATGTACAGATTTCTGCCCCTTGATCAATTCCACTATGCAATGCGATTTACATCTATACAGGTTGAGGTGTATTACAGAATCTTTTTCAGAATATCCCCCAATTTTGTGCATGCTGGTACCCATTCAAGCTTGTGTCATTCAAACACTGCATCCTCTAAATGGCTTCAAGTCCATATTAAGTGGCCAGTGTACATGTGCCCCCAGACTTTAAGGAACTATAAAATGCTTTTGCATAGTGACTAAGGTCCCATCTACAATGACCATCAGATGTGGCTCCAAGCCCATTTGAAACTGCACACCACAGCAAGGATTATAGAGCACATTAAAGAAAGCCACTGAAATGTTCAAACTAAGCCCTTTAATGTGCTGCAGCATATCCCAATATATTCCAGAGTGTGAGCAGCACATTCTAGGCACTTGCCATGGCTGAAGTGCTTTGTAAGGTTCCAACCACAGAGCAAGGGAACTGCCAAAAATGCCCTAAGGGAGTGCAGGGATCTAATTGACGTCCTGGGAGGGATAACTGATTACCTCCATACCAAATTGTTAATCTCCAATTTTCTACCTTTGGAGCACTAGTGCACATCTCTCCCAGAAATGCATTTTTTAATATCCAGAGCGAGGTTTGAGGTCAAGTTCCATGGTTCATGTAATCACCTTTCTGGTGTTAGTTTAGATCAGTGGTTCCCAAAGTGGGCGATACCACCCCCTGGTGGGCAGTGGGGCGATCCAAGGGGGCGCTGGGAGGCTCAGAATTTGGGGGGCGCTGAACCCCTGTAAGGGTGCGGTGGCATGAGCCAGGCTGGCCACTTGCAGGGTCGCGCGCTTGCAATGACGTCCCCATTGGAAGAAAGAGGCCGATACATAGGACTGCACCATGGGCAGGGTTGATGAGAGAAAGGAGGCACGCGCTGCAGTTTCCACGGCAATGCCTGCCCAGGGATTCCAACTCGCAGAGACAGAGTCGCAAGCACGCAATTCCCAGGGAGGTGTTGCCGTTTGATCCAGATCTGTCATTCATGGGGATCTTAGTGATCTGTGGAAGTCAAAGCTGAATTGGCTGAAGGTACTGCAAATACCATCATCCGTTGCTCATACTCCCCCAAACATATTGTTTTTGTGATTATTTCTGAATTCAATGTTTGTATTTTGCACCTTTCTTTACTATATTTTACGAAAAAGGTAGAAACATTAATACATATATTTTTCTGTTTAATTGCTATTAAAATTTTGTAGTAGGCCAAAAAAGTTTGGGAACCACTGGTTTAGATGAACCTAAACTAGGTGATAACACAGTTATATCTTTGAATTCTATAGACAAAAAATTGTTATCAGAATCACATCACAAAACTGGAGGATTGTATGTCACAGTTATTTCCAAGTAAGTCGTTTCTAGGTTTTTCAACAGTCCTTATAGCTTGATGTAAGTGTTTCAAGAGGGAAAAAAATCATTGCAATATGCTGGCACAGCATGTCATGAGTCAGATTTAATATTTCTCAGACATACAGTCATGAAAATCACTTCAAGATTAAAATTAATGATTGAACAACATTACATCTGGTTCTGACCTAAACCATATATTTAAACAACAGTTACATAAGAGTGTCACAGCTTGGTCTTCACAGATGATTACAGATTTGTGAGTTTCAAAAATATTTCTAAAATACTTAGTCAAAACAAGTCTTTTGTTAAGACTGTGTCTTGTACAGCAGCCTCAATCACGTTACTCATATAAAGAAATCTGTGTGGCTAGATGGCAGCATCACATGTACAACCTATAAAGTGCAACTCATGATATATAATTCTATGACATATAAAGTATTTATTCTGACCTCTAAATGTATCTTAGTCTAGGCTATCTGCCAGAACGTATCTTTCCATGTGAGCCTATCCAGGCCCCCAGATCCTCAAGAGAGTCTCTTATTTTAGCCCCAACAGCTTCACAGCAGGGTCATAAGATAGGGTCTACTCGCTTGCTATCAAGAGGAACCTTCCTAAAACATCATTGACACCTGACAAATATACTGGGGAATGCAGAAATGCTCCCGACTGGCCCTCAGGAAATTTCAGATTATCTGTTCCTGACCCATGGCAGTAGTGGATTAGAGTCTACACAGTCCAGTCAGGCCGATACCATTTTGCTGCTTGCTGCTGAAAGGCCACAAAGCTTCAGGGGAGATCCAGGGGGTTGCCAGGCACCTTGGATAACATCAGCAAAGTTAGCCACGCAACCAGGGAGAAGAAAAGAATGTACTCAACATTAGGAATAGAAGCCCCTAGATGTCATGTGGAGTTCCAGCAATTTCTAGTCCACTACAGATTTTAGGAATAGTGTAGACAAGTCCTATAATGGTTAGAATCAACCCCTTCTTGCTGGCACCATATCTCATCTGTTCTTGAGAGCTAAGCAACTTCAGTATGATTAGTAACTTCATAGGACACTACGAACGAATACCAAGACCTATAGGCTACACTTCAGAGGAAGGTATCAGCAAAACTACTTCTTGAGTATCACTTTCCTAAGAAAGCCCTGTCAAGTTTATGAAGTTGCCGTAAATTGACATGCGACTTGAAGAGATACACACACAACTACATGGAAGACAACAAATGAACAGCTGCTCATGAGGTCATCATTGCTGGAGATGATGACCACATTAAAATCTGCAAACAGGGCCAAGCAGTATGTATACAGGCCAAAAACTGTGGGAACGGAAGCACAGCCTATCTACAATTTTGTGATGCTTTTCTCATGTGAGGAAGGTCCCAAGCATGCCATCATCCATGTTTTAATGAAATCTATTTTAAAGTGATTTGTCCCATAGATTTAAAGACTGCATTTTAGTATATATATACACACTGAAATGTCATGAAATCCTGTCCACAAAAAACTATTAAGATGAAAAAAGGAGATATTGTTCAAATCAGGTTTCATTGGTATATACAAGACTATGATGAAGGCACGGGGTTAAGCATTTCCTCCTTTTTCTAGATAGCTGGCATAATTTAGAAGATTATTTCTGACTAGACTAAACCATAGTTACTTGTCACATCTGTAATGTGACTTCAGCAAATTCTAGAACCTATTATTACTTGATCCTGGTTTGCAATCCTAATTTGAAATCTGGATTTGTGGTCCTGGTTTAGTCCTGGTTCACAAATAACAACGAAATATAGTTTGATTATGAGACGAAAAGGGGAAAGAATGAAGAGGTGGCACTTAAGCCCATCAATAATTCCTGATACTTCAAACTATGATCTGGTAGGATTATATGAATATAGACTATAGACAGGGCCGTAGCCAGGATTTTGATTCGGGGGGGGGGGGCTGAGTTTGGTTCGGGGGGGGGGGCTGAGACTGGGTGGAAGAGGGTCTATCCTAGCAAACCTTTTGTATTGTTATTCCAATAACCCCATTAATGTGGGATATAATGAGCATGGTGATCAGATCATGATATGAATAAACATAACAGTTTAAATAATGTACCAGTAAGGCCTTTTCGCAGACCACCCTGAGAATTTCGGGGGGGGGGCTGAAGCCCCCTTAGCCCCCCCCCCTGGCTACATGCCTGACTATAGAGAAAACTATACCAAACCTCAACTTCAGGTTTCACTATACATTTCTTCTTTTACCAGTTTCCTGCATTCCCCCCACCATTTGTATTTGTTCTGAAATATCTGAAAAGGATATTGGTAGTCTCCATAATGTAATTGCTCAACCTCTTTGGATTAAAAAAAATCATGTTTTTGTATAAAATACATTTAGTTAAACTATATATTTTTAACTTTTGTGTGAACTGAAGTTTTTAGATGTATCAGTTTTAATGTTTTTAAACTTCTCTAAATCTTAGATTGAAAAATGTGGCATTTAAATAAATGTAATAATAATTTTTATTTATTTATTTATTTTGGGATTTATTAATCGCCCATCCCAGATGGCTCTGGGCGAATTACAGTAAAGCACACAGCAAAGTACCTAAAACATCTAAAACATCTAAAAACAATTAACAGTTCTCAGCTGAATGCCCTCTCAAACAGCCACGTTTTACAAGCCGTGCGAAAGTCTTTTAGATCACGGGTGGCTCTGATGTGAGGGAGGTTGTTCCAGAGTGACGGGGTGATCACCGAAAAAGCTCTATGCCAGGTTGATGTCAGATGGGCTTCCTTAGGGCCTGGGACCTGTAATAGATTCTGATGGTCTGAGCGTGGTGATCTCCAGGGTCGACACGGAGAGAGGCGTTCCTGTAGGTGCTCCGGCCCTTATTCATGCAAGGCCTTAAAGATTAGTACCAGCACCTTGTGAGTAATACAGAACTCAACTGTAAGCCAGTGCAGTCGGTATAGAGCAGGTGTTATATTGTTCCTTACGGGGGTTCCCGTGAGGAGTCTGGCCGCCGCATTCTGTACCAGTCGAAGTTTCCGGGTCACCGACAAGGGGAGGCCAACATAAAGGGCATTACAATAGTAAATACTTGAAGTTACCATCTCATGAACTACTGTGGCCAGGCCATCCCCAGACAGGTAGGGCACCAGCCACCTAGCCTGCCGAAGATGGAAAAAGGCTGACTTACTGACAGCGGAGACCTGGGCCTCCATTGTCAATAATGAGTCAAAAATGACACCAAGGCTTTTGACGGTGATAGCTGGAGAGAGGTTCACTGTCTATGGTGGGCAACTGAACCTTAACTAATCCAGGATGACCCAGCCACAAGATCTCCGTCTTTACCGGATTCACCCTTAGTCTACTGGAACGCAGCCAACCTGTTACAGCCTCAAGGCAAGATGTGAAGTTATCAGGAACCGAGTCTGGTCGGCCGTCCATCCGTAGAAGAAGCTGGGTGTCATCAGCATACTGATAACATTCCAGTCCATAACTCCGAACTAGCTGAGCAAGTGGTCGCATATAGATGTTAAATAACAGTGGAGATAGAATGGCCCCTGAGGGACTCCACATATAAGTGGTGGTTTTTCAGAGGTCGTCCCGTTCCATTCCACTCGTTGCCAGCAGTTCAGGAGGAAGGAGTCCACCCAGTTAAGGGCATGTTAGTATGTTATTTCACTAGAACAGATGATATCTCAGCACTTAAACCAAGATATTAGGCAGGGAAGGAAATGTTCTCATTTAAAGTGACACTGTTTTCAAATATTTGATAGACAAACTTTTTAAAATCACCATCACCATCATCACCACCATAAAAACAGGGAACAGGATAACTGAAAATAAACAGAGGGAAGAGCTTATGAAATTACAAAATTCATAAATTGTTATTTTTACCACTCTGAGTACCTCTGGTAACAAGAAAAAATAATGGTTTCAGTGGTGGAAGATGCTGTCAGTGTTCCCAAATGAACTGATAAAACATGTGAAAGCAATCACAATAGTAAAATTATTCAAAAATTGTGCTCCTTGGAATGTGTGAGACTATCAAACAATACTTCACTGATTATCAATGTCTTGGTCAGAAGCCAAATAACAGATAATCTAAAAGTCTGGTAATAACACCTGGTAGACTGTGAAACAGAGAATATAACTGCTAGCTTGCAATTAGTATTTGAAGACATCCCAAGAGGCAACTAATCCAAAACTTGCAGTACAGGGATCAATGCCTAATATATCCGAGGCCCCTTCCACACAGGCCAAAAACCCCAGAAACAGGCAACAATAGGCACAAACTTTATGATTGGGGGGGGGGGCACATTCTCTCCTGTGCCGAACCAGCATTGGCACGGGGTGGGGGGTATGGCTACTGGCACCCCTGCCTTCCCTCACCCTCTTTTCTGCCCTTAAATAAAATTAAAAAAGGTGTAATTCCCAAGGTTGGAGGCTTCAAAGTGCTCCATTGCTCCTGGAAATGATGCAATGAAGCTTTCAAGAAGGGAGGGGGAAATATCCCCTTGAAAGCTCCATGGCGTCATTTCCAGACACAACTGAGAACTTTGAAGACTCCAGCCTTGGTAATTACAGCTTTTTACTTTGTTTGAGACCAGAAAAGGGGGTGAGGAATGGGAGGATGGCACTGACATCCCTCCTTCAAGGGCTGCTTGAGCCCTTGAAGGCAGGACTGCTGTGGAGACTGCTCCTCAGATTGCGGATATCAATCTCAGGAGCCATCTCCACACGCCCCAAACTTGCAAAGATCTGGACCTTATTGAAAGGCATCCTTATTGAAAGGCGCTTTTGTAGGTTTTTAAAAACTTGTAGTAAACCAGGAAATACCAGCATATTCCAGGTTAAACCAGATTAGTCTGAGGCATTGTTTGGCCTAATCTGGAAAAAAAACACAGGCTTTAGGCCTGTGTAGATGGGCCCTGAGAGGTGCCATCCATCTTCCACTTCCTTCCAAAGTAGACTCTTCTGCTGCTGAATACCTGTAACCACCATAAGGTTTGTTATTTTTACATTTAGAGAATAAAATGAAAACAAATTTCACACAGTCTACTAGGAGGAAAAGAATTCTGCCCCACAAAAGTTTTTTTCTCTTGTCCCCAATATTCTAGCATTGTAGTAACTTAAAATTTCATTTGAGCATTCTGAAACACTGTTTAAGCTACCAAAGGAAATGGGTAGGCAGTTGCCAAGGGAATATGAGTACAGGAAATATAAAAGGTTTTGCATATGAACAATTTTCAGTGTCTTAATCTCGACAGTGCTGGGAAATTGAGGACTCAAGGAGGGGACAGAATTCTTATAAGAGAATCTGATTTAATGACTGGCTATTTATGGTCTCTCTCCCATGCTTCCAACAATTGAGGCAGAACATATCTGGCAAACCCAAATGGCTATGTTAAAACTCAGAAGTATGGTTTCCACCAGGCCTAATTTTGGTTGGTAATGTTACTATGGCAGCCCACAGAATTCTCCAGCTGGTATTCCCATTGACCCTGCTAGTTGGGAAGAATAGGGTAATGTAATCCAAAAACATAGTATCTCCAGTCTGTTTCTGCTCTTTTAGGTCAAGAGAAGTAACAACAGCACTGTAAGGAATAGTAAGCATGACATGGAGCTCAAACAATACAGTAGAGATTGAATGGGCAAACTCCTTCTGAGATATTACTTGTAAGAAGAGGTTTACTGTAGGATAATTCTCATATGCAGTCATGGCTATATTATGCCTTCAGATATGATCATATCCAGGGAACAAGTATTGAGGTAGCTACTCCAACCAACCAGAACCCTGACTGGTAACTGACACCCAGAGGACCTTTTCATCGGCTGCCCTGAAACTGTGGAATGACCTGCCGGAAGAGCTCCGACAGCTAAATGAGCTGTCGGAATTCAAAACACAAATGAAGACATATCTCTTTTGGCAGGCCTAGGCAGTCAGCTTTAACTATTACTTTTAAATCACATTGTTTATAGTGCTTTAACTTTTGTCTCATGTATTTAAATATGTGTATGTTTTCATATATGCTTTTATGGTTGAATTTTAATTATGTTTTAATATGGGATTTTATAGATGTGTTTGACTATGTTGTGCCCTATCTCGAGCTGAAAGGAGAGGCAGATAATAAAACCTGAAAGGGTCAATTTTTTCATGCTTCTGCCGTTTCAGTCTACATTGTGAACATTACAACTTCATTTGTCTTTTCAGTGTATGGGGATATAAACTAAGCAGGAGTTCTCTCTATTACAAGTACAGCTAAATCTTCATGTAATCATTACATCTTCTTAAGCTGCTTCGGCAAACAGAAAGTTTTAAAAAGAATGCAGAGAAATACTTTGGAACACTCTTCACTACATTTCTGAAAAACAGCAAATATAAAATTGCATGAATGTGTCCAGGTTGAGCATTTTTTACATGGGATTTTGAAATTTGAAATACTTCAAAATATAAAATTGTCCACATAAATGGCTGGGTCTTTGCTTTCTGATGGGTCAATGTACAAACTTTGTTTCATGGTCTGATAAACATGGTAATGGCTAGTTGGGGATACTGCATGTTACAGACCAAAGTTTAACTTTTCTCCCAGCTCTGCACATGGAAAACTAGTAATTCAGGGTGAAAATATCTAGCAATAATTTTCACCAAGTCCCCGGAACACTTGTTTGCAGGATGGTGGATATGTAGTCCACAAATACGTTTTTCAAGCAATAATTACAACATACTTTTCCACATGAAAAAAAATTCTTATGAATGTGTGTTTGTGTGTCTGTGTTTCCATCTGTCTATCCTTGCATGAAAGGGAATACTGCACAATGAAACATGTATTTCTCTACATACATTCTGCTATTCCATTTTTCTGAGGATTCTAAAAATGCCCTTAATTTGGTTGTAAAGAAATCCTGGCCTACCTAATGATGCAAATCACAAAATTACTCAACAAGATACTGTTATCTTTCTTAATTGTGATGAGTAGAATTTATGATATCACTAGACTCCTATTATACAGCCAATTGTATCATGAGAAGTAGTTTCTGGAAAAGATGAGAACACCTGACTTTTCTAGTGTATACAGGAAAAGAGAAAGGGTCATTTGTCCATGCCACATGTTGCATTTGCTTTGTGTTTCCCAGGCTGATTTTTTCTCATTTTTAAAATTGCTATAAATAGTCTTAACTTCCACATGTACTGGTATTACTAACCTTTACTATATTAAGTGCCCAATGAAGTAAGGACACTGCCGTTTCTAAAATTAAGAAACCAAATAAATCTTTACTGAACTGCAGGTCTACAGGGTGTGTTTGCATAGTGAACTGAAACTCTCATCCTGGCTAAATCTCATATGCACTACTGCAATCTGAAATAATGAGTTCTCTGAACTAAATTAAATGCAGCTCTTGTTTCTGCTAATGCCTCAAAGCTCTAGAAGTCAGTGGAGGCGTCCATCAGCACAAATGTGCTGTGGATAGGGCAATCAATTTTAAATACTGAAGTTTGTCAAAACATATCCCCATAAAGACACAGAACGGATTCAATGAGGAATAAGTCATGGTTACAGTTAAATGGGTTAGTCAGCTTTATAAGAATGATGTGGTGCGCCATACTCCTTGTTTTATTTCATTTGACAAGAGCACTTACAGAGTCCAGATTTGCAAATTCATATTTAGTTATGTTTACTAACTAAGCACCCATTAGAATTAGCTGTATAAACATGCAAAAACCATCTTACATACATACACTGACCAAGGGCATTCTACCTGTGGAGCTAGTATACTTGCACCCCAGTAGTATTCCTGTGGATAGCAGCCAGAGAAAATCTTCTTGTGGTGGTTGACAACAGGACAGAAACAGTCTTTGATCCATAACTCCCAGATTTGTGCCACCCTACACCTCACTCACACACAAGTTATCTCTCCTGTTGTAGACAATGAGACGGTAAAATAAAAAACACACTGCATTGGGAAGAAACACAATCTCATTCTGTTGGACCTCCAGCAATCAGAAGAGTTTTGGGTGAGGTGGTCAATATGCCACTTCACATGCTCTGACCTCCAACTCTGGATATCATTGTTACAAACAGTGTTATTTGTTTGCTTGAAATATTGCCTCCTAGACTAAAGGGGCTCCAAGATGAATAACACATAAAAAGACAATTAAAACCATACAAGTATGAAAACTTTAAAAAGCACATTAAAATACTCTTTAAATACCCATAAAGACAATCTAAAAAAACAATACTAGAATCCAGTTTTGAAACAGGGCAAATGGTAATTTCAAACATTGAATGCCATGTGGAACAACCGTTTCAGCTGCCCACTAGAAGCTTAAAAGGGATGAGACATGCCAACTTCCTTGGACAGGGAATTCCACAGTTGCGTTCCTACATGTCCCCGCTGACCCAACAATCTCTTACACGTCTCCACCAAAATTAGTCGGATCTAGACAGCCCCTTTATTGTGGAAACTTTCGCAATAAAAAGGGGGCTGTCCAGACAACTTTCTGGGCAACCTGGAATTAATTCGCTATAAACCAGCAAACCCCTGGTTTGTGGCGAATTAATTTAATAGTGGGCTTTATTCCACACCTTCTTGGAAGGAGCGGGATAAACCCACTACTTCTGGTGTCTGGACAGTATTCCCACAGGCTTATACTCGAGTATATACAGTGCTAATAACAGAGTAAAATAATAAATAACCTTGACTCAAGTATAAGATGAGGGGAGCTTTTTAAGCCTAAAAAGGGGGCTGAAAAACTAGGCTTATACTCAATTGTATACAGTATATGTACATGTGCAACCTCATCCCAAACAGACTGCCTTCAAACTGCATGTCAATTTTTGGTGATCCTAAAATTACTTTCCTGGGAAAGTATTCTCAGAAGTTGTATATCACTTCCTTCCTTTGAAATGTAGCCTACAAATCCGAGCATTCTTTGGCATTCCTTCATTCAAGTAGGCCTCAACCTACTTAGCTACCAAGATTAGGTGGGATGAATATAAAGGTATAACCTGTATTACAAATCCAATGAAACTACAACAGGCCCAGTAAATCCATACAAACTAATAAAGCAACATTTTAATTGATTTTGTTGATTCACCTTGTTTATTCTAATTGGGAGTAGCAATTTAGGTCAAGAATAAAAACATTCTATTAACATAAAACATTTCTGAATTGCAAACAAGACAAAAAGGCATTACCTTTATAAAGGAGGTTTTCAAAGAAAAGTACCATCAATTTCAGGAGATGGTTCTATACACAGAATGCTTTAAAGAATCTAATTCTGATAAATAAACAGCATTTCTTAGAATACTGAAAAATACAATGTTGTTTTGTAATTAATTTTTTTATACATCTCAAGCTCTACAACTGTCACCTGACTGTAAATTTTGAAATTTTGCCATTTCCTTTCTTTTTCCAAATTGTGTTTCACTGTGGAATAAGTACATCAAGAACATGTTCCACACATAAATGGTGTTGTTGCTCATGCTATTAGCCTTCAGCTCTAGCTATACATATTTTCATTGTTATTTTAGAAAAAGCGGAACAGATTTCTTATAAACCATAATTTTATACAGCACCTTTTATGACCATTTTTGTTTTACCCATTCAGCCTTAAACTTTTTACGGTGAAAGGTCTAGAATACTTTTTGTTTCCTTTATAGTAAAATAGGAATAGTTGAAAGGGACGACAGATTGTATGGCAAATACACAACTTCAGAAAGAACCATTATTTGATACCCTAGATTCAATTCTTTATCCTAACTAAAGAAGATTAACTGAAGATGAAACATAATTGTTTCAAATATAGGCAGCTTCCATTGATTCAATAGATCTATTATAGTTGAAACTAACAATGGGATGTGAGCCACTGTCCTGAATCCCAGACACAAGCACTTGTTTTAGGTTTTAAAGTATGGAAAACAGAGGGCTGCACACGTTAATTCATTCATTTTATTTAAGGCATTTATAGATCAGCCCTCCCCCCCTTCCCCCTAGGACTTAAAGCAATGCAAATTTACAAGACACTGAAAATACTTTGTAGACTATAACTTTTTAAAACATGTTTAAAACATCCCTTTTTCAAAAGGTGGGTTCTATTCAGATTCATTTGTTTACTCTGTAATTCATGCCCTTGCAACCTGTACCTTTCCAGAAAATACTGAATTTGCATCAGACCCAGCTAGAATAACAGCAATAATAGTTCATTGACATCAGAAAGGTGAAAGATCCACAACTGTACTCTAATACGAGTACACCAGGTGTGTCATGAATATCCAACACACCTTTTTGCCCTCTGTGAAAATGAGGGTAGTATTCATGCATCTAGTGATATGGATTCTAGTTCATAGCACACTATAGAATTATAGCAGTCTGAATCCATATTAACTGTCTTGTATTAATGTGATGAGATTCTGGGGTTTGTAGTTTTGTGAGGTATTGCCCTTTTCTACAAGAAACCGCTGGTCCCACAGCAAACTAAACTACAAATCCCAGGATTCTGTAAGATGGAGCCATAGCAGTTTAGGTGCTGTCCAATTGCAATATGAATCCTACAATATGAATAGACCAATAGATATTTATTCTGCAAAAAATGAATTATTTTCTTCAAGTATATTGCAAGTAGTTTTTAAAGCCTTTTTTAAAAATTCACTCTCATAAAAACAGGAAGTGTAACAATTCTGATGTCTTAAATGTTAAGGAAACTAAAACAGATGCTACATACATGTGAGCAATTCACTTTCTTTGCATAGGCAAAAAATATCACAAGGAAAGGAACTATAATGACTCACTAGGTGGTCATCTTCACTTAATAAAAATAAATTCATTCAATTTCCCCAAACTATTTTTATGCTATGCGCAAAAGATTGCACAATTCAGAAACCGAAAATGCAATGTTTTCTAATATGACAAGTATTATATGAGGTTGACCTTCTTCCTTAAACCAATGTAACCCACAAGATTTTGTTTCTTCTATTACTGCAAGCTTCAAGCAAAATGTGTGGTGCACAGAGATCATAAAGAACCATAGCATTGTGGTGTGGATAATTTCCCTTCCCTTTGCAGCCTACAGGGCCAATTCTACCCCTACTATCTTAGGGGATTCCTCAAACACTGAGAAACAGATTTCAGGGTTACAAGGGAAGGTGTGTGTGTGTGGTGGGGGGGTGTACTAGCAAAACTTGTCCTCTTCATCTTCTAATGTCCCTAACATATGATAAACAGAAGTCTGCTGATGGGATGCTCTAACTAACTGATTGACCACTAGTTAGGATCCAATCCAATGGTAAGGTTTTTTGAAAGGAATGATCCCCAAACAGGATGGGTGAGATAAATTTAAAACTGGCATTTAGTCCAAAGTTTTTCCAACTACTGGTTTGTTGCCACCTTAAAATGAACAGCAATTATTTTCATACCCTTCAGGTCAGGATATGAAATAGAACAGTAAAACTTCTTAAATACCAACCCTAGATTGGCTGTAGCTAAATAAAAATATTCCTTAAAGATTTAGTTATATCTCTGGTATTTCTTATAGTGAAATGTTGAAATGTTAATGAATTCAAGATTTAAGGGCACATCATCTTGACTGTGAACTAGATAAAATGGGTACAAAATGTGCATGTTTTCAAATAATTGTACTGCACACAATGTCAATTTCTGCTTTTCCTCAAAAACATATTTGAAATGCATCTGGTAGTTTAATGTAAGTAAACATTTTCCTTTAGAATGGTTTATTCTCTTATCCATCTGGCAAAACAATGACGTTATTTCCTCAGAACATGTTGAGAACATCACTATTTCAAACATGTTACTGACATTTCAAACATGCTACCAACATTACTATAAGGGGGGAAACATGCTAGAATTGTGAAGTATTGACCATTTTCTAATATATTTCAATAATATCACTGAAATTGCGGAGCCTTTTTTAAGCATGCAAGTCATATTCCTGAAAGGGAAAACAAATAAACAAATGGAAATGAAATAAAAATAGATTATATACACACACACCCCAGTCTACACAAGCAATTCCAAACACATGGTGACACTAATCTACACTTCACAACACTATCCATAGAAATCTACAAGTCTTTGCTTTTTTGTAAATCATAACAAAATAAGTATGACTTGCCTAACTATGAAGTTCTCAATATTTACTCTCTAATTTATACAAACAACATGTGATATGATGTCATCACACTGTGCCCCGCCTCACACCTGGCTTCATATTATTGTTTACCAGGGAGAAAATTATCATATGACTACTTCACCTTACAGAACTGTAACAGCTCCATGGCATTCACAATTTCTAGTATGGAAGTTTGTGCTAATTTCCAGAAAAGTCTTATAGAGACAGGGAGCTAGATCAAAAACCTCCCCAAAAATGAGGAAAATGGTGTCATTAGTCCAGAAAACACTCATCAAAAAGCAAGGTAATAATGGCTTCCATTTTTGTCACACTGGGTCTGATTCCAGCCACTAAACCATAAATGCCTATCTATTTTGCTTGTTTTAATATGCCCAGAAACCATTTCTCACAGTCTTCACAGCCATTTTTAATACTGCTATATAACCTTTTAAAGATTTTTGTCTACCTTTCTAGTGTCCCAGACACACAAAGAAAAGATGTAAAAGCAGTTAGGCTTACTAGACAGGGTTGCAAATTTAAGTAATTGCTTCCTTAAGTGGGAAAAGGTATGCCTGGATTTTATTCTCAGTTCTATATACCTGGATGTCCCTTCTTCCTGTTTTATTTAAAGGACTATTTCCTTTTTCTCAGTTTAATTCAGAGATCCTTTCTTGTCCCCAATCTCCAAAGCACCATCAGTTGTTGTTCTTATAAATGTTCCTGTTAAACCTTTTCCTCTTTGTATTGTCATGCTCTTCCATGAGAACCATTAAATGCATTTTAAAAAATAACTGAGGCCCAGTATTTAATATTCAGTGATCTTGAATATCAGAGTTACAGTATGTTTTAAATTGCTATACTGAATATATATTGAACATGCTGTCTGCTTTTCTATGTTAAAACATGAGTACAGGAGTTGTCATGTTTTAACGTGAATACAGGAGTTGTCAAATCCCATGAGAATACCTTGCAGATATGGGAATAGATTTAAAAATGGAAATAATCTAGTTAATGCATACATCCTAAGTTGTAGTCATTATACGTAAGTTGCCTCTATGCATTTTACCAAAGTTTGAAATAATATGTAGTATATAAGAAACTCTTAGCAATGAGGGTGAGTGGGTATGATGAAGCCATGTAACTGCAAACACACACACACACACCCTAAAACCCGCTTTCCAGATGCAGGTTTATAAAAATGATTTCATACCGAAGTTCCAGCACTGCTACACCCTATTAAAAAAGAATCCTAACCTGCTTTAACGGCTATCCAAACAAGGGGGAAATTGGATTCTTCAACCATGACATGCCACTGACACTAAGTGATACACTGACATGCAATAAAACTAGTTCCTGCCATAATTCACAGGTTCTGTTTTAATTCAAAAACAGTCCTGAGAGGGGGAGATAAGTACCAAATGAAATAAGAGCTCACTGTAGAATTCGGATTTATATATTTAGCTACGAAGTAATATTCTGAAGTACAAAAGAGAAACAGAGGCATCTTTAAGAGCTACAAAGAGAAGAAGGAAAGCCTAACAAAAAGGAAGTTGTCTGGGGAGGGGAAACATTTTTAGACAGGGAACTGCCTAGCAATAAAAAGGGGGTTTTTGTGTGTGTTTTTAAAAACCCAATCTCATGCCATTTATACACACGGAAAATAGGAAGCTCAGCCAAAAGTTAAAACAGTCTCCTCCAAGGAGAAGAGGGAAAGGTCTGCTTTAATGAAAGCTTTTCCCATCAGGACAAGCTAACCTCTTATTAAGCCAAAAGAGAAAATCTCCCAGCTGTTTAGGATCAATGCTTCTGCACCTTAAATGTCTGATGCAACCATCACAGCCAGCCAAAGGGGCAATAACAAGGGACAGAGTGGGGGGAAATGCTGCTATTTGAAACAAGGATAATAAGAGCCGGGATCTCTGCAACATGCCAAGTCAGTGTTTACCACACTTCAATAGCAGGGATCCAGTTCACAGCCAGGGAGTAATCTGAGCTCCGCACCATGGACAGGGGCGGCTGCTGAAGCGGTGGCTGCTGCTGCTACTACTACTGCGGCTAATGCAGCTGCCTCCCTGGATCCAAGTGCCCAACCCTGCAGGATTTAAACTGGAGGCCCTCCATCGCCAAATGTCTGCCCCAGCCAGGAATACAAAATCCTCATTTCCCCCAAAGCGCTGCATAGAGGAAGAACTCCTTGCTGCTTCCAGAAGATATGCTTCTGACCACAAATGCCACTTAAAGATACAGTGATTTGCACCATCTGGCACAGGGATTAACTCCTCTCTGCCCTTCACACTCGGAAGACCGGCTTTTGCACTGACCACACCACCGGTGTCCATCTTCTGCTTCCTGACTCACTTCTGGAAAATCCCCTGAAGTAACCTCTATCCTTTAAAAAAAAATACACACCAGTTCCGTTTGCAGATATAGATAATCCATTAACCCAAGAAACAGTGCACAAATTGCCACCCTATCCCAACATGAGACTCGAGAGCGAGGGATCCATGTAAACTAAATGCATCACAGATACTTCAAGAGCGTATGGTTAATGATTTCCACCTTTTGGGACATGCAGGGTGACCACAGATAAAGACTTCTATATCTGGAGGATTCTGCCTCCCACACTGACTTAGCAGATCATGGGAATCTTCTGCTCTCTGAGGCGTTCAAAACTCAGCAGAGATAATAAAAAAAATCTGAGTCATTTTCCCATAACTATCTGCTCCCTCATTTCCTGTCCAAACCAATTGAACCCTCACACCAATCCCTGCTCTGACCCTGAGAAGAAAACGCAACTCCCTGCTCCAAAGTCCCAAACACACATTCTGTCCACATAAACTCATCCTCAAGTGCTTAAAAATTTCCAAATCAGGAAGGCCAAGAAAGGAAGAACATTACAGGAGAGTGCGAGGCAGGTGGACTGAATTAATAAAGGAAGCCTCCACCCTGGGACTTCCTTTTTATAAGACCTGAGTAGGTCTTATAAATAACAAGGTCCCCTGGGGGACTCTCATTCATAGGGCCACCATAAGGTGGAACTCACATAAACTAACCACAATTAAGATTCATTCTTTGGTTAGAAATCCTTGAATCCTTACACTAGGGAGACTCCAAGTGGTGGCCCCTGAAACAAGTGTGGCCCTTGGGTGTGTTTCCAGAAAATAAGGAAACAACTGCAGCAAAATATGGCACGTTTGGGTGAAAAAAAGGGCTTACCATTTTCCCACATCAGGTAGCCTGAGGCCCCTTCCACGCACATGAATAAAATCCCACATTTTCTGCAGTGTGGGCTCAGAAAACTCAGTGCCCTTCCATAGAGCCCACAATATCAAGGCAGGAAATCCCAAATTATCTGGCTGTAGACTCAGATAACCCAGTTCAAAGCAGATACTGTGAGATTTTCTGCCTTGATATCCTGGGATATAGGACTGTGTGGAAGAGCCCACAGTTCAAAGCAGATATTGTGGGATTTTCTGCCTTGATATTCTGGGTTATATGGCTGTGTGGAAGGGCCCAGAGAATCACTGCTCTCTATAAAATGCCACAAATGTTGATGTGTTGAACAAGGACATCGACTCGTTGCCTTGTCTCTGAGGATTTCCTGCCTTGATATTCCAGGATATAGGGCTGTGTGGAAGGGCCCTGAGTCCATTCTCAGATAATGTAGGATTTCCTACCTTGATATAGGGCTGTGTGAAAGGCTGAGTCCACGCTCAGATAATGTCGGATTTCCTACCTTGATATTCCAGGATATAGGGCTGTGTGGAAGGCTCTGAGTCCACACTCAAATAATGTGGGATTTCCTACCTTGATATTCCAGGATATAGGGCTGTGTGGAAGGGCCCCGAGTCCACTCTCAGATAATGTAGGATTTCCTACCTTGATATTCCAGGATATAGGGCTGTGTGGAAGGCTCTGAGTCCACGCTCAGATAATGTGGGATTTCCTGCCTTGATATTCTGGGATATAGGGCTGTATTGAAGGCCCCTGACATATGCAGATAATGTGGGATTATGTGCCTTGATATTCTGGGATCTAGGGCGGTGTGGATGGGCCCTGAGTCCACACTCAGATAATGTGGGATGATGTGCCTTGATATTCTGGGATCTAGGGCTGTGTGGATGGGCCCTGAGTCCACACTCAGATAATGTGGGATGATGTGCCTTGATATTCTGGGATCTAGGGCTGTGTGGATGGGCCCTGAGTCTACACTCAGATAATGTGGGATGATGTGCCTTGATATTCTGGGATCTAGGGCTGTGTGGATGGGCCCTGAGTCCACACTCAGATAATGTGGGATGATGTGCCTTGATATTCTGGGATCTAGGGCTAGGGGGGTGTGGATGGGCCCTGAGTCCACACTCAGATAATGTGGGATTATGTGCCTTGATATTCTGGGATCTAGGGCTGTGTGGATGGGCCCTGAGTCTACACTCAGATAATGTGGGATTTCCTGCCTTGATATTCTGGGATCTAGGGCTGTGTGAATGGGCCCTGAGTCCATATGCAGATAATGTGGGATTATGTGCCTTGATATTCTGGGATCTAGGGCTGTGTGGATGGGCCCTGAGTCCACAAATAATGTGGGATTACATGCCTTGATATTCTGAGATATAGGGTTGTGTGGATGGGCCCTGAGTCCACAAATAATGTGGGATTACATGCCTTGATATTCTGGGATATAGGGCTGTGTGGATGGGCCCTGAGTCCACGCTCAGATAATATGGGATTTCCTGTTTTGATATTCTGAGATACAGCACTGTGTGGAAGGGGCCACAGTTCCACAGACTCAGGCAAACCCTGACTCGACCGGAAATCTTGGGTCAGGAGGCAATCTTTTCCCAATGGCTGTGCATTGATCCCTTCTAGCCATGGGTTTCCTTAGGCAAGGAGGTTTTGCCATGCCTTGGCTCCAAAATGGAAACCATAATGGTATGAATTGATCTCCTTGCCAAACCTTAACCAGTGTTGACCCAAGAATAAATGGGTGATCTGGTGGCTTTGGAATGTGAAGGCCTCGCTTTCTGCCATGGCGACGACCCTCCTTTGGCGCCCCCTGTTGGGCGAGCGAGGGACAAGGCCTGGAAACCCAGGGAAGGAGGGAGGGAGGCAAGGGGCGCGCGCTCGCCCCAATGGAAATCCCCGCCGCGGGAGGGGGAGGAGGAGGAGGAGGGAGCAGCAGGAGGCGAGCGGGGGAGGCTGATTAAATTCTTCCCGGGAAGGGATTAACGGGCCAGGCAAAGGCTCAGCCCCGTCGCCACTGTTCTGCTCCAGGCCCGAGGAAAGGGCCACACCGGGGGGCACTTCTGACCCACCCAAAAGGGGCAGCCGCTGTGGGTGCATCTCTACACTGTATAGCTAATGCAGTTTGACGCCCCCCCCCCCTTCTTTGGACGACTACGGCTCAATCCTGCGGAAGCAAGGTAGTCTTTCGTCGCCTCTGCCAAAGAGTGCTGCTGCCTCGCCAAACTACAACTCCCGTGGTGCCACAGCAGTTAAAGTAGGGTCATGCTGCGTGGAAGCGTCCCGGGGAAGGTAGTGGAGGGATATGTAATATGCAAAGGAGATCAGTACTGTTGCCCACGTATAGAAGCATAGGGACTGTGTGCCTGGAGACCCCTCACACCCTGGGGAGCTCTCCCCCGAGTGGGTCCGTCCCGCGTGGCACACCACAGCCGGGGATTGTGTGCTGCCTGCCTGGAGGCGCCTCACACCTAAGGAACCTCTTCCCCGTGTGGATCCATCCCGCGTGACAGGAACTGGATTTAAAGTGGATTCAATCCCTAGTGTGACGAGGTCCACAGCCACTTAAGAGAACCCGCGCCCTACTTGGAGAGCCCAACTTCCTTCGCTTCCAGCCTCGAGCAACTCACGCGTGGGGACGCTGCGTGGGTGCCTGCCCTCCAGGAGGGGAAGGGGCCCGACCTGCCCGAGGGAACTCTGCGTGGCCTCCTCGACCCCTTTCCCACGCTCCTTCAGTAATAGCACCGTGACCTCCCCGCGTCCCCTTCCCCCCAGAAAACCCCTTTCCACTCCACGCGAGGAAGAGCCTCCCCCCCCCCTCTTTCGGCGCGCCAACTTCCCGCCGCAAACCTTTGCGGGCAGAGGACGCATCTACACTGTGGCGTGAATGCAGTTTGGCCCCGCTTTAACTCCTAGGGCTCATGGCTTTGGAGGCGCACTTTGCAGTGCGAAAGACCCGGTGAAACTACAACTCCCATGACTCCACCGCCTTAAAGTGGTCAGGAACTGCTTTCATTCCATAGTGCAGAAATACCTCTATTGTGATGAGCATCCACCTGCTCAAGGACAGAAGAGAGGGATCCTCTCTCTCTCTCTCTCTCTCTCTCTCTCTCTCTCTCTCTCTCTCTCTCTCCACCTCCATGCGAACCAAAGGCAGCCTGGGAGGGTCTGGTCTCTCCAATCCCCAACTCTCCCCCATTGTTCCCCTTCTCCGATCCGTCCCCAGCCAAGCAAGCAAGCAGGCCCGGCTTCGCCTGCGGGGCAACGGGGGTCCGCCACCGCCCTTCGCCGGGAGATGGCCAAGAACAAAAGCGCCCCGAGCCCGCTCCTTCCTTCTCCCTCCCTTCCCTTCTTTACCTGCTGCAAGGCCGCCAGCACCATCACGAGCAGCGGCGGCAGGATCCTCCGCCTCGGCTGCGCGGCTCCCGCTACCCGGCACATGGAGGCGAGGGAGAGGAGGGGAGAAGGACCCACGGAGGAGGGAAAAGTCCACGGGGCGAGGGGCTTCCTTGGGATGATGGAGTCTCCTCCCGGCACTTGGAGGGGGCCCTATTCCACGCACAAAAGGCGGCGCAGGAGAAGGAGGAGGAGGAGGGCCGAGGAAGGAGATGATAAACACAGGCGCTGCTGGGTATATTCCACTGGCGATAATAATATCCCCCTCCTTGCTCTTCTTCTGCAGAGCGACGAGCTGCCTTCCTTCCTCCCTTCCTTCCTCGCCTTCCTTTCAGTTTGCCTTGGCGCTGCTTCCTCTCCGGCACCGGCTCTGCTGCATGCTGTCCTCTCCGTCTCTCCACTTCCTCGCCTCGCGTCCCCTCCTCCGTGGGCAGAAAGGATAACAATACCGTAGCAGTCGCCTCTGCTTCTTCTTCTTCTATCTCTCTTGTGTGTGTGTCTCTCTCTGGTGCCTTCCTCCGTGCGCGCGCCTTGTGCGCGGCGGCTGGCCCTGTGCGCGCGCCTCGCCTTGTGCTTGGCGGCTGCTGGCAGCTTCACCGCCTCTCTCTTTTCCTCCTCCTCCTCCTCTTCCTCCTCTCTGCCGCTCTCTCTTTCTCTCTCTCTCTCTCTTTGCCGGCCGCACGGACCAATGGGAAAACACCGGCTCCAGCTCAGTCCCAAGCCCTTTTGGACGAAGCTGACGCCCACCATTTATTTATTTATTTTTGTTGTTGTTGTTGTTGTTTTCTCCCCCCCCCCCCCCTTGAGCAAAAGGGTTGCGCTTCTAAGGCTGGGAGTATGGGGGAAGGTTTATCTTGAGCCCTGAAAGAAAGAGAAAAAGAGGGTCCCAACAAAGACCCTGCACACACACACACACCCCACATACATACATACACACACCCGACTTTTGTTCTTTCTTTGTGTGTTAGAAACAATGACTTGGGTGTTCGGAACAATGACTCCACCTAACCCTATAATATCAGTTTCAACACAACACATGTAGTAGGATCTCGAAGCGTCACGAAAGAGAGGGACCAACCCACCACAGCCCCCTACCCACAGACATATATGGATGCTGCAATATAATATATATATACACACACCCGGCTTTTCCCCTTTTGTGCTTCTTTATCCCTTTGTGTTGGGCAGAAACAGAAGGGCTCCTGATCCCAACTCTATCCTGCAGTTTCAAGATAGGTGTGGGCAAAGCCACAAAAGAGATGGGAGGGGGGAGAAAGAAAGGGGACGTGAGGAGCCGACCCCTCCCACATCCATACACACCGGACTTTTCTTTGTGTGTTGGGCAGGAATAAAAGGAGAACGCCAATTGAGCCTAACCCTATAGTGTCAACTGTAAGATGACACATCCAGGTCTGTGTGGTGTGGGCAAAGAAAAAAAAAGGAGGCAAGGAAGGTGGGTTTGAGGGACTGAGCCCACCAAAGCCCCCCTCCCCATACAAATACACGCCCAAGTTGTTTTTCCTTTGTTGGAAACCTTGACTTATCCCAAGACTACTTCGAGCTGATGGGAATAAACAAGTACTTATTATTTGTTGGGGTTCCCACACAAGTCCACACCGGACATTTCTTTCTTGCTTTGTGCTGGACAGAAACAATTGAAATCCACAAGCAATGTGGACAGTTCAACAGAAAAGAGGAAACCATGAAAATGAACATGGTTTCATTTCATGTTCAAGTATTTTTTTATTTTAAAAAACCCCTCTAAAATCTGGGCAGTAAAGAAAGAACAACACTCAAAAAGCAGGGGATTTCCAAGACCAGCTAACAACTCCCAACAAAGGATTCCTTGAGGCAGGAAGCAACCAGACTTTGAAGTTGCAAGGCCATTCAATGCTAAAATGATCAAGGGCCTAGAGAACAAGCCATATGAAGAGTGGCTTAAAGAGCTGGACATGTTTATCTTGAAGAAGAGAAGGCTGAGAGGAGACATAGCCATATATAAATACTGTACGTGAAGGGAAGTCATAGGGAGGAGGGAGCAGGCTTTTTTTCCTGCTGCCCTGGAGACTAGGACGCAGAACAATGGCTTCAAACTACAAGAACTTCCTGACTGTGAGAGCCATTCAGCAGTGGAACTCTCTGCCTCAGAGTGTGGTGGAGGCTCCTTCTTTGGAGGCTTTTTAGTAGAGGCTGGATGGCCATCTGTCAGGAGTGCTTTCAATGTGATTTTCTCTCTTCCAACTCTATGATTCTATGATCAATCAAGATGGCCAATTGCAATAGTCACACTTGCCTGAAGCAGACAGGAGTTCTTTCTCCCACCCAGGACATTCCACAGATATGTAAACCTCCCTTGCCTAGTTTCCAACAGACCTCACAACCTGTGAGGATGCCTGCCATAGATGTGGGTGAAATGTCAGTAGGGAATACTTCTGGAACATGGCCATACAGTCTGGAAAACACACAACAACCCAAACAATGACTTGTTTACTCTAACCCTATAGTGCCAGTTTCAACATATCACACAGGACTTATTTATTTATTTATTTCCAACATTTCTACCCCGCTCTTTTCAACCCCCGAAGGGGGACTCAGAGCGGCCTAACAAAGGCAACAATTTGATGCCGAAACACAGTATAAATACAATATAAAACCAAAAACATTGAGCATTAAAATACAATTAACATTAATACATCATATACATTCACTTAAGTTAAAAACAGTGCTCCGTCCACAATAGGAGCCTTGAGCCATATCCATCAACTTGCCATTACAATCAATCCAAAGTTCTGTAATGTGCAAACGCCTGGTCCCATAGCCAAGATTTCACTTTTTTCCTGAATGCCAGGAGGAATGGGGTTGATCGTATGTCACTTGGAAATGCGTTCCACAGACGGGGAGCCACCACCGAGAAGGCTCTATCTCTCGTCCCCACCAACCGCATTTGAGAAGACTTGGAGGGGATGGGGAATAAACAAGTTATTTTTAACTATTTGTTGGGATAGGAACCTCTGCTCGAAGCCTCACCCTCACATATACTAATGTTTTCTGTTTACTTACAACACACACCAAACTTTGTGTGTGTGTGTGTGTGTGTTGGACAGAAGCAGAATGACTTTTCCCAACCCTATAGTTGCAAACATAACACAAAGAGTTGTGGGGTTTCCAGGCCGTATTGTCATGTTCCAGAAGCATTCTTTCCTGATGTTTTGCCTGCATCAATGGCAGGCATCCTCAGAGGTTGTTGACAACAAGGCAAGCGGGGTTTATATATTTGTGGGAATGTCCAGAGTGGGAGAAATAACTCTTGTCTGCTTGAGGTAAGGACAAATGTTGCAATTGGCCACCTTGATTAACATTGAATGGCTTTGCAGCTTCAAAGCCGGAATGTTTCATGCCTCTGTTGAGAGGTGATTAGCTGTCCCTGATTGTTTCCTATCTGGAATTCCCCCGTTTTTTATTTTAGTTTTGCTCTTTATTTATTGTCCTTATTTTAGAGGTTTTTAAAATACTGGTAGCCAGAACACTGATGAACCAACCTGGACACAACATATTATTTTTTGATCCACAAGTGTGAATGTGAATTCTCACCTCAGATGCCTGCCAGCGAAATGTCAGGAGAACATCTATTCTTGATCCACATGTTATCCCACAGTGAGAAAGCCGGTTTCTCAGTCTTGGCCTGATGCACCTTCTTGGTACGTTTCTCCCTCATGCCTCTTCTAATTCTGTAGCACTGCTGGTCACAGCTGACTTCCAGTTAGAGCACTCAACTCAATGGCCAAGGCTTCCCAGTTCTCAGTGTCTATGCCACAGTTTTTAAGGTTGGCTTTAAGTCCATCTTTAAATCTCTTTTCCTGTCCACCAACATTACGTTTCCCGTTCTTGAATTAGGAGTAGAATAACTGCTTTGGGAGACAGTGATCAAGAATTCAGACAATGTGGCCAGTCCAGCGGAGTTGATGGTGGAAGACCATCACTTCATGGCTGGTGTTCTTTACTTCTTCCAGCACTCTGACATTGTCCACCTGTCTTCCCAAGAGATTTGCAGGATTTTTTTTGGAGGCAACACTGATGGAATCATTCCAGGAGTTGTGTGTAACGTCTGTGGACAGTCCACATTTCAAAGGAATATAGCAGGGTTGGGAGGATGACGGCTCTATAAAGATGGCTGTCTTCCTACGGATGTCCCAGTCCTCAAACACTTTCTGCTTCATCCGGAAAAAGGCTGCACTCGCAGAGCTCAGGCGGTGTTGTATTTCAGTGTCAATGTTGACTTTTGTGGAGAGGTGGCTGCCAAGGTAGCGGAAATGGTCAACATTTTCTAATGTTACACCATTATGTTGCATTTCTGGCATTGCAGAGGGATTGGCTGGTGACTGCTGGAAGAGCACTTTGGTTTTCTTGATATACAGTGAGAGGCCGAGCTTCTCATATGCTTCTGCAAAGGTGTTAGAGTGACTTGTAAGTCTTCTTCTGAATGTGCACAGGCTATGTTGTCACCAGCATATTGGAGTTCTATAACAGACGTTGTTGTGACCTTGATTTTGGCTTTAATGAGGGTAATTAGCTTGCTGTCTGTCTGATAAATAATTTCCACTCTGGTGGGAAGCTTCCATCAACAAGATGAAGTATCATAGCGATGAAGATAAGGTTGGGGCAATAACACATCCCTGCTTGACACCTGATTCCACCTTAAATAAATCGTATATAAATAAAATGTAATGTTAGTTTGTGGGATTAACATAACTCAAAAACCACTGGACGAATTGACACCAGATTTGGATACAATACACCTATCAGGCCAATGAGTGATCCTCACTCATAAAAACATTGAAAAACACAGTGGAAGGAACTCAAAAAGCCAAAAAAGCAAAAAGATGCTACAGCGCATGCACAAAAACGACTCTCCGACAAACAAAACACACAATAGCATATCCACATTCTCTTCCCGACTACAGCTCCCAGCATCCCCTAGACCAGGCCCTTTAGAAGAGGATGATGCAAACACGCTGCTTCCAAGATGCAAGCTTTTTTCTCCTTGGATTTCTGTGAGAACATCCCAATCCGGGCATATTTCCAGTTTCCTATTCCTAGACTGCGACTCCCAGCAATTCTCCCGATATATAGATTAGATAGAGATAGATAGGTAAGTAGTAGGCACGGATAGAGTCGCGTCGGATAACTCGTTGCTCGTAATAATTTCATTCAAATTACCTTTTTGAAGTGATATCGAAGCTTTTTTTTCTAAACCCAGAAGTCCCTTTGCCCTTCCGAATTTTTTTCCACCATTTTTGTTACGACTCATGAAGTGAGTTGGAAATAATTCAGCGTATTTTCAGCCCTCTACTAGCCTGCTGGGAAGCAAGCAGCTTGGATGCTGGGAGGTTCCTTGCCTCCCAGCCAATCAGGGGAGAAGTTTTGGAAGAGCACATGGCTCAGAGGCTCATTCAGAGCCAGGAAGAGAAGGGAGAAGGGAAAGAGAAAGACAAAGGGAAGGGAGGTTGTGTTGAAGGGAGGTTGGAAGAAGAGGACAGCAGGCAAGCAAGCAGAGAAGAAGGGCTCTCGCTTGCCATGCCTGCCTGGCTGGCTGGTAAACCAGCCTGTCTTGCTGATTGTGTGTTGTTACTGCTGTTGGGGTTTGGGATGGGTGGGCAGTGTGAGGGTTGTGTGTGGGTGACTGGTGTGGGTGGAAGGAGAAACACAGAGGAACCAAAACACTCCAAACATTTTCAAAAGCCAACGTTGTAGCTGGTCTATCTGGCCTCAGTGCTTTTTAGTTTGTGTTGCACATTGCCTCAAAAGAACTAGGTCTCCCATCAATTCAAGCCACTCTTTGAACACAAACTCTCCTTCTTAAAGTTGTGTAATCAACTTCCAAGGCAAAAGGGGCAGGTCTGTTTGCTATTTTCTTTGTTTGCTATGAGTTGCCTAAAAAGACACTACAAATCCCATACTTTCAAGTCTTGCGTATTGTGCAATCATTAATGAAGTTATTCGGAAATTTCTGAAAGTTCTTAATTTTTTTTCCTGAAAAATTCGGAATTCAATTCCAAATCGAAACACCAACGCCCCCTACATCTGAAATGAGTTTTGAACCTTTTTTTAAATCAACCAAGCCTACTATGTAGATTGATAGATCAGGAGGACTGCTGGGAGTTGCAGTTCAAGAATTGGTAGGGAAGAAGGGGGGAGGGAAGGAAGGAAGGAGAGAAGGGAAGACAAAAAGGAACGAGGGAAAGAAAGGAGAGAAAGAGGGAGGGAAGGTTGGCCACAGCAAGGCGTTGCAGGTACAGCTAGGAATACATGTAACACAAAGACTTTGAGGGGATGGGGAGGAAACAAGTGGGTGAGCCAAGTCGGCTTTTCAATACTTGAAGGGGCCTCGCCTTCCGCTGCAGCTTGAAACTGCATTATATAGTCAGTGTGGGGACTTATATAAGGCAGCTTATCGAGCTGACAGACCGGCTGAAGCCCCCTCACAATACAAACACGCCAATCCACGCCTGGCTTCGGTGTGTATTGGAATCAGAAGGACTTTTCCCAGCGCTACTATAGAGCCAGTTGCAAGATAAACACACGCAGGACTTGGAGGTGGTGGGAATAAACAAGTCCCCTTTTATTATCTGACGGGGTGAGAATGCCGGGCTAATGTGAGAAATGCCTATGCAAAGTGGGAGGAAGAAGGGGAGGGGAAAGAAGGGGGTGTAAGGCAAGGGAAGGCACCGCTCGGCCCTATTGTCTCCAGAGGCGCTTTGCGAAGAGCCACCTGCTGGGAGGAGAAGCCGCGCCGCTCAGACGGCTGCGCGTCGCCTTTGTTTTTGCCTCTCTCTCTCTCCTTCTCTCTCTCTCTCCCCTCCATCGCCGAAGAGCCTGGACTCGGACCAGGCAGCCAATTAGGAAGTCCCAGTCCCTGCGGTTATTGGGTTAGCGGGCCTTTTGTTCCTCTCCTCGGCCTTTCCCACCCCTTCCGCAGTTCCCCAGGGCTGCCTCGCCGAGCTACTGAGTGGACTACCTGCTCTCTCTCTCTCTCTCTCTCTCTCTCTCTCTCTCTCTCTCTCTCTCTCTCTCTCTCTCTCTCTCTCTCTCGGAGGGCTTCTTTTTTGTCTCTTGCTGCTCAAGAGGCAGAGCTCCAAGCTGTGTGTCCAAAAAATGTCAGGCGGCATAACGGAGCATTAGGAAGGGTTGCTGAGTTGCACAGCTACAGCGAGTATCAGTGCTGGGTCATTGGCAGAGCTTGGCAAGGATTTCTCCCCTCACCCCGCAGGTCACTGAGCAAACTTGTTTTGTGTCCATGCATCAAAGCCTCCCGGCCCGAGTGAGAAATGGCAACAACAGCAAAAAGGAAAGGGAGGAAAAGAAAAGAAAGGAAGAAAGAAAGGAAGAAAGGAGGGGGAAAGAGCCCGGGAGGGTGGGGAAGGGAGGGATTGGCAAGGCGCTGGCCCTGAAACAACAACGGCTGGGCTCCGGATGGCTCGCATTCCTGATTTCTAAGCAGGTTGTTAGGAACTGAGCTTCGCCTGCCCAAAAAAAGGGGGGGGGGGGATCTCGCGTTTCCTCCACTTCTATGCAGGTGTTTCTGAGTGAGTGAAGGAAAGAAAGAAGAAAGTAAAGGAAAAAATAGGTTTCCCTCCTCCTTTTCTTTTTATTAGATTGGTTTCTTGGACTGCTTCACAAAGGATGGATATACACTGACATATAATGGAGTTTGAGTTTGCATTATATGGTCACCGTTCATATACCATATTTACACTCAAGTGTACCACTCACCTTTTTTGAATAAATTGTAAAGAGAACGGTTCCCCCCTGACATTAAGTCTAGTCATGTCCGACTCTGGGAGGTGGTGAAAATTTCCATTTCTAAGCCGAAGAGCCAGCGTTGTCCATAGACACCTCCAAGGTCATGTGGCCAGTATGACTGCATGGAACGCCATTACCATCCCTCCAAAGCAATACCTATTGATCTCACATTTGCATGTTTCCGAACTATTAGGTTTGCAGAAGTTGAGGCTAATAGCAGGAGCTCCTCGGATTCGAACCGTCAGTCCTTTCGGTCAGCAAGTTCAGCAGCTCAGCAGTTTAACCCACTACACCACCAGGGCCCTGTTGAATAAATTGTGTTGCTAAAATTGAGGTTGCATTAGATTCAATAGCGTGTTACAATCACCGGCCTAAACCCACCTGCAAGAGATCCCAGTTGGGGGCAGAGGAGGGAGAGGCATGCTTGGCCCTGAAAAGGCTGATGGGAAGCTGATAATGGCCAGTAAAAGGCTGGTGGGAAGGCCAAATGGAGGGCACAACTTTTCACCACCTTTTTCATGGCCACTACCTGCTTCCTACCAAGGGCACAACCTGGAGATCACAACCAGACACAGTGAAGGTATCTGCCCTTGCGCTTTGATACTATGCTGCTCAATATGCATGCCCAGTGTGGAAAACATCTCACCACATGAAAACAATGGATGTGGGTGTTAATGAAACATGCCGCATTATCACAGAATGTCTATGCCCAACACTAATGGAGAAATTATACTGTTAGCCGGTATTGCACCACCTGACATCCGTTGGGAAGTAGCAGCCTGTACTGAAAGGACCAAGGCATTGACATCTCTGGCCCAATCTCTGATTGGATATCAGCCAGGAAGCCAACGCCTTACATCAAGTAATAGCTACTCGCAGGAACACTTCAGCAAGTGAGAGTCCAAAAGTGGCAGGCTAAAACTCAGAATCAGTGGCTGATACTAGATGAGAGACTCCTGCCTGGGCACACAGAAGACTGGGAACCTGGAAGGTGGCGAACAGACTGTGCTCTGGCACCATGAGATGCAGAGCCAACATGTGAGTATGGAGAAGAGCAAACCACAGACCACTTACTACAATGCATTCTGAGCCCTGCCTCATGTACAATGGTTGACCTTCTCACAACAACACCAGAGGCACTCCAGGTGGCCAGCTTCTGGTCAAAGGACATTTAGTATAATTCCAAGTTTTTAACTTTGTTTGTGATTTTTCTGTACATTATAACTAGTCACAATTCGCTTCTGGCACGATAAATAAGTAACCAGGGGCATGGCTTCTCACCAGCCTTTTGGTAGCCACTACTTCTACACATAAACATTTGACAGCAAATTCTTTTCTTTTTTGCACTGCATACCTTCAAAATTGAGGTACACATTACATTATACTTGAGTAAATATGGTAATGCGGATTCAAACGATATTATATGGCAGTGTAGATGGAGCCAGAATTGATACTGTTTACATATGCTTTAACTTTGCATCATGGGCAGGACGTTCCACCAACTGTTTCATTTTCCTTATAGAAAGTTGTTGGAGATTATTTATTTATTTATTATTTCATATTCTTCTATCCCACCTTCTCCCCACAAGGGGGTCTCAGGGTGGCCTCCCATAGGCATCAATGATGCTTGCAATGTATACATCATAAAAATACAATTAAAACAATAAAGCAGTAAAAAAAATCTTTAAAACATCATACAAATCAGCCAATACATTCATTTAACAATAATATTAGCATGCCAGTAAAAAAATCAAGCCGGGAAAGCCAATGCTGCAAACCCAAATTCCTTTCCTATTGTCACTTCATCTAATCAAATGCCTGGCCACAGAGCCAGGTCTTCAGTTGTCCTCTAACAGGAGGGAGGGAGGGAGTTCCACAGACGGGGGGGGGGGGCACTGCCAAGAAGGCCCTGTCTCTCATCCCCACCAATCCTGTTTGCGAGAGTGGTGGGATTGAGAGCAGGGCCTCTCCTGACGATCTTAAGCTTCGTGATGGTTCATAGTAGGAGATACGTTCGGACAAGTAATCTGGGCCAGAACCATTTAGGATTTTAAAGGTTAAAACCAGCACTTTGAATTTTTCCCGGAAGGCAATCGGCAGCCAGTGGAGCTGGTGCAACAAAGTAGTATTTATTTATTTATTTATTAACTTCGATTTAGTATACCGCTCACTCCGGAGCTCAGAGCGGTTTACAGAAGAAGCATAAACACCGTGAGTAATAAAACAGATTAAACAGTTAAAACACATTAAACATCAAAGCAGTTAAAACATATTAAAAACAGTAGTAGTACACTCCCTGTATGCCGCTCCAGTTAACAACCTGGCTGCCGACCTATGGACTAATTGAAGTTTCCGAGAAGTCTTCAAAGACAGCCCCACATAGAGAGCATTGCAGTAGTCTAGTCTGGATGTAACCAGACCGTGGACCACCATGGCCAACTACGGGGAATACCACCAATTTAACTATGTGGACCTTCGTTTCCAGTATGAGTCTCTGCTCTTCATTATTTTAATTATTTTATTAAGGGGTGAGGGGTGTTGTGTGCCATATTTCTTAAATTTTAAGATGCCATAAATTGTAAGGCAGTTTAGGTTCAGTACCACCACCACCAACAAAAATATGCAAGATACACCTGCAAGTCTAAGATGCACTTCATTTTTATAATTTTTATTAGTGTGTCTTAAAATTGAAGAAATATAGTATACCAAAAACATACACAGACTGTAAAAGAAGTGTTGATTATGTGCAACTTGGATTTAGCAATTATCCCAGGCCCTGAAGACAGCCATGTAGGACTTAACAGGAGGCAGAGTTCAGGAAGGTAGGACTCCAATCACCACTTAAAATGGCTGCTAGCCAGAGGCAACTTCATAGCTGTCAACATGAACTACCTCTGAGGACAGTGGTGAGGCCAGAAAGGGATGACCCAATCTGCAGTTCCTTGAACCTCATGGAAGAATGGTGGGACACAAGGTTGTGCTTTTAATGTGCTTCACTGCTCAAGAAATAATCCTTTTAGTTACATGATGAAATGTCCAGCAGTAAAAGAATGCCTTTGTATTTTTATTAGGACATGATATTGTGTCCAGTATTCCATGCTTTTAAGATAAGGGAACGTCTGAATGAATTGTACTTTGTTGTTGTTGTTTATTCGTTCAGTCGCTTCCAACTCTTCGTGACCTCATGGACCAGCCCACGCCACAGCTCCCTGTCAGGCGTCACCACCCACAGCTCCTTCAAGGTCAAGCCAGTGACTTCAAGGATACCATCCATCCATCTTTCCCTTGGTTGGCCCCTCTTCCTTTTTCCTTCCATTTTCTCCAACATCATTATCTTCTCCAAGCTTTCCTGTTTCTGTGGCCAAAGTCATTCATCTTTGACTCTAATATCCTTCCCTCCAGTGAGCAGTCAGGCATTATTTCCTGGAGTATGGACTGGTTTGGTCTTCTTGCAGTCTAAGGCACTCTCAGAATTTTCCTCCAACACCACAGTTCAGAAGCATCTTCCTTTGCTTAGCCTTTCTTATGGTCCAGCTCTTGCATCCATAGGCTACTAGGGGGAAATACCACCACTTTAATTATGTGGACCTTCGTTGCCAGTATGAGTCTTTGCTCTTAATTATTTTATTAAGATTGGTCATTGTGCCTAATAGGTGCAAAATGGTACCGGTCCCTTTTAATTTAATAAAAAAATATAGCTGGTCCCTCAGTTCAGATATCTTAGGAAACACTGACCTTCCTGCCTGTAAAACAGGTCTGTAACCTATAGTACTAGTAGGCTGGGGAAAATGCAGCCCATCGGCAGTTAGTGGCTCTTAAAGCTCCCTCTTGTGTCCCATACCAGTCTCTCCAAACCCCTGAATCTATCCTTTAAAAACAAAATAAATGGCACAATTTAATTTCCCCCTCAGGACATCAAAACATATGAAAATGGCATAGATTCAGTTTGGGGTGCTGATACAGAGAATTGCATTGGCTAGACCACATCAGCTCCTGTTTTTGATAGAACATATGCCATGGTCAGTGACAGGGAAGGAGTGGCAGGCAGTGTGAAAGGCCTGGAAATTAAATAAATAAAGAGGAAGGAGACTAGCAGACCAGTTTTTTTTGTGCTCACGGCCCACTAGTGGTCCATGGCCCACAGGTTTAAGAACCACTGATTTAGGCAAATAAATATTTTGGCATTTTAGCTGGCAGGTGTAGTACCTCCTTGCACCACTGATTTGCCTGTAACCCAAAAAGCCATTGACTGGCTATGGAGATTCACCCAGACATTTTTTTGACTGCCTTGGCAGCTGCACCTTTTCTTGATTGAACTCATGCAACTTATCTTATGTTCCAATGTCTTCAAATAGAATCGTGATCATTGACTGTCATGTGCTTGGTGTATCACACTGCTTCTATTAGTTCTGTTACTCTGCTCTTCTGATAATCATAGAGAGAGCAATTAGGATGCAAATTTAATAAAAACAATTAAATACTTCCTTAGGCCACAGAATGTCAGTAGCAACATTACACACAAAAACTGTATGCTCCCACTCTCAACATCAGAATGCTGTAGCTTTCAGGGATATCCACGTGTACATGGTACATTTTGAAAGTTGCCCCATTGTGGTCCATTACATCAGGAATGGCCACTAGATCTCCCACTGTGAAAGTAGTGAATCCGCATCTGGTTTTATCACCTCAGTTCCAAAATGATCAGGGGCATTCTTTATTCTCAAACACAGAAAGGATCAATGATGAATTAAAAACATAACTCCTAAAAAAACCAGTGTTGGCTGAGCATTTGTCCATCTTGATCAATATCGACTATCCTGCCTTACAGTGCCTTTCCATGGGTTCAAGATGACAAATTTTTCCTAAAGTCATTACAGTTTTGGTTCTTGTTGCTTCCAGGCTATGAAAACGTTTTGCACCAAAATTTCCATAAGGCAGTGCTAGGTGTGGTTTATGGAAAATGGAGTCCAAACACAGCCACACCTGGAGAAACTGAGCCTGAAATGACTTGCATGCAGAACATGTCCTCTGTTATTGAGTTATTTTAGTAATGTTTATTTCTGAACTTATAAATCCAAGAGGTCAGAAGAGAAAGTAAAAAAGATAGTGAGAGTTTCTGTCTAAATTTCAAAAACAATACTAAGGAACAAGGGCATGTTTGCAAGTTCCAACAGGGAGGTTCACCACTGCAAGAAGAGTCAATAATAGTTTCTGCAAGGGATAGGAAAGAAAATTAGGCCCATGGCTCACAGAAGGCAATTCTCTTCAATTCTTTCCAAATTCTGAAGGCATACTGATGTATCATAGCTGCAATTTGGATGGCACTATTGCCTTGTTCTTCAATATATGGATTGGATAGTATAGTATGGCTCATGACCTTTCTAGTGAAGCTTTTAGTAAGTCTAACCAGTGATCTTCTTTTAGGAGAGACAGCGGAGTTCAGATGTTAACAAAAGTAGAGTCTATCGTATGAAAATGTATTATCCCTGTTATCTAAATAAGACCTAAGTAGAGCTTAATTAAGTGTCTGAAATTGCCTTTTGTACTGGTGTGAATTTCACCGTACATTAATTTTAACTAGAGAGATAGTGTGCCAATAAATCTGAACACTAAAAATTCATACCATCAAGGGTCCAGTAACCAAAACAGCCATCAGGGTGCTAATATAGAAACACCAATCACCAGCTTCCCAAAATTATTATCTGCCAATGAGGACGCCTGAATCTATGCACTCAGCAGTGCAAACTACACAGGAGAAACTCCTGATAAACCCAGGAAACCAGCATCTCATTCAACAGAACAGAAATCCAAGCTAGCATCATGCCCAAGGTCACCCTGGGGAGCCTGAATCAAGAAAAATGCGATAGCTATCTGGCTAGCCCCCAGATCTGATGCTTAAATGAGCAGATTATATCCAGCCATTTAAGAAGGATCATATAATAAAACAGGCATTAATAAAACATCAAGGTCTAAGGGTAATTATGATTAACAAACATTAGATGTGACATAGTGGAAGGCAGGATAATCGTTATCTTTTTCATTGTTTCTAAGTAAAGAGCTAGTGATTTTTGTCATCTGGAAGTTCCTTCCTTGTTCTGGAGGGTCTCTGTTGATTTCTCGGCTGAGCTAGGATTTGCGTATCTCTGAAGACCTGAGTTATCTGCTAGATGAAACTGCTAACACATCCAGATATTTTTTGATGTAAAGGTCTGGTTATCATTGTCCCAAGAACAGATGTCATTTATTTCACAATAACTTGGCTCCACGATGTTCTGTAAACCAGACTCCACATATTTCCATTGAATCTTTTATTTCTGAAATTTTGAACTGGCTGTGGCTGACCTTGCAGCACAATCCAATGTATGTTTATTCAGAAATTCCCATTAGTTAAGTAGCCTACTCCAAAGTAAAAGTGCAATTCTAGGAGTAGAGATTTTGCAAAGTCATTGCATAACATTTAGGGCTTTGATCTGGCTCTGCTGGCTAGGGGGTTATGGGATTACAGTCCAAAACTAAGCTTTTCAGATTCTGACTAGATTGCACTATTAATGTCTAAGTAGAAAGAAGCCAGAGCTCATGTTTAGATTAAGTCATTCCTCCTCCTACTCGAAAAATTGAATGTTGCATATATTTATAGATGTTCACACATATAGATGAGCTATGGCACTGCCTCTTCAAAAAGTGGCTTGGTATATGGGCTTGGTGCCCTTTTCTACTGAATACTCCCATTCCAATTCTGTCAGGGTGACATTTGAAATGGTAACTAGGAGAACTGTTTTCTGGATACTGCAATGAGATGATTAAAAATTGCTGACATGCAGATAAACAATTAGCATTTTCAGAAACATTTCTTTTGGTCTTGACATTTGTTAAAGCAAAATATTTTCTGCTGTTTTCCCTATAACAAAATGTAGTTAAGATTTTTTTTGAGGGGAGGGGGGAGTACATTTATTTCCAAACTGTTTTTTAAAAATTGCTTCTCA
The DNA here is from genome assembly GCA_030556195.1 of Anolis apletophallus. Taxonomy (NCBI): domain Eukaryota; kingdom Metazoa; phylum Chordata; class Lepidosauria; order Squamata; family Anolidae; genus Anolis; species Anolis apletophallus. Next base: position 85,523,792 of record JARBWK010000007.1, read on the forward strand.
AATGCAGGCTTGACCTAACACTTTTTGCTTATTGCAGCAGGGCAGCACATAATGGCCCCAGGCATCTGAGTCAAGATACATACAGTAGCTCCCAAGGCCAGCCAAGTTATTTTGGCACGAGGGCGAATATTTTGCAAGTACTACTCCATACCCTGGCATGAAAAATGATAATAGAGAATAAGTAAATGTTCCTTTTTAACTCTCAAAGTGCTGTCTGAGGTGACTACCCTAATTTGCCTTATGTTAGAGCTGGTCCTATTCAAATGCTTTAATATTATTTTTTCAATTTCCAGATTTGTTTTATTGTTCAGCCAGTGCAATAAAGACTTAAGATTTCTTACAAGAGTTAAAATAAAGGTGTATGTATGTGTGTGTATGTATGTATATATATATATATATATATATGTGGGTGTGTGGGTGTGTTAAGTTTAAGTAAAAAGTAGAGGTTTCCCCTTGACATGAAGTCTAGTTGTGTCCGACTCTTGGGTGTGGTGTTCATCTCCATTTCTCAGCTGAAGAGCCAGCATTGTCTGTAGATAACTCCAAGGTCATGTGGCTGGCATGACTGCATGGAGTGATGTCACCTTCCTGCCAGAGCAGTACCTATTGATCTACTCACATTTGCACATGTTCAAACTGCTAGGTTGGCAGAAGCTGGAGCTAACAGCAGGAGCTCACACCACTCACTGGATTGGAATTGCTGACCTTTTGGTCAGCAAGTTCAGCAGCTCAGCAGTTTAACCCACTTCGCCACTGGGGGCTCCAGTTTAACTAAACTACAAAAAATACCCTCTTTGCCTAAAGGTAGAGCTGATCCTACCTAAATGCTTAATTGTGATTTTTTTCTTTTCAGAATTTATTTGATTGTTGAGCAAATTTGGTGAAGACTTTTAAATATAAGGGGCTGTTGTTGTTCTTCTCATCCCACCTTTGTCCCAGTTCAGAGATACAGGTATGGGATATCAATAAAGTTTTATTATTATTATATTACAACAGTTGAAACAAACATAGTGAAAATGCCACAACATAAAACAATTAAAAGTGGAAACTCTGAAAAAAAGAAATCTGATATAACATAAATCATAAAAAGGAAACAATAAATAGAAAATCCAATACATTATGCAGGAAGTCAGGGCAATCTGGCTGTGAACAACGGGCACCCTATTGAACCCATTATCCACAGACAAACACATGTCTATATTTTAACCAGAGAGAATAATCAAATCCACAAAAGTCAAACCTCCAAATATGGAAGGCAGACTCTTCTGACTTTCTGGTCTCAAGCCATATAGGGCTTTATAAGTCATAACAAGCACTTTAGGTATCATTTAAATACTTAAATCAGACTATTTTCCATTGTCTTTCTCATCTAGACCTTTTTTATTTTTTATTTTATTTAAATAAAATTTTATTTAAATAAAATAAAATTATTTTATTTATTTATCTGAATCAACTTTTTTTTTTACCAACAATTTACTTCATATTTTCAAATTATTTGATGGAAAGAAGCCTTGACTTATGATGCTGATTATTCTAAATAGATTTAATGAACAGTTGCTTTGCAATATGTCCCTTTTTAATTGGTGGGTAAAATTCAGAGCTAAACATATAGAAAGAGGTATATGAATAACAATCTATGCCACAGTTATTTTTCATAGAGTCCTGTACTCTCATATTCCCAAATCTAATCTTTTATTAAAAGCCAGAAAAAGAAATAGACTTTATAGCATACCTGGAAAATGACCAGACCTTTGCTTTGGCTGTCAGTCTGCATGGTGCAGTTTCAGCTGCTGCTGGCAACCAAATTATTAACTGAAATAGTGACCCTAGGAAATAAAAAAAACCTGCTTTCGCAGCAGCTTTCAGCTGACACGCAGGGTCATATTTTGCTTTTAGCTATACAGTTGTGCCTCACTGATGAATCCAGCTTGTTGTGTTAGTGCCTGTTGCCAAGATGAAATGTTCCTAATTTGTGGTTTTGTAAATGGCTTTCTGCAATGCTGTTCTGAATTCCTTTAATGAAAGATTTGAATATAAACCTTATAAATAACAGGTTGGTTTTATTTTTTTATTTTTTTATTTTTGAAAAAAATACATTTCATGCTGCAAGAAAATGCTTTTGGTGAACTAAACCTTTTACCTGTTCATACTAAAAGAAGTACCAGTGACTTCAACTGAGCACATATAGGCAGCACATTTAAAGTCCATAATGAAGTCAGTGCAATTTATCCAGTACATATATGTACAAGAGTGTATCATTATTTTTTTAAAAATCCCAAAAGAAGCAGTTGACACCATAGAAGAAAACCGGGATCATTATCAGATGATTAAACAGCCAGCTACCCCTCTGCATTGAAAAAATAAGAAAACAGCATGGCTTGCACAGCTGTGATACAGTTACCAGCACTGATACCATAGATGTTGCTTCAATATTTATTGAAAGCCAGAGTGAACAACTGCGGCCTTTCACATTTCTTTGCCTCTATCTTCCATCGGTGGTAAACCAGCATAGCTAGAATGTGAACTACAGTTGAGAAAAATTGGGAGGACCAACGTTGCCATCTCTGTTTTAAATACAAAATAAATTCATAGGTAATCAAGTTTCTATCAAAGGTGTGAACAATCTCATGCAAGGAAAAGGCAACCTTGACAAAGAACAAGTTCAGAAAGGAATTAGAACGGCTATCTCAGAATTGTTGCAGGCTATTCTTTTTCCAAGGAGAAGTTTTTCTAAGATGGGAGTGAAGGGAAATAGTTTTCTGGCCCATGAAAGGAAACTTTCTTGTGAGCCGATCTGAGTAAGGTGCAGAGGGGATGCTACTGTGTGATAACTGTGTCCACTGGCTTCCCATGGTAGGACAAACTCACTCCATCCCTGTACAATTTTCTTTCCAAATTAGGTACCCCATATCTGGATATGTTGCCAAAGAGCGGACACTCTGTCCCACTCTACCCTTATTTAAGAGGAAAGTATGTTTGGCATTTTATTCTCTATTCCCCATTGGAGTCTGTGGTTAATGTAATATGATACCAGATAGCAACATAATTCTTAAGGCGTCATACTTGTGCGTGTTATCATAGGCAGATAAATGAGGCATTCAGAGAGAAAGTCTCTTGACAGCCTTGGCTTATGGCTTGGAAAAATGTAGGCATTGTCTAGTTATCTTTGAACATGGCCATTCTCTAAGATGCAAAAGTATATTCAGCATTGCCTGGTATGCTGTTAAAAAGATTTGAGTCTGGCAGTAATCAAAAAGGAAAGTACAATCTCTTCCGAAAGGTTACACACTATGATGTTTTTAAGAAATGTAATGTGCATGGCTTTTGATATGCATTTGGCCTAAAAAAAATTCTTCCACCTTCTTTTGTAATTCATAACACTGGCTTTATAACAAGACACACTAAACCATTTTTGATGAGTTTCTAGGATAAACTTTCTTGCAATTAAAAAAGAAAACGAAAATTGGAGTACAGTAGAGTCGTGCTTATCCAACCTTTGCTCATCCAACGTTCTGTATTATCCAACACAGTTTGCTTCCCGCCCAGATCCACAGCTGTTTCAATTCATTGCAATATTTTGATGCTAAAATCATAAATACTACATGATGTTACTCTGTATTGAACTTCTTTTTATATCAAATTTTTGTAAAACATGTTTTGGTGCTTAATTTGTAAAATCATAATGTAATTTGACGTTTAATTGGCTTTTTCTTAATCCCTCCTTATTATCCAACATTTTCACTTATCCAATGTTCTGTTGGATAAGTGAGACTCTTCTGTATTGGCTTCTGCAGAAGGTATTTCCCCTTAACCTCTTATTTTCAGAGCAAGAATCCAAGTAGCATGTCCTCAGACCCACAAAACATAAGTAGCTTGAAACTTAAACGCATGTCTTCCAGATCTGCAAATAGAAGTCTATGAAATCTAGAGTCTTTGATGAACAATAATTATGTCCTGATTCTAGGAAGCAATTATAGCTAAAGTGTTGTGACATGTTTTATTTCTTTTGATGGGATGCTCACAGCCTACGGGTTATTGTGGTTTCCTGCCCAATGTCTATGCATCCCAGATAGGAGAACATTAACTGCAGTGTCCTTTGTTTGGTATAATAAGAGATTGTTGCTTTTTAATTGAACAAGTTATTGATGTTCAAACGTGTTAGTCATGCTTGTCTCAAACTCTCTTCATCTTCAAGCAACTCTCCCTTCTAAATGCATAAAGTACTGAATCTTACCAGTTAGATTTAAACCAGTAAGGATACTAATGTTAAGTTGAAAAGGAATGGGGATTCCAATTTGTGCTTCTTTTATGCCAATACTCTTTAAAATATACTGTATATAAACACATAATTATCTATTTTATATCCCTTATACTACCCTAGTTATTGCAGTTCTAATAGAGTATCATCATGCAGTCCTATGGTTGCAATGTACTGCTGCACACAGTTCAAGATAAAAAAGAAAGATGCATGTTTACTTTGTTGAAAATTTTAAACATTTATTTTAATATTGTTTGGACAAATAATGTAAAGGCATTTCTCATTTTTAATGTGAAGGCACGATTGGCAGGGACAAGAGACAGGGCCTTTTCAGTGGTGGCTCCTCGGCTTTGGAACACCCTCCCTAGTGACATCAGATTGGCCCCCTCCCTCCTAACATTTCACAAGAAAGTCAAGACCTGGCTGTTTGAGCAAGCATTTGCTGATGAAATAGAACGGTTTAATTAGATATATGGAATGACGACGATGTGATGGAAAGTGATTTCAACATGACGCTGAGACTTTAATTGTATGTTTTAATTGCTAATTGTTGTATTATATAGTTATTGTTGGTTTGTTTTGCTCGTGTTTTGTTTGGAGGGCAGAGATTGCCTTGTGTAAACCGCCTCAAGAGTGCATCTACAATGTAAAATCAATGCAGTTTGGTGGTGACTTTTAACTGCAATGGCTCAATGATAAGGAATCAGGAGAGTTGTAGTTTGGTGATGCACTAGCACTCTGTCAGAGAACACTAAAGATCTTGTAAAACTACAATTCCCAGAATCCTACAGCATTGAGCCATGGCTGTTAAAGTGGTGCCAAACTGCATTCATTTTACAGCATAGTAAAGGTAAAGGTTTTCCCCTGACATTAAGTCTAGTCATGTCCAGATCTGGGTGGTGCTGCTCATCTCCATTTCTAAGCTGAAGACCCAGTGTTGTCCATAGACACCTCCAAGATCATGTGGCCAGCATGACTACATGGAGTGTTGTTACCTTCCCACAGAAGTGATACCTATTGTGCTACTCACATTTGCATGTTTTTTGAACTGCTAGGTTGGCAGAAGCTGTGCCTAAGAGCAGGAGTTCACCCTGCTCCCCAAATTCGAACCACCAACCTTTTGATCAGCAAGTTCAGCAGCTCAGTTGTTAACCCACTGCACTACCAGGGCACAGATGCACCCAAAGACCATGAGATTGTTAGTTGTGGATGGCTAATACAAGTGAAGTTACTGTTTAGGAATCTGATTCAGGTTTAGTGGTAAAGCTGCCTGCTTTAAAAATTTACTTGATTCCAACGACGGTATAGAATTTTAGTGCAGACTTTTTGAAGGACAACCAAGTCCTTTAGAATTGCTATTAAGCTTTTCACAGTTTCAAGGAAGCAATATGTACTTAACACCTAAGCAAATGCCACTATCTCCGCATGGGTTTCCTACACAAGTGCTCCATCTGGCCCCAAGTAGAGAATGATAGTGTTTTCTAGCATGGTATTTTAAGTAGCCCCACAGAACTGAACTGTGCGTTGAACACAGGAAAGCAATTGAGTGGAACTGAACTGTTGTACATGCAGGACTGTCATTGTGCACAGATATGCACAGAATTGAGATATACTTTTACTAGGTCCATAGGAAATGCTTACATTTAAAATATAAACTGCACCTAGACCAGGCACATGTAACTCTGGAATGCTCTCCTCTGCCTTTTCACAACCCACTGCTAAAATGCATTCCCGGAGTGCCTTGGTCCTGTGAGTCAAATGCATTCCCCATCTTTGTTCTAAAGAGCAATTGTCCTGTGTAGCATTGATAATAACCTCCTCACCCACTTAAATCAATATTGGAGTACGGAAATCATATTACTAGAACAGTGAAGGAAACAGTAATTTTTGAATGCAGACATTCATGAATTTGCAACAGACAAATGTCTTCTAACCATGTAAACTTTACAATATAAAATATAAACAGAGCAGCCCGCCAATGCATATAATGAGTAACTATGCAATTGTAGCAAAAATCTGACAGTGTGGAGTTCAACTTCAACATATATTTCACATTGTCCCCACAACCCAGAATAACATCCATCAAGGAAAAGGTGTGAGGGATTTGTTTTTATTATTCTCTTCATTTAAGCTGCAAGGAAATAAAGCAATGGTAAGCAGATGAAATGAGTAGATCATCCTCCATTGAAATATTAATCATGTAGGCATAGGAATTTTAAAAAATCTAAATAAAGCCAAGCACTACGCTTGTCCTCCTCCACATTTTTATTCTATTTTTATGAGGCAATATGCTAGAAAGTGTCTTTTTGTTTCTTTAAGCGAGTCTCACTGCATATGCTTTAGCACTTATCTGTGTTATGGGAAAAATAGAGGAGGGGAGATCTTGTAAAAAGTGTACTTTTCTGCAGCAAATTCTTGCTGAACTATCAAATAGAAGATCTGGTCAAACCTAACAATGAACAGCAACTATATGTCCTGGATGGTGTCATAGCATAAGCCAGTGTTTTTCAACCTTTTTTGAGCCGCGGCACGTTTTTTACATTTACAAAATCCTGGGGCACACCACCAACCAAAATGACACAAAATGACACTCTAACACAGTAATACATATAGTTAATCTGTTTTTAAATGTATTTATACACTCAGTGTGAAACCTGAGCCTGTTTCGATGAACACAACATAGATATCCTGGCAGGAATGGCAGAAAGACACACACGAAGGTCTTGCTCAACAACTGTCAGTCTATCTCTGTGTTTAGTTTTGATCGCAGTCACCCGGTCCTCAGGGAAAATGTACCCAGTCCTCAGGGAAGCCGGCTGGAAAGAGAGCAGCCAGAAGGAAGCACACTCTGAGGAAGAGAGTTCCACTGCTGAACAGCTCTCACAGTCAGGAAGTTCTTCCTAATGTTCACCCTCCTACACAGACATGCTTCCCTGTGATGTTTGCTTTTCTGCCTGCACTTTTGCGCTCTCTCTCTCTCTCTCTCTCTCTCTCTCTCTCTCCCTCTCTCTCTCTCTATATATATATAAATGTAATGTTCATTTGTGGGATTAACATAACTAAAAAAAACCACTGGACAAATTGTTGCCAAATTTGGCCACAAAACATACTAATACTAACCCAAGGAGGGACCATCCGTCAAAAAATTGATTTTGTCATTTGGGTGTTGTTGTTGCTGGGAGTTCTAGTTCACCCGCAATCAAAGAGCATTCTGAACTCCACCAATGATGGAAAGGAATCAAACTTCCCACACAGAACTCCCATAACCAAGAGAAAAAAACTATAAGAGTTTGGTGGGTATTGACCTTGAGTTTTGGAGTTGTAGTTCACCTATATCCAGAGAGCACTGTGGACTCAAACAATGTTGGATCAGGACCAAACTTGGCATGAATACTCAATACGCCCAAATGTGAACACAGATGGAGTTTGGGGAAAATAGACTTTGACATTTCGGAGTTACAGTTTCTGGGATTTATTGTTAACACACAATCAAAGAGCATCCTGAACTCTTGCAACAATGGAATTGAACCAAACTTGGCATATTGGACTCTCATTACCAACAGAAAGTACTGAAAGGGTTTGCTTGGGAATTGACCTTGGGTTTGGAAGTTGTAGTTCACCTGCACCCAGAGCACTGTGGACTCAAATAATGATGGATCTGGACCACACTTGATACGAATACTCAATATGTCCAACTATGAACACACATGTAGTTTGGGGGAAATAGACCTTGACATTTGGGAGTTGTATTTCACCTACATCCAGAGAGCACTGTGGACTCAAATAATGATGGGCGGGCCTCTTCCTCATGGGGAGGGGGACACTCCACCCCTTTCTGACCCTCCCTTTGCTCACCTCAGCCTCTCTGCCGGCCTTTCCTCCTCCTCAAATGGCGACTGCTGGGAAGGGGGCGGGGCCCGAGTGACATCACCCTTCCCTCGATTGGAGGCTGGCTGGCGCATGCAGAGGGGAAACGGCTGAAGAAGGCGGTGCCCCAGCCCCTTCTTCTTTGCTGCTGCCCGGCCCGTCCTCCTCCCCCTGCAAGCAGCAGCAGCAGGAGTTCGGCAGGAGGGGGAAGAAAGGGTATATTGGAGGTTTTCCCACGGCACACCTGATGATCACTCGCGGCACACTGGTTGGGAAACACTGGCATAGGCAACTGAGCTCCCATGGTTCTCATTTGTTGGGCTGATTCCCAGCCTGATTAGCTTAATATCTCTGAGAAGATTTATGTAATCAGATAATAATTACATTTATGTAAGAGTATGTCATTCTCTCCTTATGTATAGTAGTAGTCATGGTGCAATAAAATATACCTAGTCACCACTGTGAACATGAAAATATTGTATGGTTCAGACAGTGAAGTTCTTTTAGAAATCAGAAAGAGTTTCACTTTGTTAAAAGAAAACAAGATTGCCACCCACACCCTCCAAATCATACTTTTGGAAAACTTCTGCACTTAACACTTAATGTAAATTGAAAGCAACTTGAAAGTGTGGTGTTTAAATAATATACAGTGCGAACATGTACAGCAATGAGAACTAAAGGCTTTAAATGAGGATAAGCAAAATATTCCAAAATAGAACATAAGGTCCTAATCTGGGGATGGAAAGACTCTGTTCTGCTGAAAGACTCTGTCCGCAGCTTGGGAGTCCTCCTGGATCAGTCTCTCCAAATGTCAGCCCAGGTAGATGCGATAGTCAGGAGTGCTTACTATCAGCTTCAGCTAATCAGCCAGCTGCGGCCCTTCCGAGATTTGGAGGACCTGAAGATGGTAGTGCACACACTGGTAACCTCAAGGATGGACTTCTGCAATGTGCTATATATTGGGATACCCTTGTACCAAGTTCAGAAACTCCAACTGGTTCAAAATACAGCAGCCAGATTGGTTACAGGAACATCTAGGAGTGAGCATATTATAATTTTTTAAATAAAGATTTTATTTACATACAATAACAACTTACAGTGTAAACAAAACACAAAACAGTGAACATTATTACATAGACATAGCCCACCACCAAGGCCTGAACAGGTATCCTTTCCTTCGCCATATATTTATAAATCAACCATTAATCAAATGTCATATCCAAAATTCCTGACCAACAAGGTTATATTGTTTTCCATTTTCACTCTCTAAAGTGTATTTAATAAAGACTGACCAGTATGCCTCAAAATCTGATCTATTAGTTTCCTCCCTGAATACCCTCATTTTCATTGTTAGTTTATCATTTAAGGCTACGTTCCATACCACCTTATACCAAGCTTCCAGTGTAAGATTAGTTATTATTTTCCAATTCCTTGCTATTATAATTTTTGCCACCGTGAGTAAAATACTAATCAATTATTTTTTTTCCATTTCTACATTCAACATTATGGTGTCCTTTAGCAATGCTAACCTAGCATCTGGAGTAATATTTAGCCTTATAATATTGCTTATTTCGATAAATATATCATTCCAAAAACTATTCACTTGGGGGCATTCCCACCATAAATGAAAATATGTCCCTTTGTGCATCTTCAGTAGAGGGTGTTTTGCTTGCTACCCATCTGATGTTGTGGTATACCATCTCCATATAACTTTTAATACATTTTCTTTTAATCTTGTTGATAGATTCTTAACCACTCTCCACTTCAAAACCCTTTTCCAATCAAAATCTCTCAGGCCCTAGGTCTCCTTCCCATATCTTTTCTAACAGCTTCAGCCTTTTTCTTCACCAATTAATCCATTATATATTTTCCCAAGAAGGAGTGAGCATATTACACCTATCCTAAAATCACTCCACTGGCTGCCAATTAGTTTCTGAGCAAAGTAAAAATTGTTAGTTTTCTCCCATACAATCCACCCGCCCCCACACACACTTCAGTCTTTGGGGTCGGGGTGTCTGCTCCAACCATTCAGAACCCGACTGGCAACCGTCACCCAGAGGACCTTTTCATCAGCTGCCCCACAACTGTGGAACAACCTGCCAGAAGAACTCTGACAGCTAAATGAGCTGATGGAAATTAAAAAGCATGTAAAGACCTATCTCTTCTGGCAGGCCTATCCAGACAGTCTTTAAGCATGAATTTTAAACGTGTGCCCTTTGTTGAATATCTATTTTAATATGTATTTTACAGAAATGTGTTTTAATATGTAGCTTTTATAGCAATACGTTTTAATATGTGTATTTGTAGTGATTTTGCAATGTTTATTCCGTAACCCACCTTGAGCCATGACAAGAGGCAGGTAAGAAATATAATAATAATAATAATAATAATGCCACATTGCAAGGTGAAACCAAATAAGTGATGGGTCCTCTGGAGATCTGCACATATGGAAGGGTAAAAAAAACCCAAATTCCTCTACAACCACAAAGTTGTGGATATTGCAGATCCTAGGACCAGATTAAAGCCAACCTTTGTGGTGCAATATAAGCACTGTCCAAGCCTTGACCAAGTTCCAGAGATCCACATGTAATCAAGTCCATGTTGAAATCACGTCTTCATCTATCAGCTTCACCTCGCCCTATGTGGTCAGTGTAGATGTGCCCATGGTGATAGTAAGCCACCCATGTAATGAAATTTGGAAAGAGTGTGTCAGCGGTCTTTGCAGACATTAAAGTATCTCCCACCCCTCAAAGAAAAACATAGTAATGAAATGCTTCAGATAATTCAGCAGATAAAACTCATTTACATCCGTTTTTCATTGGTCTTGTAATCTTCTGCCCCTGCTTAGCTGCAGAGACAGAAATCCAATATAGGTACTGCAGCATTTCTGTCGGCCATGTTGCCAGAGGAGCATATGTGACAATGATTTGATAATACCCATGCCTTCAGTCCGGACCTGGGCAATTGCTGGCCTTCCAGGTGTTTTGGACTTCAACTCCCAGAAATCCTAACAGCTGGTAAACTGGCTAGGATTTCTGGGAGTTGAAGTCCAAAACCCTAGGAGGGCCGGCAATTGCCCAGGTCTGCTTCAGTCATACCTTGTGATTTTTGTGTCCAAGGAAGAACGGTTATCATTTCTTGGTTACCACAGGAACATATGACTCTGAACCTATGAAACTAATATTGAGTCAGACCATTGGTTCATCTTGCTGGTATTATCACCATCTACAAGATCTTAAAACTACAGTCCATGTCTGTTGCTTTAGATTGTTTATTTATTTATTTCTCGGACTTCTAGGCCGCCACTCCCGGGAGGCTCGGGGCGGCTCACAGTAAAACGAAATACAATAAAACACAATAAAAAAACAATACAACTATAAAATCTCAGAATTAAGATTAAAACAACAATGTGCTGTAGAGGATACAAGGCACAGCACAATGCAATGTAACACAGCGATAACAGTCTAACTGATAGGAAAGTAAGCCTTCTCTGATTTCATTCTGAAGGAAAGAACATGTAGTTTTAGCAATTTTGTTTCCCCTGCAAGAATTTTTTCAAAATAGTACAGTTCTCCAAGACCACTTGCACTTTAGGACTTATTAAACACAATCAAGAATATATCAATAACTAGCTGTACCCGTGCACGCATTGCTGTGCCATAGTCTGTGGCTAACCCCTTCTACCCACATGGTGGGAAAGCACAATCAAAGGACTCTTACATTTTGCTGTGGGTATGTGTGTGTTTCCTCCTTCCTTCTGTCTTTCTTTTCCCTCCATCCTCCCTCTTCCTTCCTTTCTTCCTTCCTCTTCCTTTCCTTCTCCCCCTTCACCCTTTCCTGCTCTTCTTTTTCTTTCCCTCTTTCTACTTCCTTCTTTCCTCCATCCTCCCTCTTGCTTCCTTCCTTCCTCTTCCTTTCTTTCTCCCCTTCACCCTTTCCTGCTCTCCTTCTTTTTCTTTCCCTCTCTCTCCTTCCTTCTTTCCTCCATCCTCCCTCTTCCTTTCTTCCTTCCTCTTACTTTCTTTCTCCCCTTCACCCTTTCCTGCTCTCCTTTTTCTTTCCCTCTCTTTCCTTCCTTCTTTCCTCCATCCTCCCTCTTCCTTTCTTCCTTCCTCTTCCTTTCTTTCTCCCCTTCACCCTTTCCTGCTCTCCTTCTTTTTCTTCCCCTCTCTCCTTCCTTCCTTCCTCCATCCTCTCTCTTCCTTCCTCCTTCCTCTTCCTTTCTTTCTTCCTTCCTTCCTTCCTTCCTTCCCTCTTCCCCTTCATTCTCTTTCTTCCTTCCTTTCTTTCTCCCCCTTTACCCTTTCCTTCTCTCCTTCCTTTTCCTTCCCTCTCTCCCCTTCCTTCTTTCCTCCATTCTCTTCCTTCCTTCCTTCCTTCCTTCCGTCCTCCCCTTCACCCTTTCCTTCTCTCCTTCCTTCCTCTTCTTTCCTTGCTCTTCCTTGCTCTTCCTTCCTTCCTTCCTTCCTACCTCCCCCTTCACCCTTTCCTTTTGTCCTTCTTTTTTCCTACCTCTTCTTTCCTTCCTCTTCCTTCCTTCCCTTCTCTCAGGCAGCATGGGAGGGGGCCGGTCAGGGAGGAGGAGGCGGTGGCGACGTGCGGTGCTGCTTCTTCCTCTTCCTCTGCCTCCTCCTTCTTGCCGCTCGGCTCAGGACCTTCCTCGCCGCCCTGCCCCCGGCTCGGCCTGCTCCTCCTTTCCCTCCTCTGCGTGTGGTAGGTGGTTTTTTCAGTTTGGGAGGGGGGAGGAGAGGAGCATAGGTGCCATTTTGTTGTCTGGCGCAGGGGGTTATGGGAATTGTAGTCCCAAACGGGTTTTTTTGGGTTTTTTTAGTGTGCTGTCTTAAATTTTTTGGGGTTTTTTAAAGCTGCAAACATAGCGAGTAGGGTTGTGAGCCTATGTGGGCTAGTTTTGTGTTTCTGCCTTGCATGGTTTTGTTACCTATATGCTTATAATAACGGATGTTACATTTTTATATATATATAGAAGAATATAGCCAATTATCAGCTCCAGTTCTCAAGACAGGCTCCTCTGCTTACTTCATGGAGTATTGTTTCACCATCTGCTGTGGGCATTCCCCACTTTTTTCCTACTATTCCAGCAACACAGAATACTTTCAATTTCTGTAAGAATTTTTTTAAAATGCTGGGCGAAATACTTCACACATTATTAGTGGGATGGAAAATGAACCACCAAGTAAACTATCACTAATATGGCAAATGGCATATTAAATATTTTGTTTTGTATGGGAGACTATTTCTACAACTGATAAAAAAGTCTAGAGCACTGACATAGAATAATGAGATTAATTTTAAAAACAGACTCAGCTTTAAACATTATGTCCAAAGGCAACAGTATGATTATTGTTGTTATCTTAAAAGAAAATTAAAAAGTTTGGCTGATGGAATATGAACCTGCTATAGACACTTCAATAGCTTTGGCGATTAAGCAAATAGAAGAATTTTGTTTTAAAATGATGTGTGAGACAATATGGGGCATGTTTTAAGAGGATTTTCTAGAGATTGGATAAATGGTTTCTATCGATTTCATTGAGATTCCTGCTGTTATAACATTGCACAGTGAGACCAGCATTTCCTAGAGCTTGGCTGCTTGGGAATCTGAGTTGACTTTGCCTGTCAAGTAAGCTGAAGGACACTGAGCAGTTAAGACTATTTTAATCTTATGTTCTACCTCAAGTTTAAGATGAAGCTAAGGTATTATGCCTGCTGAGAAGTTCCTATGCAAGAGAGTTTGTCCCCACTTTTTAATCTAGTTCTTTTTATGCGTTATAATAGGATTTCCATCACATGATCACCCCATACCATACAGTGTGTGAAATATATGCAATGAACGACACAATGACAGATGGCAAAAAACTTTTTTTGTTTGTTTCTGGGTTTTCTGGGTTTTCTATAACAAAAATGTCAACTTTAAAATCATGTCAAAAGATTAAAAAATACTGGGGGGAGAGTAGGCCCTAGAAATAAATTGTTGTAAGAAAGAAAGAGTGCGATGGCTAGCTCACTTTGGATTAGTAAAAAGTAAGGGATAGCAATTTGAAAATCTAGACCATGTATGGGGAATACGGCCCCTTGGGCTCTTTTCTCAGGCCGTACACTCTCTCACACCATCATAGCTTTTCTTCCTTCTCGCTTTCCTTCCTCTTTCTCCCTTCAGCTTTCCCTTCTACCTTTTCGTACTTCCGTCTTTCCTCCCTCCTTCCCCCTCTCCTTTCCTCTTCCCAGGTAGGGAGCTTAGGGAGAACCCCCCCACCCGACCTGCCCACCCCACTCTGGTGCACCATACGGATCCCAAATTAGAAAGTTTGCCTATACCTGATCTGGACCATATGGTAAATATGGTAAAGTGATGAACTACAGCTCTGGAGACCATGTTTTGAATCCCCACTTTTTCATGGTAAGTCATGGAGGGATTTTAAGTAAGTCACACTTTCTAAGCTTTATGTCAAAATGATTTGAAGGTACAAAACTACAGCAACAAGGGTTGGCAGAATTAAAACTTACATTTTCCTTGCTGCTGTGGGATAAAACTTCTTCTGCTAGAGAAGCAGCAGCAAGTTTGTGGACATCTGTGCTGAAAGCCATGCTTGGCCATGGAAATCCACTGAGTGACCTTGAATAAGTCATACTATCTCAGCCTCAGAAGGAGACAAAGACAATCCTTCACTGAACAAATCTTGCCAAGAAAACCCCATGATTCAACTTAGGGTCACCCTACCTTGGAAATGGCTTGAAGCCATAGAATAACAATGGTAGTAAACCATATACTTCAAACATGCATAAAACAAATAATAAGACTTGTATTACAATATTTGGTTTTCTCATATATGCTCATGATTTCTTATACTGGTGTGGAGAACTTGTAGACTTCCAAATGGCAAAGAAATACAACTTTTGCCATCTCTGACAGCTGACCATGTGGGGATAATGGAAATACAGTAGAGTCTCGCTTATCCAACCTTCACTCATCCAACACAGTCTTCCTCCCGCCCGGATCCACGGCTGTATCAATGCATTGTGATGTTTTGTGCTAAATTTTTAAATACAGTAGTTACCACATAACGATACTGTGTATTGAACTGCTTTTTCTGTCAATTTGTTGTCAAACATGATGTTTTGGTGCTTAATTTGTAAATTATAAAATAATCTGACATTTAATAGTCTCTTCCTTAATCCCTCTTTATTGTCCAACATTTTCGCTTATCCAGCCCATTTATGTTGGATAAGCAAGATTCTACTATAATCCCAAATATTAGAAGGACAAGAGGCTCACTGTGCCTGCTTTACACTGTTAGTGAGAAAGACATGCCACAGTGATGTTGTGGGAGAAAACATGACTTTTTATACAAACGAAACTTTAAAGTTCATTGTCGAATATGGGTGAAGGAACATGAACTATTTAATGACTGCAGATGCTATTTCTCAGAAAACCTTTTTTCCCTCCTGCTATAGACAGTCTTAATGCCATTTTAATGGCAACATTGTGTGTCAGATGTTGCTGCTTTGCAGCAGTTTGCTAACATAAAATTATATCATATATTAATATAAGAAAAACTACAGGAAAGTTGTTTCGCCTTCCAAGGCATACATTGTAAATGTCAGTTTAACACAACAACATTCATTCTGCCTAACTACTGTTTATACCATTCATGGCCTTGCTGTTTCATCTCTGATTACCTACAATCTTTTTCTCATTCCTGATTACTAGCGCTTCCATCATGCCTGTGCCTACCTTTTGTTAACAAAACACAATGGATACTGTACTAGCATACAGATTAAAGGTCATTGGCTTGATTTCATCAAAAGCATTCATCTATGGAGGAGAGGGAAGGGACTGTGGCTGAAGAGACAGAAAAGATACAAAATAGGGATAAAAAAGGATACACAGGACTTCAGCCTTCATGAAATAAAAAGAGGATAGATAAAAAGGACAAACAACCAGCCCTGAAACCTTGCTAATTTACATATAGTATTTCAAGTTGCTCCCTCTGTTTCTTCTATGCACATTTATTTCAGGTATCATTCATTTTTCTTGTAACATCAGAGGGAGAGATTTAGCCATTTGGGTTCCAGTGAAACCTCAGTTCATTTAAACTTAAACATCCTCGTGTTTGAATAAATTCTAATGACTCGGAAAGCTTTTATGGTTTCATAGCTATTTGCTTCAAGGTAACATTTTGAAAGCTAATATATCACAATTTATACCTGGTCATTTGGAATTTTTGAAAAAGGCAAGAACTACTGTTAGGACGAAGCTTAATTCCCTAAGAGTGGCCATAGATTAGCTAGCTAGTAGCTACATTTTGTGGCTCTCCTATTAGAAGTCTAATATAATGGATGGGCAGAAATTCTTCATAGTTTCTCTTGACCAGGAGCTGATTCACACCACCAGTGTTCATGTAGTGAATTCACCATAAGTTGACTTTGTAAGGTATTGTAATATGAGTATATGGCATTGTTCATTTTGCAATTTACCAAATTATAATTTACCCTGGACCTAGTAGATTAAAATTCTGCTTTGATATGGACAAGAATACAAATAAGATTTTCTTTTACTTAATAGCAACAGCTAGAATAAAACTAGCTCAGTTTTGGAAATCCCAAGAAATCCCCACATTGGAACAATGCTTTGAAAATTCTAGACATTATGAATATGGACCTACTTACACAAAAACATATCACAAATCAAGGGAATAATAAACACAACGAACTGGAAAAATTTTCTAGAGTTTCTAGAAAAAGACAATAAAGGAATCTATATCCATAAGTCTGAAAAGAAAAGACTTAATGATTCTCCAACAATCGACGATGAATGATCAAGAAACGAACCCCCCCCCCCCCCAAAATAATATTCGTAATGGAGGAGAGCGTACATCTCAGGGGGGATCTGGAAGTGCAGCAACTCTACCCCCTATGCTCTCATCCCCTCCTAAGGATTGACCCTCTCTTTTTAATCTTTCTTAAACACATTGTTCCCACACTTTCGATGTAAAACCATTTTTGTTTTTCTCCCCCTTTTTTCATACCCTATTTTCTATTATATTATACTTTTTTCATACCCTATTTTACTCTATTATATTATACTTTATTCTCAATTATATATATATATACAATCTGCTAAAGAACCCCTGGAGAAGCTCTTTTCCACACAGAGGTAATGTTGCAAGTGATCTTCCAGTTGTGACCTTTTCTACAAAACAGAATGGCCTACCATAAGATCAGAGACTTTCATCACTATAATTCCCAGATCTCTTCCAATCAGCATGAACACTGGTTGAAGATGTTTTTGTTTCTGTAGCCATTTGTCCCATTGGGCTGATCTATGCAGAGATCTGTTTTTAAGTTGGTTTTATCTGCCAATAGCTCTTCCTGCATTGATTTTGTTTCTGCAGTCTATTTTTTTTACAATCTGAGTGTATAACTTTTTAGTATTGTATCCTGCCCTGAGCACTACAAGTGTTGTTGAATAATAGAATATAAATATAGATAGTAAATAAATTTTTTAAAACTTTTCAGCCGTTATTTTTAAACAAAAGTTCACTATAAAATCAGACTCCTGGTTATTTCACCATATACCAATGCAGTCAGAGCTCCACTTTCACTGGAATGGGGATGCAGGATCCCCAGGAAAGTGGAAAACCCAAAATTAAAACTTTTTCATAAGAGAATTTCTAGGTCAGTGGTTCTCAACCTGTGGGTCCCCAGGTGTTTTGGCCTACAACTCCCAGAAATCCCAGCCAGTTTACCAGCTGTTAGGATTTCTGGGAGTTGAAGGCCAAAACATCTGGGGACTCACACGTTGAGAACCACTGCTCTAGGCCCTCCAGCACAACTGGAGATTGACCACAGAGTTGCACCAAAGGACTTAGAGATACCTAGAAATAACATTTAAACTAATTCATGAATAATCAAATTGACAGAAGTTAAACCTGCGAATGTGGAGGGCCAACTGTAATCTTAAGACCTTCTTCACTACTCAATAAAATGTAAGCTCTTTGGGAGAGATACGGGCCTGTTGTTGCTTTTCCCTACCTTTAGTTTAGATAAACCTGTTGTAAAGTAAGGTATTGTGAGAGTGTGGCTGGACCAAGGGCAGGCAGTGAATTTCATAGATGAGTTAGGATTTGATATTAGGTTTATTTGTTTAATATTCTAGGCACTACCTGGTTCTCTAGATAAGTCTATGATGAGAGAACAAATGGCTGTAAATGAATTAATACATAGTATTTGTCTGCAATAATGTGGGTTTGAGAGATCCATCTTGAGAAGGAGATAACAAACCCAGTTTTAGTAGCATAAAAGGGAAAATAGGAACAAAAAATCAGATTTTTCGAGAACAGAGCTGTTTCATGTATAAAACGTTAAAACTTCATAAACAAAGATTCATGCTGTTTCACTGCTGATAAGCTCCTCTTTAAAGTAGCTATTGTTTCTAAAATGCAGCTAAAGGCTTGATGACAGCAAAAAGCTGTCTCAAATCCTCTTTATTGTTATTAAGAGAGTTGTGAACATTTCAAGGAATCATTGTAATTTTCTTTCCCCAATCAGGTGAAGCAGAATCCAAGGACAAGGGTGGACAGCTTGAAACAGCTCCTACTGAAAGCCACAGCAGCTCCTCCCTCCAAAGAACAACAAAATCAGAAGTCCCTAGGATGTAGAGGTTGGAGGCTCTGGTATCCGTGAGGCAGTGAATTTGTTCCCACTTTGAATCCAAACTCTAAGAAGCTATACAAGGCACTTAACCTATTTTAGGAATTGTTTTCCTATAAAATTCAGAGAGAATCCCCTTGAGCATTGGAGCTACCAGCTTCCAGTGGTTGAACATACACCTTGTTTGGAAAATCTGTTCAGGGTTTCTGAAGACTCTTACAACCACATTACATTAAGGCAGAGAAGTGTCCTCTCTCTGCTTCTTTGTGCTGCTGGCTCGAAGTCCCCTGGAGCCCATCACATGACATGGATCTACTTCCGGTGGGGCTCCATGGGACTCTGTGCTGGGTGTGCTGGCAGTGGAGCTCAGAAGAGTTGGGTGTACACCTGACTCCTTATCCAAAAAAGGCACTTGAACCAAAGAGGAAGTGGGGGAAAGTAGGGAAACATTGTAAGAAGGCAGAGGATGGGGCCTGGTGGTAGGGAACAAAGCCAGACAGGTTCCCTACAAGGCCCCATGATTTCCCCCACTGGCCCCCTCTTTACAAAGGGTCACTGACAAGATTCTGAGTGGTAAAATCAACAGCCCTCCCATCTCTAGAATTGCCCACTTCTTTAATTAATATTTTTGACATACTGGATACCTAGTATCTGCTGGGTTTAGTTCCAGAACCATTCCCCTAGATACCAAAATCTGTGGATATCAAAGTCCAACTATATACAATAAACTACTAAAATGGTATTCCTTATATAGTATAGCAAAATAATAGCTTATTTTGAGATTTTGTATGTGGTAGTGATGGAGATATTTTCAAGATGTGAGTGATTGAATCCATGAATGCAGAATTTGTGAATATGATGGGGATATATTAATCTTGCATTATGTATGGTATATGCAAGAGATATATACACATGTGACTATCATTTTTTTAAGGAGGAGTAGCTCAGTCCGTTGCAACAAAAGTTTTTGTGCCACCCTAAATGTTTTATTGGGTTTGAACCATGTAAGCGTATGGAAATTAAAACATGTTAAGGCAATACAGTAAAATCAACATTTCTAAAATACTGAAGTACTGTTGAAGTCTATTTAATATTTTCTTCATCCCTAATGTTACCCCCATTGAACAAAATTTCAGTTTCGTTTAGGTTTCAGATACAAGTAGAAGAATAAAACACCTAGTCCTAGTGCATTCTCCAGATTCATCTGGTAGAAAAATAATGATTTCTCTGCAGCCGTCACAAGCCTGTTCAAATCTCTCAAAGAGATAGGCAACCTTGGATTCTGAATTCAGCAGCCAGGCTCTTTTCAAGATTGTATACGTAACCAAGCAACCCCAAGCAGGCCTTTTCATACAGTGTGGGTACTGATACCCAAGACAGAATTCTTATTAAATAAAAGTAGTTTATTATGAAGACGAAGATGACAAGAATAGCATGAAAGATAGCAAGAGACAGGCAGGTGCTTTCTTCACTGGTTTGCTGATGTCTAGCAAGGCTCTTAAGTTCTGGAAATCTTTTTGTTCACAAAAACCTGCACAGTTTGTAGACTCTACAGCTATGGAGCAGTTCATTATCTATTATTCTACTGTTAGATAGGAGGAGGATGGAGAAGCAGACAGACATAATAAAGGGTTCCTGGAAAAGACTTGCTGGGAAAATGATGGGTGATCCCATCCCTACCTGGGTCAGCCAGTATTACACAAAGAAAACACAACATGTAGAGACAAAGGTTAGATGAACCAGCTGCTCTTCAGGGAATGCTATTCTCCAAAAAGGTCTGAAACAGCATGTTTCAAGGAAATTCTGCCAAAGCTTATACTGTAATATATGTGTTAATCTTTACAATAATACAAGGTTTCTGGTTGCTGTAATCCTTCTTAGACAATGCAGATATATCTCAGTAAATGAAGTGATGTAGGCATTAGGTCCTGAACACAGCATTTGGTACCAATAAGATGGAAAGAAAAGGGGAAAGTAAATATAGCACACAGAGAAAAGGAAGAGCAGTTCAACATATTCCAGAAATCTTTTCATTCAAGACTAACATGATGTACATGTGAGATAAAACAATTTGTACAGGTAAGCCTTGGCTTCCACTGGGAGAAAGGCTGGATGTAAATGAAATCACATGAATGAGGAGTGAAAACGAAAAACATTTTAACAAAAATTTCACAGCGGTCAAGGCGCATTCTGCACCAGTCGAAGTCTCCGGGTCACCAACAAGGGAAAGCCAACACAAAGGGCATTACAATAGTCAATTCTTGACATTACCGTACCATGAACCACTGTGGCGAGATCATCCCTGGATAGGTAAGGCACCAGCCGCCTAGCCTGCCGAAGATGGAAAAAGGCCGACTTGCTAACAACGGAGACCTGGGCCTCCATTGTTAGTAACGGGTCAAAAATGACACCAAGGCTTTTGACGGTGGTAGATGGAAGAAGAGACTCAGTCTAAGGTAGGCAACCCAGGGCGATCCAGCCACAAGATCTCTGTCTTCACCAGATTCACCCTCAGTCTACTGGAACACAGCCAACCTCAAGGCAAGATGTGAAATTATCAGGAACCGAGTCTGGCTTGCCATCCATCTGCAGAAGGAGCTGGGTGTCATCAGCATACTGGTAACACTCCAGCCCATAACTCTGAACCAGCTGAGTGAGTGGTCGCATATTGATGTTAAATAACAATGAAGATAAAATTGCCCCCTGAGGGGCCCCACACATGTGATTTCTCAGAGGCCATCCCATTCCATTCCACTTGTTGCCAACGGTTCTGGAGAAAAGAGTCCACCTAGTTAAGGGAAGACCCTTGAATCCCAGAAGCAGCGAGGTGGTGGGTCAAAAGATCATAATCGACCGGAACGAAGCGACAAGAGCAATATAATTCAGATTATTATTTCACATTACTACGGATGATTTCTGCCGCTTCGGGAGTGTTTTTGTGACTAAACTTAAATATAGCAGGCCTTGACCGCTGTGAAATTTTTGTTATTATGGACACACTTGTGGAACTTTAAATACAACAATATATTGTACAAAGATCCGCTGTGATATATTTTTTTGGCTCTACTTTTCCTTTGCTACTGTGCCAGTCAGGCAAGATACTTTCTCTTGGAATTGTGAAAGAAAAACATTTTGACTCTTGTGCATACAATTTTGAAATCTTCCTCCAAAACAGGGGCATTTTTTTCTCTTTCCCAAGCCTCCATATGACTTCCATTTTAGTATTCAAACATATAATATATGGTTTTTGAAAAAAAATTCTTGGGATAGCTAAAGGAGGCTTATTTGCACTCCACATTTTCAGTGTTTTGCTGTTCATACATGCACACTAAAGAATTCTAGAGTCAGCTCTTCTATACCTTGCCTGTAGTAGGCAGATAGACATGGGGCCCTTCTATTCTTACAGGCAATGTGTGACTAATCCAGCATCTAGGATTGGCCCCACATGGGGAACTGTAAGAGACTCCTGCAACCACCTCAGGGGTTTGGTACCTCTGGGGAGTCAAACTAAACAAAGAAAAAGGGTTAGCTACTCTGAGTACCAGAAACAACAATGGGGGTAAATAAATGGGATAGGAAAAGCATGTATCAAACACAATGTCAAGTTTGAAATCATATATATATACTCATGGTAAAGCCATACACACACACACACACACACACACACATATATATACTGTATATATGCATTATATATCAACATTTAGATACACAATAATATAAACATATGAACAATCAATGTTCTGAGAGACCTCAGGTGAGCGTGAACACAGTCATTAAATCATATATACAAATGTGTATTACACAAAAATCATATGAGTGTGTTCAAGCAATACAATGGAATGTATGTACACAAAATCACCATAATATGCCCACAAGTCACAAGACTATGTGGCTAAATAAGGGATAATACAATCAAATATGATGCGTGGATTGTACATACATGCAATAAATAATTCAACAACACAGATTATACATGTTACCACATGAGCCAGGATGAAGTCGACATACACCATGCGAAAATAAGCACCCTACCTGTTCTCTCCTCATCCTATGTCACAGCTTATATTATCCCTCCCCCCCCCCCCCATGTTACAACCATGACATATCACCTATCTGTTCTTCAGTGCTTTGGCTGACATCAACCAAAGCATTGGCACATTAAGGGAACTGGTAGAGGGGAAGGAGGATCCCCCCCCCCATCTCACTCAGGCAGAGCACCAAAAAACAAGGTAGAGTGGTGTTGATGGGGACAGCCATCACACAGGGTGTGGGATGACAAGGCACGGTTCTCTGTGTCCCAGGCTGTAAATGCCTAGGGAACATGAGATGGCAATCAAGGCAGCTGCAGTAAGTTCCAGTTAGGAACAGCTCAGCTGTCTTTAAAGCCCCTATGGGCCCTTCCACACAGCCCTATATCCCAGGATATCAAGGCAGAAAATCCCACATTATCTGAGTGTGGACTGAATATAACCCAGTTCAAAGCGGATATTGTGGGATTTTCGGCCTTGATATTCTGGGATATAGGGCTGTGTGTAAGGGCCCTAACTCATGGAAAAGCCCACATTCTGGGTGAGAATTTGGGTCCCCCCCCCAAAAAAACTTAGCTGACCTCTGGCAAGGCGGCTTAACGGGGATCACATGGCATTCAGCCACCACAGGTCTGATCCAATGATG
This sequence comes from Anolis apletophallus, assembly GCA_030556195.1. NCBI lineage: Eukaryota > Metazoa > Chordata > Lepidosauria > Squamata > Anolidae > Anolis > Anolis apletophallus. Next base: position 85,547,262 of record JARBWK010000007.1, read on the forward strand.
CACCAACCTAAGAGGTCAGAATAAAGAAGTGCATGGATACAAGTAGGATTGGCTACAATAGAAACCCAGTCCTTCCCAGTTCAAGATTAATTGCATTGTTTACACACAACCGTCACCAATCACTAAATGTCTGTATTTCTTTAGCTTTTCTCTTTACCCCCTTTCCAATGCCAGTGTTGCTTAAAAAAACCATTTACAGCTCAATAGAGATTGGGAAGGAGCCCTCAGTGGCACAGTGGGCTAAACCCTTGTGCTGGCAGGACTGAAGACCAACAGGTCGCAGGTTCAAATTTGGGGAAAGTGCGGATGAGCTCCCTCTATCAGCTCCAGCTCCTCATGCAGAGACACGAGAGAAGCCTCGCACAAGGATGGTAACACATCAAAAAGCATCTGGGCATCCCCTGGACAATGTCATTGCAGACGGCCAATTCTCTCACACCAGAAGCGATTTGCAGTTTCTCAAGTCGCTCCTGACATGAGAGAGAGAGAGAGAGAGAGAGAGAGAGAGAGAGAGAGAGAGAGAGAGATTGGGAGGAGAAGTTGGCTGGGCTGTCATAAAAAGACTGTGAAATAAAGAAGAAGAAGAAGAAGAAGAAGAAGAAAGTCCACTGTCAGGGGCCTTGTTGTGTTATGCCTGTCCTTGAGTTTCCACCACTCCCCCCCCCCCCCAAATGAACTACCATATCAACATTACAGGCGGACATCCAGCTTATCTTGCCCAGATGAGATATGAAGTGTAATGTCTAGGCTTAAGACAGAGAGGATAGGTCCAAAAAGATGTTTCTAATTAGCGAGGCTTTTTGAGACCCATGATAAGGAAGTGATCAATTTACAGCTTTTTAAATTTAGGATTTGTTTCCCATTCTCTGTGTAAATATAAGTGTCCTTATAATGTTGCTAATCTTGTTATGTGCTATTTAACATTTTGTCAAAAGCTATTGTTTCAATACTTCCGTTAGTATAATGAAAATTAGAGTTCAAAATTCTAAAACTAGGTCACAAGTGTGAGTAAACAAGGAGCAGGAAATTGCCTATAAGGTGACAAAGAGCCTGAAGATCAGCCGTGAAGACACATTTTGCCTACTTTATTGGAGTTTCTCTCACAGTCTGCCATCATTTATCTTCCACTGAGAGCACAAAGAATGAGGCAACAAAGTACAAGCAAAGGCACTTTCAAAATCTGCTGGAAGAGAATAAAACATTGGTGATCTGAAGAGACTGATGTTTAAAATTCCCTTATGCACCCTCTTTAATATTAAAACAATCAAGCAATTGCTGCAGTGTAATTATAATCTATCCATCCATTCCCCCTGAATATACTCTTCTTGCCTTTTTTTCATGTGGATTTCAGTTAGCACACTCCAAACTCTTGGAGCAGTAATTCTGTGTGGTAATTTACTAAGGACAGCTTTTGAAGAATTCACATTTATACCAATATGGCAGATGAAGCTGACCAATTTTGCTTCTAGTCTAATTCAAACTAGTCCAATTTCACTTTGCACCTAGAATGTGGTTCCTGCTTACAAAATATTCATTATATATAATGAATTGTTGTCACTAAAACTAATGTTCTACATTTATTTGTGATGTTTTCTTCAACTCAGGCCCTTTAAATCAGGAAATGAAAGATGGGCAATTTAGCATTGTAAAAATGCACACTGCAACAAAAATGTTACATTATAGCCTTACTTCCAATATGAATGACCTTTTTCAGCATTTGGAAGGAGTTTGGTCTTCTGTAATTGTTTTTTTTTAAAGCTGAAAATAATGTGCCATTTACTATGCCAGAGGTACAAAAGGGGTGGGGAAGTGGTAGCACTTGTTTCACACAAGGACCCTGTTTCCATTTTGCACCCGCAAGCCCACCAGAACTCTTGACCTGTTGACCTTTTCTTTAAAAAAAGTCACACCTAAGTCATAAATCGACTGCATCTGTCATCACATGACAAATGAGAATATTTGTGGGGAAATCTCATGACAACACAGGGAGATTAATTACAGTAATATTACCGAGGATTTCCAAATTTCTAAAACTGACATTTGTACATTGTTGTAAATACATGCAAGTTAAAACCGCCTTATTATAAAAAGTAGTAGCATTGGTTGGGTTATTTGGGTCTGTTGTTTTTGTTGTTGTTGTTGTCGTCATTATCATTATCATCTTCTTTGGGCTGCTGACTTGGGGGTCTTGCATTCATAGGATAGCCATAAGGTAAAGTCAACTTGATGGTAGCTAAATTTTAATCATAATAACAACTACCTATCCTTATGTGCTTGCTATGGATGTGAGTTTAGTGACAGAAAAGGAAAAGACACTGAATGAGTCTTGAAAAGTCCAATATAAACTCTTCTCACTCTATTGAGATGGCTTGCCTTTGCCAAAATCTTCCCAACAATGAGATTTCTGCGCACTTCTATTCATAAATGGCAATAATTAATTTACTCAAATAAACAAGAGAATGCATGATAAAGCCTGTAAATTTACCTAAAATTAAGAACAAATAATTACTAAGATATTATTGCAATAATAAGAAAGTGTTTAACATTAATACAAGTAGTGCTTTAAAAATGGAAAGACAAGATTAACACAGCAATCCTACATTTTTTCCATTCAAAAAGAAGCCCCACTGAGCTCCCTGGTAGGTTAATATACACTTACCTGGCAATGAATCCCTCTGAATTCAGTAGAGCTTATTTGAGAAGACAGAATCACTGTTAGGAAGTGCTCACTTCAATCAAATGAGAAGGCATACATATATTTACTAGACATGGTTTAGAACCCAAAAATAGGGAATCGAAAATCTAATGGGGGGGATTTTTTTATTAGTAATAGAAAGACTTACAAAAAAATTCCAAAATTTTCTAAAATGTAACGTAATTACTAACGAAATTCGTTAGTAGTTCTAAAGTAGGCAAAGCAGGGAAACAGGACTGACACTGTTTTAAGCACAGGCAAATCAAGGGGCAACATTTTCCTTGGTTTCCTTGCAGGGAGATATAATGCATTAATATATTATTATTATTAATAATAATATTATAAAAGGACAGGGTTTCTTTGCAGGGACATATAATGCATTAATATATTATTATTATTAATATTATAAAAGGACAGGGTTTCTTTGCAGGGACATATAATGCATTAATATATTATTATTAATATTATTAAATAAAATAATTGCCCACCTCTGGTGCAGGCCTTGCTAATCTGCAGAGTTCTCCTCACTCCAGCTTTTCCCCATTCAGTTTTACCATAGCACTCTAGGATCTCCGTTTGAACTCTATGGCCTTTCTTGATTCTGAACTCTTCCTTCTCCTCTCCGTGCTCTTTTCACTCCTGCTGCCCTTCTCTCAGCAGTTCTTATGTCCTTCGACTCTGTCCTTCTATCTAAACCCCTTCCTGGGTGTTTAAACCGCTTTTTTCCTCAGTCCTCCAGCCCCTCTAGGAGTCCCGATCTGGATCTCTCTATCGTTTCCGGCTCCTTTTTCACTTCCTGGAGGTAGGCCTTTCACTCTAATTAGGCTCCAAGCATGGAAAGGCCCCGATTTGACTGTGAGTAATGTCTGCAAAGCTATTTTGGAGGGGAAAATTTTCCTGTGGGGGGCCTCCGAAATATTTACTAATCTAACAAAAATTTGGGCCCAGGGAGTGCGGAAAAGAAAGTCCACTTCCGGGATTGCCCCTGCGATGCGTATAAACTTGAAAGTCCCATACATACGAATCCCTTCCGATTTCTTTTAATTAAAATAACTTTTTTCTCATGCCTAATATTTACTGTGTAAGTAAATCAACATGGCTGTATTCTAAAGCTTTCTGGATCCTGCATTTTGGTATTGTAATCTTTGATGGTTTTTTTGTTCTTTATTTCTCAAATCAAATTTAATTGCTGCAGGTATGGGTGTTCTGTCTTGTGTAAAGGTATTGACATGCATGCTAATAAGAACAGCAGTTCATAGAAATTTAAGTCAAATGAATTCATTTTCTGTTTATTTGAAAGCACATGCTCAGACAAAGCAAATACATGATACTATGGACTTAACCAATGTTTCATATGGCTTTGTAGCAGATGCTAGAAAGAATTTCTATACTGGAAAGAAAATGTATCTGTATTAGACCTGGTTTTGGGCAACTGGAGACACTCTGCAATGCACTTGATATAATAGGAGTGACAGCTAGTGACTTCAGTGTCCATGGAGCAGGGATCCACGTTGAGTTGTAATCTAAACAATAAAAAAGATTGTCCTATGTTCCAGTTGGGCCTCTTGATGGCTCAGCGGGTTAAACTGCTGAGCTGCTGAACTTGCAGACCAAAAGGTTGGTGGTTTGAATTCAGAGAGTGGAGTGAGCTCCTAATGTTAGGCCCAGGTTCTGCCAACCTAGCAGTTCGAAAACATGCAAATGTGAGTAGATCAATAGGTACCGCTTCTGCAGGAATGTAACAGTGCTTCATGTAGTCACACCTGCCACATGACCTTGGAGGTATCTACGGATAATGTCACGATGCAAGACCTAGGCCGGCCCCTTAATCACACACACAGAGACGTCAATCAGCTAACTACTTTATTGAAAGATAAAAACAGTTGAAAAGGGTAATTGTCCATAAAAATATCAAAAGTAATCCAAAAGGTATGAAGTATAGTCCCAAAAGCAAACTTGGCAGTAGAATCCAAAGACTTGGCAAGGCTCCGCTTAACTAGCGGATCAAAGAAAAAAACAAGGTTACAAGATACAAACTCTTCTTGGCAGGCCACTAGCCCCAAACTTAGCTATGTGGTCTTGGCTTCGCTACACATCTGTATAGGATAGACGTGGCCGAAGTACTGAGGATCCGTTCCCACGGATCCTATACTTAATCCCTTGGCGAAGCCTCCGACGCTCTAGGCTTCTCCTCCTCCAATCTGTGCTGCGAGCCCTCGGTCGGTCTAGGCTGTGGAACCAACCCCTCCTGCTAGCCTCAATGCTCCGTCTCCTATCAAACGTTCGACCTTGCCTCCCAGCACCTGGTTCCCTATCTTCGTGAGAGTTGAACTCCCCATCTGCTTCCCGGGCCTCTCCTCGGTTGTTTCCCACATTCTTTCTTGCGAGCCTCCCCCGGCCGCTCATAATCTTCACTATCACTGCTTTCGAATTCCGACTGGCCTTCCTGCCTCTCATAAGGATCAGGCCAGCCGTCATCCCAGGCCAGGCTTTCTGTGGGGGAAGAAGGCCCAGCTACCTCAAAATCCCCTTCTTCTAGCCCCTCCAAATCCTCTTCAGAATCAGCTGGCTCCAATGCGAGTGGGACCCCCGGTGCTGCCCCCTGCCTCCCAGGCACAAACGAGAACTGGTGTGCTACAGATAACACCGGCTCTTTGGCTTAGAAACGAAGACACCCCACCCCCCGAGAGTCAGACATGACTAGTCTTAATGTCAGAGGAAACCTTTACCTTACCTTTATGTTCCAGTCAGCAAGTGTCCTAGCAACAGGTGGTTAAAATGCCACAGCTGTCAAGCAGTTAATTCTGTCCAAGTTATCCAACAACATGAGGGGGGAAACAAGAGGGTAGTCATCAGCCAGTCTAGCTAGAAATTACAACACATCATCAATCCAGATATACGTAAGAAGCCAGCAAGGACTAAGGACCTCATCACGTGGAGGTTTAGAAGCTGGGGCACAGTAGGAGAAACTGTGTGGCAGCATAAGTCTTTGTCCCCATATCATTGGTGATCATGGGATCCCATCCCACAACATTTCTAGGCTGAGAAGTGATAATGCTAGTTAGCCAGAATCGAGCTGGCATAAGCAAAGCCATAGTACATTTTGTAACTATAGTATATTTATGCTCATTGCTTTAGTAAAGCAAACACTTCCAGATACAGGATTACCATACTAATGAAGTAGAAATAATAAAAAGGAGAATGATGAGATATACCTATATGGCCTGTCAAGTAAGCATATGGGATAACAAGATCATTGTCATCAGGAGACACATATTCCTGGACATCTGACTTCTCCTTGCCTAAACCACCTGGTTTCGCAGAGTTATGACAAGGATGCTCAAGGTGCTTAATCCTAGCCATAGAACAGATCCATTACATTGGATAAATCCATTAGAGTTTTGAGTAAAAACCAAGAACAAGTCCACTACCCCTCTGATTTGGAAGGCAGCACTAAATCATAATATGCCACAAAATCATAATATAGCACTATGTCACAAAGGGGTAGCTATATATTAAATAAATAAATACATAAATAAATATTATTTGTTACCCATCTTTCCTCATATATTGAGATTGGGTTACAACACAGTTAAAACGTCTAGATAAAGCACCATACCATTAAATAGATATATTTATACACATAGTTCAAGCATTAAAACATGTAACTAATGTAACTAATAGAACATAAATTTAAAAATCATAGTTTAGAATTGACTGGGTAGGCCTTTAATTGTGTATTAAATTTCAACAGCTCATTTAGATGTCAGAGCTCTTCTGGCAGGTCATTCCACAGTTTAGGAGCAGCCAATTAAACGCTTATCTGGGTGACAGCCACTCCCCAAAGAACCTAAATATATCAGGAGGGTTATAAAAGAGAGGGCAATATTGTAGGTAATTTAGACACAATTTAAAGGGTAGAGTTTTAAAGAACACAACCAACACTTTGTTCTTTGCCTGGAAACTAATTAGCAGTTAGTCAGTGAAATTATTTTAGCATAACTGTAATATACTTACTTCTAGTTGTTTCCTAACCAATCTGACTGCCATGTTTTGAACTAAATGGAGTTAGTTTATTTAACTAAATGGAACTAAATGGAAGAAGCCCCCTTGTGCCAGCAGGACTGAAGACCAACAGGTCGGATGAACTCCCTCTGTCAGCTCCAGCTCCCCATGTAGGGACTTGAGAGAAGCCTCTTACAAGGAAGTTAAAAAAACATCAAAACATCTTGATGTCCCTTGGGCAACGTTGTTGCATATGGCCAGTTCTCTCACACCAGAAGTGGCTTGCAGTTTTTCAAGTTGCTCCTGACACACAAAAAAGTGACATAATGGAGTTTTTAAACTTGGTACAGAGGTAGCCCAATGTACAGCAGGAGTCTAACCTTGAGGTGACAAGTACATTCGGTCTTCCAATTCGAGGAAGGGGCACAGCTGGCATATAAACTGGCTGACATTCTATATCAGTGGTTCTCAACCTGAGTTCCCAGATGTTTTGGTAAACTGGCTGGGATTTCTGGGAGTTGTAGGCCAAAACACCTGGGGACCTACAGGTTTAGAACCACTGTTCTATATGCTCAAGTACAGCATACAAGACTCAGGTACATGTTTCCTGTCACCAGCTTTAAGACTCAATGTCATATTACCATATTGCCCCTACCCCATAGCCATTCAATAATTGGTAGAGAGGGAGGTCGTTGGAGGAATGTCTTCTGCTGAGGTCTTCTGGATCTCTCAACAGCTGATGTCCTAAGTCTGTTCCTGTCTCTGGGAATACAACTAAAGCAGTGCTTTGGTCATTGTAGCAAGTAGGAATATTACCAACCTTTTGCAATGCTAAAAAAGACACCACCATATGTCAGTTACAGGAAGCCAGCCAATATTATCTCTACTTTAAACTGGCATAATATTACATGGAGTAATTTAATGCAATGTGTACAGATGGACAAGACGTTTTGTTTTGTTTTTAAAATGGAAGAGGATATGATAATACAGCTACCATTTTACTGAGTCAGACCCTTTCATCTACTTATCTGCATCACTTGGCAATAGTGTTCAGTTACATTAATCTCTTTTATTTATTTCACTGTCAGTTCTGGTAAAAATAGTTTTGTGGGGACTGGAAGTACTAAAACAGACATGAGCAAACTTCATCCCTCCAAGTGTTTTGGACTTCAACTTCCACAATTCCTAACACCTGGAGGGCCAAAGTTTGTCCATGCCGTGTACTAACAAAACCCTGTAAAATCCCAGAACAGGCACAATCAGTGGCATGTTTTTTGCCACCCACCTTGAGCTCAAGAAAGACAGTCTATGACTCAGTAGCAGATTTACCTAGGGGAAGGACAACAAATTAGAACATACACTTAACATGCAAAAAGCCCGAGGTTCAACACCTGGCATCTCTAGGCCAGGTTGGATATTTCCCTGCCATATGTCCTGAAAACTACTGCCAGGTGAGGTAATATTGAGCTGGATGGACGAATAGTTTGATTCATTAAAGGACAACTAAAGGACAAGATGCCAGATTCTGCAGGATTAAAGGCCCTGTTTGAAAGCCAGACCGTTCAGTGCCCACAAGGGAAGAAACTCTGCATGTCAGGGCTGTCCAACTTCTACCGGGTCCAGGGCCGGAATAGAGGTCACTGATGACCTCGGGGGCCGCTCGGCCCCGCCCCCAGCCCAGGCCCCGCCCTTTCCTAAAGCTGTCATTCTCCCGGGCAGGCGCGTCACAGGCCTGGCGTGCGCTGCCCTTGGCGCCCTACTCCTCCTTTTCGGCGCCCCCCCGCCCTTCCTAGGGCGGGGGAGCCACCGAAAAAGGGCAGAAGGCGGCGCCAAGGGCAGCGCGTCACAGGCCTGGCGTGACGCGCTGCCCTTGGCGCTGCCTACTCCTTTTCGGCATGGAGAGAGGGACGGAGGGGGGCGGTGCAGGGAGGAGGAGCTAGCTCTCTTCCTCCTCCCTGCCCCGCCTCCCCCTCCCCCCCGGCCGCCATTTTTAAAAAAATTGGATTTTTTTTAAAAAAATTAAAATGGCGGCTGGGGGCATAGCTGGGGCCGTGCCCAACAGGCTGGGGGGCCGGATCCGGCCCCAGGGCCGCCAGTTGGACAGCCCTGCTGCATGTCATCAAAAGCTGTCAGTCTCAGTCATCAGCATTTTTGACAACCAAAGAGGGTTAATATTTCTTACAGTAAACAGCTCTCTCTTGATAGCTGGAAAACTTCAGGAGCTTCAGTACTTACCAGAATTGTGTTTCCTTAAAATAGGTTTACTCAAAATTCTGTGATGTTATTAATATAAAAACCATCCTTAATACAAAAAGAAAATTCATTGTAAAATAAGTCATTGTCCCCAGAATTCATACAGATATTCATACAGAATTCATACAATGTTTCTTCATTCTCTTGCTTTCCAGTGCTCTCTGGGGCTTATATTAACCAAAAACACAGTAGTTACTGTGAAGAAACCACTGGCTGTTTTCATCATGCACAGTGGCTTCTGGTGAGTATAGTGGAGATTTGTTGGTATTAAATGACTTTGTGACATTGGGGGACATTGGAAACTCCGGAGTATCCTGGGGTTTTTTTGTAGTCTGGACATCAGGAACGTGTGCTATTCAGCAGGATCTGCTACCCAGGCTTATTGGGATAGGTAAAGGGAATGGATTGTGCCTGTACTAGCTTGTCATGGAGCTCTGTCCAGGCTCCTGGCCATCGCAGGCGCCTCTACTGATATCAGAAGGAGGACAACAGTATCTCCTCCTTCTTGCTGGTTGTGCAGGTGCCCCATTTAGATATCACCAGAGACATCTGCCATGGCAAGGAGTTCCATGGCTGACTAGGAGTGACCATGATATGAAGGAGGTGACCATGCAGCACACCAGATGAACTCCTGAGCTGTTGAGACAACAAGCCTAGGATTTTTCTCTGGTAAATGTGAGTTAGCCTGCTATTTCTGCACATTACTTGCCTTTAATGTATTGGTTTCACCTTCAAAATATACCTTTAAAAAACCGAAGAAAGGACAAAACAAGATGGTTCCAGTAAAGATCTTTCTGTGTATTATGTTTCAAAGTAGACCATGATGTTGCTGGCCATGAGCCCTTTTCATTAGCCATTTTTCATTCTAAACTTGTCCAGGAGGGAAATGGCTAATTAAATGGCTTGGAGAAGCAGAAGTTGCTTCAGAATATAACAAATGGAGAGACCTTTGCTTTTTTGGCCTCTTTCTCTTTTCTTTAAGCCAATATTTTGTTTCAGCTTGCTTTCCTCTATCATTTTTTAAAAATAAAAATATTGGCTTTGTGACTCAAACAACAAAATATTTCATTAAAGGAAAATTAGATTCTTTCATCTCAGTCTCTCAGCTCTGCATTTTTCTATTTTTTATGCAGTTGTTGCCTTCACCTCCCTTTCCCACACCATAAATACTGCTGTCCTTTTTCTTGATCATTGTGTTTCTTCGGTGCTTCCATCTTCCAAAGTAACACTCTTCTCTTTTTTGTTCTGGGTTCTCAAATTAAGAACTCCCTGAATCCAAATTTCTCAAAATCCCCCTGCTTCAGCAACAAGCCTAGTGAAACAGTAACAGATTTAAATTCCAGCTGAGCAACCAAGCTCTTAGCTTCCATTGCTTACGGAAACCTTTGCTAATTGAAGGCTGCAGTCCAAAACACAGGTTTTAGGAAATCAGTCCCACTGAATCGAATCAGAGTTAATTCTAACTGAACATACTTAAGGCCTTGCCTATGGGAACAAGCAATGTGAGATTGCTATGGGGAATATAGTTCTGCATTTGCATTTCATTTGGGCCCACTGTTTAATTCCATTTCCCTCTAAGAGGGGAACAGGAAGGGGTTTTGGTTCTGAAGGGCCCTCCTGTAGGAGTGAGCTTGCTTATCAGAATGTAAATTATGACTTTGTCAGGTTTGTGCTCCTTCAGTCATTTCCATTACATGCAAATAATAATTAAATCACACTAAATATGCATATTTTACATGCATCTCCATGCCTGTCTGTGCAATGCCTATAGACTCAACCACAGTTGGATTTTGCCAGTTGTTTTCACTTGTTCAGTTAAAATTGTTTCATTTTCTGTGAGTGGTTTGTTGCTGTTTCTTTGATATCTGTGCAAGGGCCCCTCAAGTATTCTTAAAAACAAACAAACAAAGTGGGTCATGGTTTGCTGAAGTGGTCGTATCATTTTAAAGGCAATTTCTCTCTCTTTTGAATTCATTTTTAATAACAGTTATAGTGCAAAAGTGCCATTTCATAACACTACAACACTTTTTCAAATATACAAAGAAAACAGGTGGACTCCTTTCTGTTCTGATATGTTTTAGAATTTTAAAAATAAAGCCATTCAAGAAGTGCCAGGAATGTTTTAAGTGTCCAGAAATTGCTAGGACATCACAAGAGTTGCCTGTCCATATTAAGTCATTCATTCACTTATTTGTTCAGTTAATGAGAACTGCTGCAATATATACCATAGCTTCCTGAAACATGGCTCTGTTTGGAAGTAACGTAAGAGATTTAATTTCTACCACCCTGTCAAAGTATCCATTGATTGGTGTAGCCAAGGTTGTCCTTTGAAATTAGACTGGAATTCTGGAAGAAAATGCTTTCCTACATGGTAGGGGGTTGGACTAGATGGTCCATGTGGTCTCTCCCAACTCTATGATTCTATAAAAATGGATAGTCATAGTTACATTCCTCCAGAACTGGGAACTCTTCCAGTACAGCTTTTCCAAATAGGAAAGTGTTTTCTGGACAATAGATATATCTCTCTCTCTCTCTCTCTGTTTCATACTATGTTGCTTGCCATCATGGGATTTAAGGTGACTAGTTCACAATAAGGTGACTAGTTCGGGTCCCGCCATCACAAGCGTGGTTGGTGGGGACAAGGGAGAGGGCCTTTTCAGTGGTAACCCCCCAGCTTTGGAATGCCCTCCCCAGGAAGATTAGGCAGGCCTCCACACTCTCCTGCTTCCGGAGGGATTTGAAGATTTGGATGTTTAAACAAGCCTTTGAGAATGTTTAGCCCCAATGGTTTGCAATTAATGACACAGCACTGCATTTCATCCCATGCCCTTGTACCTTAGCTACAATTTGCACTATCCCATGCCCTTGTCTTGTTTATAGTTTGACCATGTTTTATGGCAGTTGTCACCATAGGTTGTTGGGCATTTGTTCTGAGTTTTAAATTGTTGTTTTATATGCTGTTGGTTTTACTTTTTTGTATTGTAATGTGTGTTCATTTTATGCATTGTTTTCGGCACTTTGTGTCCCATGTAAGCCACCCCAAGTCCCTTTCGGGAGATGGAGGCAGGGTACAAAAATAAAGTAGTAGTAGTAGTAGTAATAGTAGTTGTTGTTGTTAAACTGAATTTCCTTAGCAAGGCTTCCAAAACTCCCAAGAAAGGATATGCTATTCCCAATGTCCCGCTCTAGCTCACCCTTCATCAACATCAAGTCAACCTAAATTTTAATGGAATAATGCATTCTCTTGATGATGTATGGTCAGTAATATATACTGAGAGGTAAAATAACACTGGTAGTTCAAAGCCTGACTGAGCTTACTGAGTAGTCTTTGAGCTAAAAAGCTGTAAATAAAATCTCTGTTTGACTTGTAAACTGAGCAGATTTAATCTGGAAGTCACTGAGGAGAAATAAATGTAGAACGTGATGAATGTCATTTTTATAGTGCCATTTCTCTGACCAGAGTTACACTTTAACAGTTTCATTGGCATGATATGGGCTGTATGTCGTGTCTCACAATGACCAAGTGCAATTCTAAACAAAACAAAACCGCCTGAAAGACAATAAAATAGAGAACAATTCATGTTAGTCTCACATCCTTGAAACAAGATAACATATTCTTCTGAAAAGGTTAAATGTTAGCTGTTAACTCACAGCAGTTTTCTTAGATATTTATAATATAGCGCGTATTTCAAAATGCCTATTACCTTTCAGTGTTACTAGAAGCATCAGATACAAATCTTAGGGTGGATTTCCATGAGCTCTGAGCACTAGGATTTTCTTCTTCTTCAACAATACCATGAATAGCATTTGCCTTGAGAACTGTACTAAAGAATAGAAGAAATCATTAATTGTAAAAACCCACAGCTGGGATTAGATTAACAATTTTCAACAAACAACTCTTCCAGAATGCATGCATATCTTTCATTGTGACAAGTGAATCAAAATTGGAAACATGCAAAGACAATCATCTTAATTACAGAGCACAGCATAAAGCTGAGACACTTTGAACCCAAGTATACAAATTTATAGGAAATATTGACCTAAAATAACACCACCACATTAAATTACTAATTGCGTCCTTGCACCCATTGACACTGGCTGATAAATTGGACACAACCAGCAGTAATGATGGGAGTGTTGTCTAGCAACAATGATTCAATATAAAGTAAGACTGGCCTGTGAAGGAAGGTGGCTAATAAGGGAGTAATGATTTTCTGCAAATTCAAGAGTATTGCCCATGATTATTATTTCTAATAGGAAGATGATAGGAACCAGCAAGACAAGAGCTAAAACAGGTGCACCGGGGAAGAATTGTGCGTTTTCCAGAATTATTTTTCAAATGACACTTTTTAAAATCCTTAAATGTTCATTCCATTCTCACTTGTACAATTCACAGCAGGATAGCATGTCCAGTAGTTCTAGAATGTTAAATGCCAATTGGGGACAACAATAGAAAAAAGTAAATAAATGGGGCTGAAATACCTGCTTCCATTTTTCACAGCTTGTATACTCTGATTATCATGATTACCATTTTAAAAAGAGGTAACCATGTTAGTCTGTTGTAACAAGTTACAGAGAAAAAATGTCAATGTTGACTTGGGGATTCTGGGATGCTATTTTTCTATACTCAAAGAGTCTCAGGTCAATAAAATTATAAATGTATTATACTATGGATTTTCATGGACTGTAGCCCACTTTACCAGAAGTTAATTGTACTTGAAAATATTTTTCTTTTATGTAATTAGCACTGTCCATTCTTTTCACATTTTATTTCTCTCCTCCATCACTAAAACCATGTGTGTTTATATTTGTCTACCAATTTTAGGAATGTACTTCACACTTCTGAAATGGACCAGTCTACAAAAGCTTTTTCCACAATAAATGTGTTAGCAATATGGTAAAGAGAAGGGTCAAATAAGTAAAACAGACTTAAAAAATGACAAGTTAGAACTTTATTCTGCAAGAAACAAGGGAGCAGAAGGCTGGTGGGTGCATGGTGTGAATAAATGACATGGAATATAGCATTGGGTGGGAAATTATCTCAGATACTTGGTACCAAAAGTAACAGAAGAAGTAAGTTCAGGAAACAAGATGGCAATTGAAGTCAACTTGAAGGAAAGCTTTTACTCTTAAATGGGCTAAAAATGAAAAGAGCTACAATTTGAGGAAGTAAAAGTGGATTTTCATTCAGCATGGATTTGAATTATTCATTTTAAGAAAGATTCCTGAGCATGCTAAATAACATTCAGTATGTGTTAGGGTTCTACTTGCCAAAAGTTGTATAAATTCAGATGTTGAGGAAGCGCTTTTATGGTGCTCTGAACACAAAAGTATAATTGGCAGGAACAAAGCTTTTGAGATAGAATATGATGGTGGTGTAGTGATGATTCACTGTAATTATTGTTTCTTCTTCGAGGGCTCTGTGAATGCACACTTATGAAGTTTGCACGCCAGCGCGGGCTTCCAACGGAAACTTTCCCAGTTTGAAAAGTTTTGGCGGTAGCTCCGCCCAGCTGGCCAGGAGGGCATAAATGGCGCCTCCATACATGCCCACCCCATTCCTTTGTTTTCCGCCACTTGGGCAACATTGGAAATACTGCTGATTGTGTGAGCATAGTATGTCCACAACCAGCTTCAAAAAGTGTTTATCCTGCGGTGGCAAGATCCCGGACTGCGACGGTCACTTGAAGTGCCTTCGGTGTCTCGGAGAGGGACACGTTGTTCCTGTCTGCCGACACTGCCAGGCCTTCTCGTCGCACACCAGAAGAGCGAGAGCCCGGAGGCTTCAGGCCTACCTGACGGAGCGTGCTCTCTGCCCTCCAGAGATGGCGACGGCTGTCCCATCTACCTCCTTGGGGACCGGGGCGGCTGCCTCGGCCCCCACCGTGTCGACCGCTCACCCGGCCGGGAAGAAGCGTCCACGGAAGGAGAAGGGCACGAAATCTGTCTCATCGAAGACTTCAGCACCAAAGAGGCCCTGCACCGTGACGACGGAGACGGTCCAGCTGCCTCCACCTCGTCGGTCGTCGACGAGCTCAATGGCGTTGGGCCTCTCCCAGAGGTCGACCATTTCAAAGACTCCCTCCAACAGAGCTATGGAAATAGCGTTCCGGAGGTCGAGCGAGGAAGCCCGTAGAGCCCAGACCAGAGGTCTGGTTCCTGTGACTCCGGGCAAGTCTCTGGAGGCCAAAGCCTCGAGACCCCCGTCTCCAAAGAGACACAGGACTCTGACGTCATCATCATCGGCGTCGTGCCCTGACTCCCCGCCTGCCCCTGTTCTTGCTGTGGAGACAGGGGTAGAGCAGCAGGCCATCTCGCCGGGAGACTCGGTTCAGACCGTCGTCAGAGTCCCCCCGGCACAGCCCTCGGTCCGACAACTGTTCGTGACGTCACCCGAGAAAGGCAGGCAGACAACATGGCTTGCCATGGCCCCTGCTGTACAGAAGCCTCCCCCTGCATTGATGGTGGTGACCGCGGTCCCATCCACGTCGAGAGCACCACCACCGTCTCAACTTCCGGTTGAACCGGAAGTGGTTCGACCGTTGTCTGAGGACGAGGTCGAGGAAGGTGAGGCTCCGCGATCGGTGATGTCAGGGTCCATCTTATCGGTCGCCATGGACCGAACACCTTCCCACAGAGGCTGTGAGTTGGAGCCATCCTCGTCGCCGACAGACTCTGCAAGAGCCTTCGGCGACCAAGTGGGTCGAATGGCAAGAGCTCTGGGCATAGAAACATATGTGCCCAGAAGATCCAGCGCCTGCCCCGTCTTCAGCAGAGTGCAGGTCGAAGACGCTGCCCAGCCACATCTTCCCATGCTGGAACCCCTGGAAGAGGTGGTGAAAGCGTCTTGGAAGACCCCGTCGTCCATCCCACCCACGTCAGGGCGCATCGAGGCGTAGTATAAGATCGACGAGAGGGAGAAGGAATGGCTGCACGATCATCCGACACCCAACTCGATGATCGTCACCTCCTCCCAGTCTTCAGGCAGAGAGTCCACAGCCCCCTCTGACCAAGAAGGGAAGAGATTCTACACGGTAGATAGGAAAATCTACCGAGCCGGGCTCCTGCTAACAAAGATGGCGAGTACGGGCGTGCATGGGAGCCTACCACCAGATTCTGTGGGAAAGGGCTCAACCCTTTTTCCAGGATCTCTCCCAAGAACAACAGACTGCACTGGCCTCCATCTCACAGGAGGCGCAGGCGTTGGCACACCACCAGATCCTGATGTCCTGCCACACGGGGGACACCTCAGGAAAGCTGCTGGCCCACGGTGTCGCCATCCGCAGACACGCGTGGCTGAAGTCGTCAGGGTTGTCCTCCAACTCTAAGAAAATGATCGAGGACTTGCCGTTCGATGCCCAGGGACTCTTCTTTGTGGGCATGGACGACAAGCTAAAGGCCAACCACGACTTCAAGGTCCTGACGGCCAAGTTGGATCGCCCACCGGCGCAGCCCAGGGCCCGGTACTACCAACGGGCAAAGTTCCAGCCCAGGTCGCAGTACCACCAGTCCCCACGGCCATACTCGGCCCCGCAGCAGCAACAGCAGCAGCAGCCGAGACAACAGCAGCAGAAGCAGACCAACCGGCCCTGCCAAGGCAACAAGTCGAGGCCACGTCAAAACAACGGCAATGGACAATCGAAACGCCGTGTTTGACGGGGCAAAGGACGACACCGCCTCCTTGCTAGGTACCGCTGCCACCATCATGCCTCCTCCCAGCCCTCGACCTCCACCATCTCACCCGCCCGTTCGGAGACCGCCTGACCCATCCTGACCTCAGAGACCTAAATGCATACGTTTCGCCAAGGAAATTCAGGATGGTGTCAGTGTCGTCCATTCTCCCGCTTCTTCGGGCAGGCGACCACTTCGCCTCGATCGACCTCCAGGACGCTTACTTCCACGTCTCGATCAGACCTGCCCATCGACGGTTCCTGAGCTTCAAGGTGGCCGGAAGGGCGTACCATTTCAACGTCCTTCCCTTCGGCCTCGGGACGGCTCCTCGAACATTCTCCAAGTGCATGTCGGTCGTGGCTGCGCACTTGAGAAGGGAGAAAATCCGGATTTTCCCTTACCTAGACGACTGGCTGCTGGCGGCTCAGTCTCCGAACCTGCTTCAACAACAGGTCACAGCGACACTTCAACTACTCTCATCGTTAGGCCTACGCCTCAACGAGGAGAAGTCGCAGCTTGTCCCATGCACGACCATAAAGTTCATCGGGACAATGTTCAACTCCGTTGATCAGCTCGCCTATCTGCCAGAGGTCAGGTTTCAGGCGCTTCGACGAGAGGTGAACAGCTGCACCAGGCCCTACATCACAGCAAAGCAGGTCCAGGTCACGCTGGGCCACATGGCGTCCACGGTGGCCGTCACTCCGCTGGTGAGACTACGCTTCAGACTGCTGCAACGTTGGTTTCTCGACCACTTCGATCCAGTCAGCGAACACCACTCAAAGAGGCTCTCCCTTCTGGAAAAGGTCAAGGACTCCCTCCGGTGGTGGACTTCCAGCGCCAACGTTTGCCTGGGGGTACCATTCCACATGGTGACCCCATCCATCACGCTAACGACCGATGCATCGCTGCTTGCCTGGGGAGGCCACACAGAGAGCCTGTCGATCAACGGCCAATGGTCAGCGGTGGAGAGGCTCCACCACATCAATTACCTCGAGCTCCTGGCCATAGCCAAGACTCTTCGGGCCTTCGCCCCTAGTCAGGGACACGTAGTACTGGTCAGGACAGACAACATAGTGGCCATGTACTACGTCAACAAGCAAGGCGGAACGGGCTCGAGAAGACTCCTGGCCCTAGCACAGAGCTTGTGGGAGTGGTGTGTTTGTCACCAAGTGACCCCCAGGGCTGTCCATCTCCCAGGAGTCGAGAACTTGGAGGCGGACTCTCTCAGCAGAACCAGCTGGTCGTCCCACGAATGGATGCTGCATCCGGAGGAACTCCACCGTGTCTTCCAGCGATGGGGATTCCCAGACGCAGATCTATTCGCATCGCCGGAAAACAGCCAACTGCCAGTTTTCGGTGCCCGGCTTGCCCCGGATACTCACGGGGATGCCTCGGGGACGCACTCCTGCTCGATTGGACGACGGGATTCTTCTACCTCTTCCCGCCGTTCCCGCTTCTTCTCCGCATCATCGAGAAGATCCAGCTATCGGGGACCGACTGCATCCTCATCACTCCCTACTGGCCGAGGCAGGTCTGTTTCCCGACCCTACTGCACCTGGCCGAGGGGAAATACATACATCTCCCTCGCTGACCAGATCTTCTGACTCGGGAGAGGGGGCTGCTGCTACACCCGGACCTTCCGTCCCTGCACTTGATGGCATGGAGGATCTCCCGGCGCCGGACTTCTCACCGGCCGTAGCGGCGATCCTGGCTGCAGCCCACAAACCGGCGACGTCGAAGGTGTACTCGGCTTGCATTGCCCGCTTCGCCAAGTTCCAGACCGCCCGTTCCAGCGCCGTCTTCCCGCTTTCAATTCCGGCGGTCCTTGACTTCCTGGCCGGACTGGTCGACAGAGGGCTGTCCACGTCCTCGGTGAAGACCCACCTGGCGGCGCTCACCTGGCAGAGTCAGCAAAGGGGTGGTCCTTCGCTGTTCCAGTACCCGATGGTCAAGAGATTCCTGAGAGGGGTAAACAACACCCGCCCTCCCGTGCATCCACCGACGCCCGGTTGGAGCCTTGACCTGGTGCTGTCCTGCCTTGCGGCTCCACCGTTCGAGCCGTTATCGTCCATCGACCGGCGCCTCCTTTCTTGGAAGGTGGCGTTCCTGGTCGCCATTGCTTCAGCACGTCAACCCTCCGAGCTGGCGGCGCTGCGTGTGGACGAGCCCTACCTGCTGTTCCTTGCAGACAGGGCCATTTTGCGGACGGACATCACCTTCCTGCCTAAGGTGGTGTCCCCCCGTTTCATTTAAACACTGACATTGTGCTCCCAGACCTAGTGTCCTCTCTGCCGGGGAGAACGAATCGACCCTCAGAGCCCTCGATGTCAGGAGAGCCCTCTGGGTCTACAAGGGCAGGTCTGCCGACTACCGACGGTCGACTAGACTCTTCGTCTCTTACGCCAGTGTTTCTCAACCAGTGTGCCATGGCACACTAGTGTGCCGTGAGCGATCATCAGGTGTGCCGTGAGAAAAGCTCTCTGCCCCCCTTCCTTCCCCCCTCCTCCTGCCAAACCCCTGCTGCTTGGGAGAGGAGGAGGAAGGGCCAGGTGGCGGCGAAGAAAAAGAAGGGACCGGGGCGCCGCCTCCTTCGGCCGTTTCCCAACCAGCCTCCAATCCGCCATGACTCTCGCCCCTGCTTGTTGAAGCGGCGCGGAGGAGCCCTGCCTACTGAAGCCCGTCCACCGTTCATGCTCCTCCTCTGTGGGAGAGGAAGCCGGGGGCATGATGCAGCCTGGCTCGCCCTTCCCCGGCTTCAGCACTCCCACAGCTTTGCCAGCCTTGAGGGTGCAGTGCCAAGCCAGCGGTGGCAGGGCCAGCACAATGCTGGCTTGGTACTGCCCTCTCAAAGCTGGCGAACCTGTGGGAGAACTGAAGCCGGAGGGAGGGGGCAGGGCATGGTGCGGCCTAGCTCCACCCCCTCCCCGGCTTCAGCACTCCCACAGCTTCACCAACCTTGAGGGGGCAGTGCCAAGCCAGCGGTGGCAGAGCCAGCACAATGCTGGCTTGGCACTGCCCCCTCAAGGCTGGCGAAGTTATGGGAGAACTGAAGCCGGGGGAAGGAGCAGGGCATGGCCTGGCCTGGCTCCTCCCCCTTCCTGGCTTCGGCACTCCCAGCAGGTCACCATCCCCCAGCCGTTCTTTACTGTGTTAGAGTGTCATTTTGTGTCATTTTGGTTGGTGGTGTGCCCCCGGAGTTTTTTAATGTTAAAAGTGTGCCATGGCTCAAAAAAGGTTGGGAAACACTGTCTTACGCCACCGACAAGCTGGGCTTGCCGGTGTCGTCTCAGAGGCTGTCAAATTGGGTAGCTTCCCTGGTTGAGTTGTGCTATCAAATAGCCCGCCAACCGTGTCCCCCTAGGGTTAGGGGCCGCTCAACTAGAGCAGTAGCTACATCGACAGCTTTCCTCCAGGGGATTCCTCTAGACTTGATTTGTAGGGCGGCCATCTGGGCCAACCCCTCCACCTTCACATCCCATTACCAGGTAGACACCCTGTTTGGAAGGGAAGCGGCGTTTGGTCGAGCGATCTTCACTCCCAAAGGCCTACAGGGATAGTGTCTAACAGACGACCCTGTGGTGTTCCTCCCTCTAGTGTTTAGATCGACAGTGCTTGGGTCGATCAGACCTCTCCACCATCGTAGAGAGGCTAAGTGTTTACCCTGCCCCGGACACCGGGGTCACAGTCTACCTGTTAAAGCGTGCCTTACCTACAATTCTATGGTTCTATGTTGCACCGGTTGTGCACTAATACTGTGAGGCCTGCGTGCCTGACATGAATGGTGCTTGTTGCACTTACTGTTGTGAGGCCTGGGTGCCTGATATGAATGGTGCTTGTTGCACTATGTTTACAAGTTGGGAGCATGTCTTCCACTCTTATTTATTACAGTGTTGATAATGTTATTTATACTTATTGCTGGTTGCAATAAACCTGTTCGGTTTTTCAAAAATTGGCTGGTTTGTTCCTACCTCCTTTACCTTAGCTCGGTAAGTCTTCATAAGTGTGCATTCACAGAGCCCTCGAAGAAGAATGGTAGGTTACATACCTGTGACCATCTTTCTTCGAGTGGAGCTCTGTGAATCCACACGAACCCGCCCGGCCGTCCCTTCTATCTCAAACCACCCTTTCCTAGTTGCAATTGTGGCGTAGGAATGGGGTGGGCGCGCATGGAGGCGCCTTTTATGCCCTCCGGGCCGGCTGGGCGGAGCTACCGCCAAAACTTTTCAAACTGGGAAAGTTTCCGTTGGAAGCCCGCGCTGGCGCGCAAACTTCATAAGTGTGGATTCACAGAGCTCCAGTCGAAGAAAGATGGTCACAGGTATGTAACCTACCATTATTCGTTCAGTCACTTCCAACTCTTTGTGACCTCATGGACCAGCCCATGCTAGAGCTCCATCAGCCATTGCCAGGAGGGAGGGGGCCGATCTGATATCCACAGCTGAGGGGCCACCACAGAGAAGGCCCTGTCTCCCGTCCCCACCATATGTGCTTGTGAAGCAGGCGGGATTGAGAGCAGGGCCTCCTCCGACAATCTCAAGTCCCTGGTGGGTTCATAGGGAGAGGTGCATTCAGATAGATAAGCTGGGCTGGAAAAGTTTAGGGCTTTAAAGGCTAAAGCCAGCACTTTGAATTGTGCCCAGAAGCAAACTGGCAGCCAGTGGAGCTGACGCAACAGTGGAGTTGTATGCTCCCTGAACGCTGCTCCTGTTAGCAACCTGGCTGCCGCATGCTGGACCATTTGAAGCTTCTGAACAGTTTTCAAAGGCCACCTCACGTAGAGCGCGTTGCAGTAATCTATACAGGATGTAACCAGAGCGTGGACCACTGTGGCCAAGTCAGACTTCCCAAGGTATGGGCGCAGCTGGTGCACAAGCTTTAACTGTGCAAAAGTTCCCCTGGCCACCACCGAGACCTGGGGTTCCAGGCTCAGCAATGATAAATAACTGGAGATATTTAGCCACACAACCCCTCTCTCTGCATTTGTCTATCTGAGAATGCTTCTTTTGGGACTTCTCACATAATAATGTTTCAAGAATCAGGATAGGACTTTGATTAAAACTGCTACCAGCTTCAGGGGCCATTGCTCCAATAAGTCTAGGTTACCTTGATCTCAGGACTTGACCACATATTTCAGGGCTCTGCAAAATGTCCTCTGGAGCACTTTATACTAACTGTTGGGTCAATCAACCCTACCTTACCCTCTAAAAACCCCTGTTTAGATTCATTTTACTGCTGTTCACACCCAGTGTTTTAAATTTTTAATCTATTAGATTTGGCCATGCCCACAGTGTTGGATATTTGTGTTTTTAAATGTTTTGTTTTATTGCTGATATGTTATTTATAATGGTTTTGTATTGTATTTTTATTTTATTTTATTGCTATGTTGATTTACAGATGTATTGTATTGTCGGGCTTGGCCTTATGTAAGCCGCCCCTAGTCCCCTTGGGGAGATGGTGGCGGGGTATAACGTTTTATTTTATATTTTTATTATAAGGGAGGAATCTTGGTGTGAGAGCAGTATTTTAAAATGTTTTGCTTTTAAAAAAAACAAACAAAAACAAAAAAAAAATAAATGTGTGCTTCTGGCCCCATTGATGCAAACTGATTTGAAGTGACTGTGATTGACTCTTCAGATCCCACCCTTTACCCCATTTTTGTTGCCTTTATTAGACTTCTTGTTCTTTCTTCAGGTGTTCTGAACAACTGTGGTTACTGCTTAATGCATCAGGTTTAAAAACTTAATAATGTTCTGTCCCCTGTGACATGCCAATGAAATCTCAGTGCCTGATGTTCTCCTTAGCTGGCAATCCTAATTAGGACTATAGTATGTTACATCCCACTTTTTCACAGCAAGTGGTTCATTTTTGACAATCATTGATAGGAGAGGGGTGGAAGCCATCTGGTAAAACATTAATAAAGCCAAGTAAAACATATAGATGATACCAGATTCCCACAAAAATAATCTAGTATATACCTTAGTGCTAAAATGTCCTTCTCATAAAACTCTAGCATCAATTATATCCTTATGTTAATAATATTTTGTATTCCCTACTGGATCATTCCTAGTATATCTTAGCTTTAACCCCTGATAAAAAGAACAATTATGTTTCTCACATTTCCAACAGAAGGTGAATTTCTCCTTTTCCCTTCACTAAATGACTCGGATCATTCAAATATTAGGCATTTCCAAGACTGTGATTTTAGAGTTCTAGTACTCTTCTGGGGTGGGTTGTTTCCTAATTACTAAGGAAAGTTTCCCTGTTTTACATAAAGGCATCCTTGAGCGACTCCTTTCTAGCTGACATCTCATATGATTTTACTTGGCAAGATTTGTTCAGAGGATGTTTACATCACCTTCCTTTGAGACTGAGGCCCCTTCCACACGGCTGAATAAAATCCCACATGCCCTGCTTTGAACTGGAATATATGGCAGTGTGGACCCAGTTCAAAGCAGATATTGTGGAATTTTCTGCCTTGATATTCTGGGTTATATGGCTGTGTGGAAGAGCCCTGAGAGATTGTGACTTGAGATTGGTCCAGTAATAGGGGTAGAGGAGATTCAAATTCTGGTCCAAAACTCAAAACAACCACACTATGCTGCCTTTCTCTTCCTGATTATCACAGTCTTACTTATGACACTGTTGTGAATTCTCCTTTGCATAGAGAAATTGTGCTGCCAGAAGTCTCTCTAGGTATCCTTCTCTATACTCCAGGAGGCATTTTTCACCATTAGTTGTGACAATAGTTTTGATACATTACTATTGCCTTTTCCAGAAGACTCCATTTCCCAGTTAGTTTGGCCATCCTTCAAAGTAAGAATTTTAGTTGCATTTGCCATATGCAAACATTCATTCTCCATACACTACTCAAATGCCACACATATTCAGATGAGATATATGCAAACTATAATAAATCAGATGCATAAGAAGCAGAAACTGGGGAGCCTTCAGTGAAATCCACAGAAGAAACTGGATACATGTCTTAAAATATATAGAAGTTATGTTTACTAGTGAAAAAACCTGACACATTTTTACCTGTGTAAGGCTTTCTTTAGGGCTATAGAAAGTCATAAAAGCGCAAAAGTAAGTGCATTATAGTATGTTATATTCAATCTCAGTTACATTGTTACATATTTCTTGTAGCTTGACATACCTATTTAGAATTAGCATTATGAAATTTCCAAACCATTTTCTGGACGAGTGAGAATATGTGAGCAAAGTGAGATTTGGTGCTGGTGGATAACACTCCAGGAAAGATTCATCTTAAGGCTGAAGAGGAAGTTTCCCCTCTTTCTCATCCTCTCCATTCAAGGCCCTCCATCCCACCTCTGCATTACCTCATCTCCCTTTTAATTTCTACCTTAGCAGATTATCTTCTGTCCATGCATCATTTTCTTTAGTGAAATTTACAGAGGCCCACTTTTGGCCTTCCTGTTTTCCCAGACAGTGGATTATCATGTTAGAGTCCCATTTTACCTCTATATGGAATAATGAATCCTTTGTCATAAAGACAAGATCGAGAAAGGCCTTTTGGTCCTGTGGAATGAAAATCAGCATACGCAGTACCATTCATTGGACAAAAATTAATTATTAAAATGCTGGAGGGTGGTTTTTAATGTGCAACAATCTCTTCCTTTTGCTTAGGTCTTTCACAGAAGTAAGTTAAAAAATATAATTGACAATCCATTACTGCAACGCTCTGCTGCTTTTTCAAAAGAAAGAAGCATGAAGTTGCAGCAGATGCTGTGTTAATTAGATTACAGATACATAGGCATTGCTGATATGATCCAAGTTACAAAAAGTCCTTCAGAGGCAAACCAAAAAAAAAAGGAAAGAAAGAAAAATATATGTTACCATTGGGAATAGCACAATCAAGCAGAAGACATGTTTCAGATACTGGAATTATATGGAATGCGTTGGAACTGTATATTCTCAGTATTTTGGGATTTCTGTGTGTGCATGAGGTGCAGCAATTTTACTTTTGGAGGTTTTTTGGAGTAGGCTACATCTTCCAGAATCCTTCAACTAATAGGGCCAGTTGTACATTCACACCCTCATGTGTCTTCAAAATGTTAGCATTTAAGGGGGTGGCATAGAGACAGTGTATCATAGTTTGGTTGCTAGACTATGACCCCAATGCTTGCTCTGGCATGGAAACCCTCTTTGGGCAAGTTACACACTCTCAGCTTCAGAGGAAGGTAAAGGAAATTAAGAAAAAAACCCATGGTAATTTTGCCTTTGGATTGTCATAAGTCAGAAATAACAATAACAACAACATGGACCTAAATGATGGAAAATATGCAGTATATTCCGGTGTACTAGACAGCTTTTTATGCCTGGACAATAATATGAAAAGTTGGGGGTCATCTAGTATGCCGGGTATACATTAAAATAATAAGTTAAAGAAAAAATAATATCGCCTTTAGTGGCACGGTTTGAGGAGGGAGGAAGAGCATGGGAAGGAGGAGTGGCAGGCCACATTGCCATGGAGACTGGCTGTGCGTGATGGCCCACTGGGTTTTGCCAGCAGCCCCCGCCGCTCTCCATTCAAGGACTTCCTCCGCCCTTGCTGCTTACCTCCTCCGAAGGAGTCACGGAACTACTGCTCCCAGCATGCCTCTGGGAGTGCATCCAAGGCATGCCGTCCCCCAACACTGCTAGGAGTTGGCGTCCGGAGGCACTTCCTTCGAACTCTGGATGTTGACTCCTAGCAGCGCTGGGTGACGGTGTGCCTTGGATGTGCTCCCAGAAGCATGCCGGGATCAGTAGTTCTGTGACTCCTACTGCTCCCAGCATGCCTCTGGGAGCACATCCAAGGCACGCTGTCACCCAACACTGCTAGGAGTTGGCGTCCAGAGGCACTTTCTTGGGACTCCGGATGTTGACTCCTAGCAGCGCTGGGTGACGGCGTGCCTTTGATGTGCTCCCAGAGGCATGCTGGGAGCAGTAGGAGTCACGGAACTACTGACCCTGGCATGCTTCTGGGAGCACATCCAAGGCACACTATCACCCAGCGCTGCTAGGAGTCAGCGTCCAGAGGCACTTCCTTGGGCCTAGGCAAGCCAAGTGGCCTTTGAAGAAGGTAAACGGCGAGGGCAAGGAGATCCTTGAATGGTAAGCAGTGGGGGCTGCGGGGGCATAGTCTTGGAAGAGGGGGTAGTCTTAAATGCCGAGTATATCCCTAACTCTGTATTTTATCTTGAAAAGTTGGGGGGTCGTCTTATACCTCCAGTCACCTTGTATTCCAGAATATGCAGTAATTGCTTCCACTTAACTCTGCTCTTTTAGCGCAATCCTCAAATCCACCCTGTAGCTGCTTTGATCCTGTCATATAACATATGACCCCTGTAGCAGAGAAAGCACTTCTTTTCAGCTTTAATTCAATATATCCAAAAATACTTCTTGTTCTGCAGGAAAATCTGGTATATTGCTAAGTTTTGTGATGTATGTATGGGATTCTGGGGAGAAGGATGAAACAGGTTCCTGGAGTCAGAAGCAGTGATACTTGCTGGAATGCATGTTTTGTAACATTTAGGAAGAGCATTTAAAATTTCTTCCAATTTCATTTTAAATCCCTCTATACAATTTCACCTTACTGTCTCAAACAAATTACTCTAGGTTATTTTAAAACAATTAAATTTTTTGTGGACCAGATTCTTTTGGCACTCTGAGAAGCACTCATTATTTATTTATTATATATTTATTTATGTTATTTCTATCTCGCCTTTCTCAAGCCCGAAGACGACTCAAGGCAGTTTACAAATCGGCAGCAATTCAATGCCATAGCAATCCACAATATACAATTAAAACATTTCAAACATCATTAAAACATCATAGAGCCTTGCAGGAAGTAAATGTATTATTTATTTATTTATTTAGAGGATTTGTACCCCGTCCTTCTCTACCCCCAAAGGGGGACTCAGGGTGGCTTACATCAGCAATAATTCAATGCCCCACAGTACAATCAATAAAAAACAGTTACATAGTAAATAACAACATTCAACAGATTAAAAACCATTTAAAGTGCAAAAACTCCGAGCTCTAAAGTCACCAATTAAGCCAATTCACAGTCCATTTCTATATCTTGTCATCCTTTTACTGACCGCCTGTTAGTCTACTGTCTAACCAAATGCCTGGTCCTATAGCCACATTTTTAGTTTTTTCCTAAAGGAAAGGAGGGAGGAAGTTGACCTAATTTTGCTGGGGAGCAAGTTCCACAGGTGAGGGGGTCACCACCGAGAAGGCCCTGTCCCCTGTCCCCACCAAGCATACTTGCAACAAAGGTGGGATCAAGAGCAGGGCCTCCCCAGAATATCATAAATTTCGAGGTGGGACATAAGGGGAGATATGTTCGGACAAGTAAGCTGGGCCGTATGTAAGTCAATCTCTTAGGATTGACAAGCAGACACTCTGAGGATGTAAGTCACTTGATGGGATCAGGAAGGGTCTGTCCCTTAACTGGTGAAAGTGTTGTATGATTGGTAAATTACCCATGTAATGAGGTCGTATGTGCATATCACTAAGTAGAGGGCATTGGGCATATCACTAAGTAGAGGGATGCTTGAATCCCTGTATCCTGTAACCTTACTTAATGTCCTTGCTTAAGATGTTTTTGCTCAGCCTTGTTCCTCCATGCTGCAGAAGAATAAAAGTAACTTGTTTGTAAGGGCAGACATGCTAAACTAGATTGAGATGTATTCTGGATACAGAGGGTGAACTAAAATGGCAATAACCATGATTTCGTGTGATTGAGTCTTTGCTCTTCATTTATCTTTCCTACTTCTCTGTACCCTCATGCTGTTCCTCCTGCCACCTTGAATTGTTGTTCATTAATGACCTTGGAAGTGCCCTGTCCAAATAAAGTAGAAAGACAAATACAAAATTGCTTTAAATGTGTTCCTTAGAGAAATGCATTGCAGGTCTGCAAAGAGTTTTTAATGCTTTTTGGACTTTGAGTTTAAAATAGTTGGTACATGGAAGACTGTACAATTCAGTTGAGGCAAAGTAGATAACACTATCATGAATCCCACTGCTTAATTCTAACTAGCTTATATCCATTGCATTAATTTTTGATTGCCGAATTAACATAATATATCAAACTAATTTAATGAGTATCCTCTAGTTGGAACTAACAATAAGATTTCGATCCTGACTAGGTCTATCTTTTCATTCTGATGCTAACTATGAACTAAGGTCTATTATACATTTACACACTGAACAGTCTATTTGGTACTGTTGATTTAAATATATGGACCACATTCTAGTATTGAGTCCAATTATTGGGAGAAAGGCAAGATATAAATGGGGAAAAAAATCAACAATAGCAACAAGCCTTAAAATTCATTTATATCAGCTAAACAATTTTGACTGAACTTACTTGTTGAGAGAAAGTGTTAATGAGTTCTGATGCACTATTTCTGAGTGAGTTTGCATAGAATGGGACTGACTACTTCATGCTGTATCTTTGCAGGTAAGTTCAGTTGGATTCATGACACCATAATCACATAAAGAATAGTTGCCCTCACTTTGTTAGATTTATTTTTAGAAAAATGAAAAATAGGAACAAAAGCAAGAAAGCACAGTCAGATCCTTTGTGTTTTGGTCAGCAACTTAGCCCTGTGGAAAGGAAAGAAAAGAAGAGGAAGACACCCCCCCCCCCAAACCAAAAAGATCCACAAATACATACTTGGGATGAAGAGAAGCCTAATTTTATTTACCCAATTGTAATCTCCTTTGGCAAAACAAAATAAAATAAAAGTTGCAGGTGCCTCCCTCCCACATTTCCAGAAATCAACATCAAGAGCGCCATATCCCAGCTTTGCATTTGGAAATGACCCAGGGAAGTTTAAGGGGGAAAGTGGTATACATCAAAGCTTTGGCAAGACACCAAACAAATTGAAGAGAAGCTTTGTGACGATGAAACTGGTAGGAAGAGATTAAGGACCAGAAAATTACAACTAAGACTTCATTAGTGTTTAGCAAGATTCTGCTTGTGGAAGAAGGGGCATGTAGTTGGAGACAGTTTCAAGACAGTTATTTTTACTGACAACACGGCTCTGATGTAAAACCTCTGAGAGGAATCCATTTTAATACACATTAGAGCATTGAAGCACAGAAGGAAGTCTTCAGCACTAACTAAAAGTGGCTCAAGAAACAATGACGTTCCCTCTTTATTCAGGCTGAATTTGTATTGCAAAATTAATTACAGAACACTGATTATACAGTATTTGGAGAAATATTTCTCCAAATGAGCCATCAAAAAGTGAAACTGTAATAGCAGTATCACCAGATGCATATAATATTTGTATCCCATTAATAAAAATAATGTATTACATCATCTTTAACCAGCAAGATGTATTTTGCACTTACTATGCTAAAACAGATGTCAATGCATATTTGGATAGGGGGAGGAAAAAATAATGTGTGGAAAATGGGTTTTATATCCACAAAATCCCTGTTGTGTGCCAAACAATAGTAATACTTGCACCAGCTAAAAGGGGCTATCAAAATGAAGACACAGAGCTCTATTGATAAATTCAAAGGACTTTAAAATCCCAGCTAGTTTAAGCCCAGAGTTAAGGCTATCTTGGGCCAACATGAGATAGCCATAGGTCATCTCACAGAAGAATTCCTTTAACAAAATAATGGGACTCATAAAACAAAACAAAATAGCATGGAACCTCTGAGGATTTGGGCCTGAAAAGCCATAGTAAATTGTGGGTGCCCGGAGGATACGTTGTAAGCAAGGACAATTTATATATTGCACAACTGCATTAAGAGTCTTGAACCAGATGTATCAGGCACCAACCTTACCTTCTGACTTGCAGGCTTTGTTGTACTGGATCTGTGGACACAGCTACATTGGTCATTTAACATGTATTGAAGGCAGTTTGAAATTGTGGGGTTTAAATGACTCATGGTGCAAACAAACACAGCAACATTAATTACAGACTTTAAATAAGGATAAGCAAAATTGAGGGATACTCTGAATAGAGCATGCAATGCACATTAACACACCTAGGTGTAAATCACATCACATAGGTTATCTGCACATGCAAATGGTGGCAGGGGAGGTGATTTCTACAAAGCCATGCACCTGCAGGTACTGGGGATCCTAGGACTGATTGGAAGTCAACTTCTGTGGTGTGTACAGACAGGGGCGGTCCTACAGGTAGGCCAAGTAAGCGGCCGCATAGGGCGCCATCTGGAAAGGGGGCGCCATCCTGGCCGCATGGGGCGCCATCCTGGCCCTGCCGATTTTCCTCAGGCAGCGCCGTAGCTGCCTGCTTTTGGGCCTCGGCCTTGTGCGCTCCGACGCCACTTCTGGGCATGCGTGGAGGTTTTCGCGCAGGCGCAGTTGCTCTGGAGCTGAAGTTGAGCGCAGGAGCAACTGCACATGCATGAAAACCTCCGCGCATGCCCAGTAGCTCCCTTGCGCAGAAGCCTGTAAGCAAAGCACTCCCTATCGGGCAGGCAGGGAGTGCTTCCCCTCTCCCTTTGTCTCTGCCACACGCGCGTTTGCGGGGAAGGAGAAAAGGATCAGTGAAGGAAGTGTAAGTGAAGGAATGAATGAAGGGCTTTCCTCCTCCTCCTCTGTGACCTCTTCTCTCCCTACTTCCTTTCTTCGGCTCTATTTCTGTCTAGACCTGAGGGGCCTGAGGCTATGAGGAGTTGTGGGAGTTGGAGTCCAAAACACCTAGAGGGAGGGAGGGCCCAAGTTTGCTTAGGCCGCGCTACCTGTATTCGACCTCATTTGAACATTTTGGCTGTTTTTCTATTTACATTTACATTGGGATCCTAATTTTGGACTTATGGGAAACTCCTATGAATTATGGTAGGTAATATATTCTGATTTTGATGCATTTACATTGCATTTCTTGTTGATTATTATACAGTTCTGCTTAATATTGTCATATAATATAATAAAAATACAATATAACAATAGAATAATGATATATTTTATATTACATGTAATATTACAAACAATATTGCAGAATAGTGGTATTGCACAAAATAGTAATATATAATATTTTATTTTACTTATTTTGGGTTATTTGAGTTTTATAGAGTAATGAAAATATTTAGTAGAGGATAATTTTATTTAAATAAATAATTTTATTTATTATTTTATAATAATAATATAATAGAATGTTATATTATATTATAATGTCAATATATTATATTATAATTATATTGTAATGTAGTATAATATAATTATGATATAATATAGTATGCGTATGGTATAATATACTGTATATACATTGATACAATATAATTCTACTAATGGTATTGTGATATTATAATTGTATATTTGTTTTACATGGGGGGGGGGCAAAATAATGTTTTTTGAGGGGGCGCCAAAATAATGTTTGCTTACCATTTAAAATTACCTTAGACCGCCCCTGTGTACAGACACCGTCCAGGCCTCAACCCGGTTCTAGGGCTCCACGGGTGCATCTACACTGTGGAATGCATGCAGTTTGTCACCCATTAACTAGCATGGTTCAGGGCTATGGGATCCTGGGAGTTGCATTTTGGTGATGTTCCAGCCCTGTTTGGCTGAGAAGGCAAAAGGCCTTGTTACAGCACTATATCCTGAATTTCATAGCACTGAACCATGGCAGTTACAGTGGTATCAAAATGCTTTATTTTTATAGTTACATGCACCCTACATGAAATCGGTTCCACGTTGCAATAGGTTCTTCCTCTGCCAGCAGGCATGTCGCCAGGGGGGGGGGGCTTAAGGGGGCTTCAGCCCCCCCCCCGAAATTCTCAGGGTGGTCCGTGAGAAGGCCTTACTGGTACATTATTTAAACTGTTATGTTTATTCATATCATGATCTGATCACCATGCACATTATATCCCACATTCATGGGGTTATTGGGATAACAATACAAAAGGTTTGCTAGGGTAGACCCTCTCCTGCCCAGTCTCAGCCCCCAGACCAAACTCCTCCCCCCGAATCAAAATCCTGGCTACGGCCCTGTCTGCCAGCTTTGTTTTGCCTTAATTGGTTAGTGTAGATGTGCCCTATCCCCTATACCTGAGATAAGGTTTAAGCTCTGGCAAGTAAGTAGGCATGTGCATGTGTGTTCCATGTATATCTTCACAGATGTGATGTTAATTTTATGCTAAGCACATCGAAACTGAACATTTCATCTCTTCAAAATGGTGACAGTAGGAATTACTGCCATCATTTTTACTGAATTTGTTTCTCTTTTTAAATGAAATTTATTAGAAACACATACACAAATATAACAAAAATCATTGAATGGGTTTTTGTGAATAATTAAAAATGTCCCTCTCTTTCCAGAAAGTTTGATTTCTACATTGATTTACATAGGATTGCATTTTATCAACATTTTTATTTTCTTATTCCCCCACACCCAAATGATCTGGTTCTCAAGTAGAAAAATACTCCTCAACCTCCTAAATTACCTTATTTCATTATCATTGGATTTTCCTGGTTCTTCTTTCTGATTGTCTAGATCAGTAGTACTCAACCTTCCTAATGCCGTGACCCCTTAATACAGTTTCTCATGTTGTGGTGACCCCCAGCAATAAAATTATTTTTGTTCATAACTGCAATTTTGCAACTATTATGAATCATAATGTAAATATCTGATATGCAGGATTTATTTTCATTCACTGGACCCAATTGGGCACAAATACCGATATGACCAAATTTGAATAATGGTGGGGTTGGGGTGTGTATGATTTTGTCATTTGGGAGTTGTAATTGCTGGGATTTATAGTTCACTTACAATCAAAGAGCATTCTGAACTCCACCAAGGATGGAACTGAACCAAACTGGGGAGAGAACTCCCATGACCAACAGAAAATACTGGGAGGGTTTGGTGGGCATTGAACTTGAGTTTTGGAGATGTAGTTCACCTACATTCAGAGAGCCCTGTGGATTCAAACAATTATGGATGTGGACCACACTTGGCACAAATACTCAGTATGCCTGAATATGAACACTGGCGGAATTCACCTACAATCAAAGACTCCTTTGAACCGCAACAATGATAAAATTGGGCCAAACTTCCCACACAGAACCTCCATGACCAACAATTTTTTTTGGAGGGATTTGGGAGGAATCTACAGTGATTTAGGGGAGATGTAGTTCACCTACCTCGGGAGAGCACCGTGAACCCAAACAACTATGGATCTGGACCAAATTTGGCACAAATACCTGATAAGCTGAAATGTAAATACTGGTGGGGTTGGTGGGATTGATTTTGTCATTTGGGAATTGTAGTTGCTGCCAAAGGGGTTCCTAAGACCATCGAAAATATATGTTTTCTGATGGTTTTTGGTGACCACTCTGAAACCCCCCTGACCTGACCCCCAGGTTGAGAAACGCTGTTCTAGATGCTGACAGGAGAACAGCATGGGTTAGGAAAGTAAAACTTCACTTGCATGTAAGAATGAATACTACTTTGTCCCCACCAGATCAGTTTTTGTGCATTTTAAATGACTTCTGTATGTTAGTATGTTAATGTTTATGTTTATTTATACTACATTTTTTTCTCTCCACAAGGAGACTCAAAGCAAGATTTTGGACTTTTGGTCATATCGGGTATTTGTGCTCAATTGGGTCCAGTGGATGAAAATACATCCTGCATATCAGATATTTACATTATGATTCATAATAGTAGCAAAATTGCAGTTATGAAGTAGCAACAAAAAGCACACACAAAGAGTATTTGTATAAAAAGTGTGCTGTTTGCAGCATGTTATGGGGTTTTTTCCATACAAATAATGTTTTCTTGGAGGAGGAACCACATATACAGGTCCTTCTCAAAAAATTAGCATATAGTGCTAAAGTTCATTATTTTCCATAATGTAATGATAAAAATTAAACTTTCATATATTTTAGATTCATTGCACACCAACTGAAATATTTCAGGTCTTTTTTTGTTTTAATACTGATGGTTGTGGCATACAGCTCCTGAAAACCCAAAAATCCTATCTCAAAAAATTAGCATATCAGGAAAAGGTCCTCTAAACGAGCTATTAACCTAATCATCTGAATCAACTAATTAACTCTAAACACCTGCAAAAGATTCCTGAGGCTTTTAAAAACTCCCAGCCTGGTTCATTATTCCAAACCGCCATCATGGGTAAGACTGCCGACCTGACTGCTGTCCAGAAGGCCATCATTGACACCCTCAAGCAGGAGGGTCAGACCCAGAAAGAAATTTCTGAACAAATAGGCCGTTCCCAGAGTGCTGTATCAAGGCACCTCAATGGGAAGTCTGTGGGAAGGAAAAAATGTGGCAGAAAACGCTGCACAACGAGGTGACCGGACCCTGAGGAAGATTGTGGAGAAGGACCGATTCCAGACCTTGGCGGACCTGGGGAAGCAGTGGACTGAGTCTGGAGTAGAAACATCAAGAACCACCGTGCACAGGCGTGTGCAGGAAATGGGCGACAGGTGCCGCATTTCCCAGGTCACGCCACTTTTGAACCAGAAACAGCGGCAGAAGCGCCTGACCTGGGCAACAGAGAAGCAGCACTGGACTGTTGCTAAGTGGGCCCAAGTCCTTTTTTCTGATGAAAGCAAATTTTGCATGTCATTCGGAAATCAAGGTGCCAGAGTCTGGAGGAAGACTGGGGAGAAGGAAATGCCAAAATGCCTGAAGTCCAGTGTCAAGTACCCACAGTCAGTGATGGTGTGGGGTGCCATGTCAGCTGCTGGTGTTGGCCCACTGTGTTTTATCAAGGGCAGGGTCAATGCAGCTAGTTATCGGGAGATTTTGGAGCACTTCATGCTTCCATCGGCTGAAAAGCTTTATGGAGATGAAGATTTCATTTTTCAGCACGACCTGGCACCTGCTCACAGTGCCAAAACCACTGGTAAATGGTTTACTGACCATGGTATTACTGTGCTCAATCGGCCTGCCAACTCTCCTGACCTGAACCCCATAGAGAATCTGTGGGATACTGTGAAGAGAAAGTTGAGAGACGCAAGACCCAACACTCTGGATGAGCTTAAGGCCGCTATCGAAGCATCCTGGGCCTCCATAACACCTCAGCACTGCCACAGGCTGATTGCCTCCATGCCACGCCACATTGAAGCAGTCATTTCTGCAAAAGGATTCCCGACCAAGTATTGATTGCATAACTGAACATCATTATTTGAAGGTTGACTTTTTTTTTTGGAAAAACACTTTTATTTTATTGGTTGGATGAAATATGCTAATTTTTGAGATAGGATTTTTGGGTTTTCAGGAGCTGTATGCCACAATCATCAGTATTAAAACAAAAAAAAAGACCTGAAATATTTCAGTTGGTGTGCAATGAATCTAAAATATATGAAAGTTTAATTTTTATCATTACATTATGGAAAATAATGAACTTTAGCACTATATGCTAATTTTTTGAGAAGGACCTGTATTTGACAAAAAATCCTCCCCAAATAGTTGCTTTGCTTCCACTACACCGCCCCCTCCCCAGCTCCGCCCCTCCCTGGCTCCGCCCCCTCCCCGCCTTGGAGGTGTCTGTGGACGACACCGGGGCTTTGACTTGGAGGTAGAGATGAACACCAAAATTCCAGTCTCAAGTCCCAGTTCCTGCTTTGAACTGGATTATATTGCAGTGTGGACTCAGGGCCCTTCACACAGCCATATAACCCAGAATACCCAGGCAGGAAACCCCACAAAACCTGCTTTGAACTGGATTATATTGCAGTGTGGACTCACGGCCCTTCCACACAGCCATATAACCCAGAATACCTGCTTTGAACTGGATTATATTGCAGTGTGGACTCAGGGCCCTTCCCCACAGCCATATAACCCACAAAACCTGCTTTGAACTGGATTATATTGCAGTGTGGACTCACGGCCCTTCCACACAGCCATATAACCCAGAATACCTGCTTTGAACTGGATTATATTGCAGTGTGGACTCAGGGCCCTTCCACACAGCCATATAACCCAGAATACCTGCTTTGAACTGGATTATATTGCAGTGTGGACTCAGGGCCCTTCCACACAGCCATATAACCCGCAAAACCTGCTTTGAACTGGATTATATTGCAGTGTGGACTCAGGGCCCTTCCACACAGCCATATAACCCAGAATACCTGCTTTGAACTGGATTATATTGCAGTGTGGACTCAGGGCCCTTCCACACAGCCATATAACCCTGAATACCTGCTTTGAACTGGATTTTATTGCAGTGTGGACTCAGGGCTCTTCCACACAGCCATATAACCCAGAATACCTGCTTTGAACTGGATTATCGGAGTCCACACTCATATAATCTGGTTTAAAGCAAATAACATGAGATTTTATTCAGATGTGTGGAAAGGAAGTCAAATAAGAAGCCAAGGCCCTTCCACACAGGCCTATAACCCTGAATGATAAGGCATAATATTCATTCTGCCTCTGCTAATAATAATAACAACAACAACAGGTTCCTGGAGTAGGAGACCTCCAAGGGCCATCCAGGGCCATCCAGTCCAATCTCCTTCTGTTATAAGGGGAAAACACAATCAAAGCATTCCTCACAGATGGCCATTCAGCCTCTGATGATGATGATGATGATGATAATAATTACAATGGGTCCCTAGAACAGGAGGCCTCCAAGGGCCATCCAGTCCTACCTCCTTCTGCCATAAGGGGAAAACACAATCAAAGCATTCCTCACAGATGGCCATTCAGCCTCTGATGATGATGATGATGATGATGATAATAATAATAATTACAATGGGTCCCTAGAACAGAAGACCTCCAAGGGCCATCCAGTCCTACCTCCTTCTGCCATAAGGGGAAAACACAATCAAAGCATTCCTCAGCCATGTTGAATCAAACTTGGCAGACTGAACTCTCATGAGAGCAACAGAAAGTACTGAAGCTTGAGTTTGGGAGTTGTAGTTCTCCATCCAGAGAGCACTGTGGACTCAAATAATGATGGATCAGGACCAAACTTGGCAGGAATCCTCAGAAGAGGAGGAAGCCGGAAAGGGAATGGATGAGCACCCCCCCCCACTCGCTCCGAAATCGGCCCACCCTTTTTGCTCTGGCCACGCCCCTCTCGCTTGTGCACTCTCTCTCTCTCTTCCCTCTTTCATTCAGGAGGTGCAAGGGGGAAGGAATGAAAGGGGGAAAGAGAGAGAGAAGGAGGGAGGGAGAGGGGGGGGGGAGAGAAACAAGAAGACAGGAAAGAGTGCCGAGGCAACAGGGAGGGGGAGTGCACGAGGAGGGCGAACACACACACACACACTTTATTTGCCGCCTCCCCTTCTTCCCCTTCCCTTCACCTCCGCCTGCCTGCCTGCCTGCCTGCCTGCCTGCCTGCCTGCTTCTTCAGGTTTGTGGCCGCCGCGAAAGGGAAGGCCGCAGCCGGCCATCCCCATCCTCATGGAGGGAGGGAAGTAGGAGGAGGAGGAAGGGAGCCTGCTCCTCCTCCCTGCCCCGCCCCGCCCCTCACCCCTCCACGAAAATAAATAAATAAAAATATTCAAAAAAATATTCAAAAAAATATTCAAAAAATATTCAAAAAAATAATAAAAATATTTTTTAAATCTTAAAAACACAGATATCTTGCAGGAGGGTAGGGGGACATGGGGAAGGGGCTGGGGGCCATATACGGCCTGCGGGCCACCAGTTGGACAGCCCTGCACTACACCAACTATGAAAATTCTCAGAACAGTTGGTTGTTTGAGAAACCTTTTCTTGTTATAGATTAGACAATTTGTGAACATTCCTACATCCCTATACTGGATATGTTTAATTCGTGTGATAAGAGGTCCCCATGATTAAAGAAATGGGCCACTAATTTTACAAAAACTTAATCTTCATTAAATTTAGCCTATTAAGGGTGTATCCAAGCTGATTAAAAGACCTGAGAGTTCTGGATTTTGTTCCTGGATTTTGAGATCCATGCACATTCTGATAATTCCATAGTACTTTATGTCAGTTCCTGGTACAATCAGATACTTTGTATACCTGTTTCTCAGGTTGGCTTATTTTAACTCAGGATATAATCTGAAAGTATAGGACCAAAGTCTGGGACTTTTCAATCACTTTTGATGAATGACGAGCCTTCTGTATTTCACTTAGCCAGAGATGTAATTACTGCCATCTGTTAACACCCTCCACAACTTCATTGTATTCATAAAGAATACAAAGTTTTGCAGCTCTCTCAAAATCGAACTTTTGTCAGGAATAGGATCCAGTACAGGGAGAGCTATCACGCATGGAGCTGCTGGAGGAGGATAAACAGTAAAATCAAGAATGGCACTCTTGAGGTGGTGGATCTACAAGCTACCCCTGGCCCACCAAGGAGGCACAATATTATACCTTCCTTTGGTGAAAGCAAATAGAAGGGATGTTGTTTCATTGCCACCTCACCAATGGACTATTAATGAATTATGCCTATCACACTGTGACTAACTGTTGGGTAATACCTAGGGCCCCACTCAGGAGTCTCCTTTTTTCTGTAATATTGTGAAGCTGTACATTGTTTTGGACAACTCCAAGAATTGTCCAGATTTTGAAAATTTTGAAAATTGCAACACACACACACACACACACACACACACACACACTATCAAACAATCAAACACTTTCCCAAGTTCTGCTTCAAATGAGCCTGGGTTCATATTTTTTTTCATATCTTAATGCACCATTTGAAGTATAGAATATTGTGCTCTGGACTCAGAACTGCAGAAAGGAAGGAAATATGTTTGTCAAGTTAAACCTTTTTTGGAATCCTCATAATTAAAATAAAACATTGCACTGCAAAATCTTTGGCATGAAAACAAGTTATGATCCCTAATTTGATACAGCAGAGTTGACCAGTTTCATCTCAAAGCTCCTCAGTCAGAAAACACACAACTGAACATTTGCAAATTGGCATTTTTTAACTTTTTGCTTCCAATTATCTCGTGGTAACATTTGTTGCACTCATCATGTATTCTGGCAACAGGGCAAGGCACAGAAGTAGCCCTGAGTATGGTTTTGTTCTGCATACTCAATTGTTGAATGTTTTGCATACATCACTGATGTCAATTTTGTGTGCTGCCTTTGTTGGCATCCACTGGACCCCATCTTACCCCCCAAAAGTGACATAATGCTTTTCTAAGGAAATTCTTCTCTTTTTCAGACCATTTTGTGTTGGCAGACAAAGATGAGGTTAAGCTTTATGCATTCCCTCCATTGTTCTACATGTGTTAATACTGTGCATGCAGAAAATCACTATAGATGTATTGAGTTTGGTAGTTATCAGCAAATGAGATTACATACTGCTGGTGATGAATTATTTAATTATTTATGTGAATTATTTAATTGATGGATTGATTTAAAGATATTTATTTACTATCTTTCCACTAAACTCAAATGATGGCTTATAAATATACTCTAAATAGACTATAACAACACACTGAAAAGCTTGGAAAAGCAAAGATACCCTTACTTTATAATCAATGGTTAAGAATGTTAGGACCATGAAAGTTTTCAAGAGAATAAATTTCAATTTCATGACCATTAAACAAGGTTCTCACTGTAGTTGCCACCTACTTTACCTGTGATGGTGGTGATAATTGGAGCCAAGTTTCTGCAGATAGAATGG
Source organism: Anolis apletophallus (assembly GCA_030556195.1). Taxonomy (NCBI): domain Eukaryota; kingdom Metazoa; phylum Chordata; class Lepidosauria; order Squamata; family Anolidae; genus Anolis; species Anolis apletophallus. The sequence continues at coordinate 85,586,467 of JARBWK010000007.1, forward strand.
GGATGGGTAGCCATATTATATACATGTATTTTATGTATACCTCTTATGTTCACCTTTGTTTTTTAAATATATATATATATGGTTTTCACATTCTTAAAATAAGTAATAGAATATAATTAACTGATTAATTAAATATGCTGATGGATAGGGGAGGGCAATCTTTGTCATCTATTGATGGGTTTCAACAGAAACATGAAAGTAGAAAAGATATGAAAATAACAAAGAAATCATGTAAAATACAGTGATAGAACAAAAACCAAATATTATTTGTAAGCTGGAAAGGTCTTATTAGTTTCAGCTGTATGCCATTTCCCGACCTTCCTAGAATTACCTTGGTGGATTGTGATTTGAAGTGAAGGAGAGATCTAGCCTTAGGCATAAGATAAATAATGGCCTATTATCTGGTACAGACTGTATCAGGAAATATCTACTTTCACTGGTTTTGCTCCACAACTGAAGGAGGAGCAGACGGTACAGGCTCACATTCACTCAGCCAGTGAAAAACTAATATTCAAAGGTTCATCTAGCTTTGGGATTTTACTCTGAGGTGCTATTTTTAAATATATATGAAAACATATTGAAAAGGATGCTGCCACCCTACTGGAGACTTTCTAGTCTAGCTTTCAAAGAAAAAAATAGAAGAAGCAAAAGTGAGGGTAGGGTCTGTGAGTGTATAAATTATTGTGTAGAGACAACTGTGGTTAGGTATAATTGCTATGCGACAATTTTTTCTGCAGTATTGTTTTTCAGGTAAATGATACCATGCATACTCCTCAATCCAACATGAAAAAGCATGTTTGCAAAACATGGGGACAGCATGTTTTTCACAAGTTTGCAAATGTATGCCTTCCCAGAATTACTGTTGTTATTTTGTTCTTGTTGTGTTCCTTCAAGTCATTTCTGACATATGGCAACCCTAAGGCAAACCTATCATAGGGCTTGACTGGCTAGATTTGTACATTTGTCTTTGCTTCCCTCTGAGGCGGAAAGAGCATAACTTCCCCAAGGTCACCAGTAGGTTTCCATTGCTGTGTTGGGAGTTGAATCCTATTCTCTGGTATCATATAGTCCAGCACTCAGAATATTTCTACACACAGATCCATCAGCGGAGGCTCAATGATGTTTCCATTCATATATTCTTGCCAAAGATTGTGGAGATGAATTTTCAGTAATAGATAAGAAAGAAAGAAGTCACTTCCCCAAAGACAACAAACAATACAAATAGCAACGGGCTTTGCTGCTGCTCTGTCCATTTTACAATATTCATGTGGATTTCCCCTATACAGCCAGCCCTCCATAGCCATAGAATCTATATTCACAGATTCCATCATCCATCACTTGAAAAAAATTAATCCTAAAAGCAAATCATGCTTCTAGCATTTTTAAATAAATGATACTATTTACTATATCATTGTATATAGTGGGACTTGAGCATCCATTGATTTTGGTGGGGAGGTAATGTGACCAAACTCCAATGGATATCAAGGATCCACTGTACATAATTTTTCTGTATAGATTCAAAGATTTCTTCTTCAGTTACCTATCCCCACACACATTCATTTCCTTGGGTCACCTCCAAAATTGAAACTAATTCCCATTTAACTCAACTGTCTCAATGAAACTAGAGCAGGAACAAGAAAAATTATTTGTCCAGTCCAAGGTATGGTTTGAGCTCCAAACATCAAACTACTCCCTCAGTCTGACTTGTTGCAACAGACCATCAATTTTGCAGAATGTAGCAAGATGGATGACTTGCCATTTGTGGCAATAGCATGGTATTACTTCTTTTCTCATTCTCAGATTCTGCACATTTGTAGAAACAAAACAAGACAAAATGCAATTCAGGGACTTACTGAAAGTAAAGCTATACACATCAATTTCTTCACTTAGTTTATTGTTAATCTGCAGTTGAAAGTACAATTCGGTTTAGCAATGAAGAAGTAGGAAAGCCCCAAAAAAGCAATAGTAACAGGGTTGGAGTTTGGGAGACCCAAAGTATCGTCCCTTCTTGTTTGCCTGTGTTATATGTGACACTTTGGAAATGTTTTTCTATCTCTTCTCTCTCTGCCACTTCTTCTCTCAGGTCTTCCCTAGGAAAAAGCCAGATTATTTTAGCACACTTTTTAAGAATGTCCATATAATAAAGCCCTTGCTTCTCAAAGTCAGTGGTATCTTGTCTCCTTAGTATCTAGCTGAGTTAGTTCTTTCTACTACTCGTAAATTATGGATTCAAACCAACTTTCATTCAATTGCTTAGCCTCCAAATATCCCCTTTTCCACCATCCAACCACCTGCCCAAACCAACGTCTCTCTCCTATGCCTTTACCTCACTTCACTCAATCATTGAAGTACTCTATCAATTTTGGGTGCAAAAAAACTACAAAGGTGCTTTCAGGGGGGAAATACGTTCACAGTTTCTAACCGAGGAGAAGTGTGAAATACTCTCATGGATGTACCAAGCTTGCCCCTTCATCTGCAGTACCTCATTTTTCTCTCCAGCTTAGACAAACACCATGACATGTGAGGATGGTTGCTATCTGAACAGCGGCTACAACTAGCTTTTGTAACCTCTGGTTGTGGGAATATCACCACTATGCAGTTCTAGCAGATTGACAGCACTGCAACTGCCATGGTACCATCATATGGAAACTTGGAATGTATATATGGCATGGTGTTTTGAATTCTTTAGCACACTGCTTTGAACTGCAGCGATAGTGTTGGTTTGTAAATAATGTGAAGTATCTCATAAAATTACAATTTTCAGTATTCCATAGAAATAGTATCAAGGCATTATAATTACATAATCTGGACACACTCTTTATTCCCTTTAATTATAAAAAAGAAAGTACATGATGTACTTATCTATTAGGCATGAGAAAAAAGTTATGAAAATGAATCGTTTCGTAAGAAATTTGTAAGAAATGCTACTTTTGAGCTTTTCCGCACCTGGAACGCCAACCAGGAAGTGGACTTAATTTTTCGAACTTCGGGGCCAGGATTTTCTTGAGTGTCGTTATTAGGTCGTAAGGGGCATAAGGGGCACCCTCCTTCTCTCTCACCACCCTCCGCCTCCCTTGCCAATATTATGGCAAGGCAAGCCCTAAACTCGCTCCTTCGCTCGGCTGGAAGGAAGCCTGGAAAAATGTAAACAGAGAGGATTACTCAGAAGTAAATCTGCAAAGGAGGGCACTTTGGATGAAGGGCCCTCCTTGTGGATTTACTGAGTAATCCTCTGTTTACATTTTTTCCAGGCTTCCCTGCCTCTCCTGCCTGCCAGCCAGGATCTAAGGCATCAAAGAGTATTGGGGTGAGAAACCAACCTAATGTATAATACAATGAATGCTACTGTAAGTGCCACTGCCTAATATTATAAGTAATCCAACTGGTCATACCTACATTCCATGCACATGCAATAATACAGCAGTAATAACAATGGGTATAAGAAGAGGTAAAATTCAAACCGAAGTATTCTGACTGGTCTCTCCTCATGCGGTGCAAACGGGCTCGGGAAATTAGCGGGGAAAAGCCAGCGTTTTCTGCTTGGGAGCACACACATACATATTCTTGGGAGGGGATTTGCTGCAGAATCTTCTCTATGAGGCCGGGATTCTGCAGCAAATCCCCAAAGAATATGTATGTGTGTGCACCAAGCAGAAAATGCTGTCTTTTCCCGGGCTAATTTCCCGGCTCACAGAGAAGAGCCCGTTTGCACCGCATGAGGCAGGGACCAGTCAGAATACTTCGGTTTGAATTTTACCTCTTCTTATACCCATTGTTATTACTGCTGTATTATTGCATGTGCATAGAATGTACTAGGTATATGACCAGCCTGGGCAAACTTGGGCCCTTGCTCCCTGGGGATCAGGGTGAGAGAGAGGCAGCGAGGAGCCAGGGGGGGCTCCTCCTCCTTTTCTTTTGCTGCTTCCAAGAATAGAATACCCCTCCCTCCCTCCTTCCCTCCCTCCTTCCTATTTGGAGAGTCCCATCTAGAATTCAGTGTGATTTATTCAAGTTTTGGCCTACAACTCCCACAAAAACCAACCAAAATAACAGCTGTTAGGATTTCGGGGAGTTGTAGGCCAAACCATCTGGAATGCACATGCTCTGGCATACGAATTACTAACGAATTTCGTTAGTAATTAAGTTACATTTTAGAACTTTTTGGAAAATTTTTTGTAAGTCTTCCTATTACTAATAACCCCCTCCCCCCCATTAGATTTACGATTTGCTATTTTTGGGTTCTAAACCATGCCTATTATCTATATATCTGGGGAGCAATGAAGTGTATGAACTGCATTTATAAATTTCGATGACATGTTGACAATAATTGGAGCTTCAGAATTTCTTGATTTGACTCCAAGACTCTGCCTGAAATTATCATAGCAGAACCTGTAATGTCATTAAAATTCTTATAATGGCATGCTGCAGCCATCTATAACTTGTGAGTGCTAGAATGATTTTCTATGACACAGAGCATCATCCCACAGCTGCTGAGTTATGGAGGGCTGCAGCATATCATCATAGCGATACTTTCAAAATGGAGTAATCTAGACTACAGAAACTTGAGGATATACACTATCCACATAGTCCATGTACAATGGTAGGCTTGTCCTTTATTTGTTCCTGTATTTGAGCTTGACACATAGCATGCTGTCCATACAAAACAAGCACTAACCACTACTGGATATACAGTTACTCAATGCAGTGTCAGACCACTGGTCTATCCAGAATTTAGCCCAGTCATATTTGCTACCAATATCTCTGTAACGTATCAGGTAGCGGTCATATTAAACCAAGCCACCTGCGATCCTTCAAACTGGACATACTGATGACTAAGCTAAGGATTCCTGCTTATATAGAACAATATTTTCTCTGTTGCTGTAAACTGAGCTCTTCTGCTGAGCTGAGGTAGCTGCTCACCGTATGGATTAACCTGCTGCCAAATCCTCTTTAGAATGATAACAGTGCACATAAGTGGTTGACCTATATGGTTTAAGGCAGAAGTAGGCAACTGTCTGGGAACAGTAAAGATAACTTTGTAAGCCTTGACCCCTTTGGATTTCCCAAGATCAGCCGTCTTCTGGTGGAAAGAGAGGAAAGGAAAGATGAACTTTCCCTTGGAAGCCTCAAGAAGTAACAAACCACCAATTGAAGAGGATGAAAAGTCCTCTTCTGCTATTTAACTTTTCTGAAACAAAAATTAGTAATACTAAAGTTGATTATTTTTCTTTTGCCATTCTATAAAGTCTATAGGGTCCCGGATGAAAGTGGACCCTGTAAAGTAAAAGACACATTGCAGTTGTTCGGACCTGTTCTAAGATGTATTTTCTCTGAATGCAGACAGATCCTGAGTACAGCACCATGAACTGATAAGGTACACATGATACTGTACTTTTAAAAACTTTGATTCTTTTTGAGCCATTCCCAGATGCTGTCTTCTACAAATTGAGCAACACTAATCCAAAATACTCTAAAATCCAAAATTGCACACATGGATGCCTGGCATATTTTTCTATCTGATGACTCAGTGTACACATACTTTATTTCATGCACAGATTATTCAAAATATTACATAGGAACACATTCAAACTATGTGCATAAAATGTATAGGGGCCCTTCCAGACTGGCCCAATATCCTAGGATCTAATGCCAAGTTTTCTGCTTTAAACTGGATGAAATGAGTCCACACTGCCTGTTTGCAAGGGTCCCAAGAGATATCATTGTGTACTGGTACATATACATACATGCAAATATTTGAATTTTTGCTGTAGTTTGTAAGCCACTCTGAGTCCCCTTCGGAGTGAGAAGGGTGGGGGTATAAATGGATAAAATAAAATAAATAAATAAAGATATTCCATAGTTTGAAAGTATTGACCACAGAGCCCTAATCAGGAGACAATAGGTTCATAACCTTTAATAAGGTTTAATTATAATATTCAACTGTTAAGAGGGGCTGGTAATCCCATCCTGGATCATTTCCTCCTCTGGTTTATCCTGCGACCCACAATGATTGCAGTAGAATTTTTCCTCTGCTGCTAATGTGTTCTAATTTTAGTTCCACTAAAATGTTTCTGCAGTTTTCATAATGTTTTGGTAAATGAAGCGTTTTCCCCTTGTAGACATACTGGAAAACTATTAGCTGTTCTGCATAAGGGGTTGCTCTACTAAGGAAGGAAAACTGGATGTCTTCCAGCCTACTACTTTTAGAAGTGACACTGAGAATGCCTTTTTTGGTCATATTTTGTGTTTTCGCCCACTTTTAAAAATGGCTAAGAGAACAATGAACATCTCTTTTTTTGTTAAAAGGAAATAATCATCCCTGGAAACATTTCTATTACATTTTTTTACTGTGCACAAGTGGATTAAAGTGTACCATGTTCTGGGAAGCAGTGTCTCCAAGCCAACCAGGGTGATCTCTGAGCTTTCTTTTATGTTTTTGCACCAGATGCACATCACTGAAGAATCAACACTGTCAGTTCTGACAGAACCAGTCACTGTTTTAAGAAGGAGACTCTGAAAGCAGGAACACACATCCTACATTTGTTCAGTGATGTCATAATTGACAGGACTGATCATCTGTTTGGTAGGGACACAAAAGGACTATTGAGTGTAGCAGTGGGTGAGCATCCTTCTGTTGCATATGGATTGGGCCTGTGGTATTAATACTTGCATGATTGCTCATCCTTTGTTTCTCCCCTAGTAAAAAATGGAAGACATGTTCACTCTAAGGCATAAAATTAGAACTGACACATCCTAACACAGTCATCCTAAGCTACTTCCCTCAATGTAGACTGATGTTATAGGAAGTATATTTGCAACCAAACATGAAAGCAAAAAAAAAATTAAAAGGAGAAAAAGGTAAAATGGCCAAATGCCTTTTTATTTGTATAGGTCTACTGTTTTGGAGGCTATCTTCTTCTTCAGCTGCTTCCTTCACTAATAAAACCAACTATTCATCATTGCACCAGACCTCAAGTTGGAGAAAGCTGCCTTATTGAAATACAATTAGTTCATAAATGTTTATATAAAATGTGTCATGGGACAGAAGGCACATTTAAAAAAAAAAAGAAATCTACAGCCAGATTTCCAGATTTTGTCATCAGTCAAGCAGTTTCAAATGTATTCACTTTATTTTATTTTTTGAATATATATATCCCATCTTTCTCCCAGGATGGGATCCAAAAGGGGAAGAGGAAAGAGAGGAAGTCTGACCTGATATTGGCATCATAAATCTAAAGTCTTGCAACAGAATGGAGAAAGAGAAGAAGGAGGAGATACTAGACTTAACTAGAGACTTTCAAGTTATACTTAAGAATGTAGAAGAAGCACAATTTCTGATTCTCCTATCTTTGAAAATCTTAGGACTTCATCCCATCAGTTTGTTTGGTTGCATTCTGAAAGTCTCTTGTGGTGTGAGAGAATCAGCTGTCTACGAAAACATTGCCCAGGCGACGTCCGGATGTGTTACGATCCTGCAGGGAGGCTTCTCACCATGTCCCATGATGGTGAAACCTGAAGAATTGCCTGCCTCAGAGGAGTGTACTTGTTCCATCAATGTTTAACATTTACACAAATGATCAGCCACTGCCAGAAGGGACAGAGAGTTTCGTCTATGCTGACGATTGGGCTATCACTGCTCAAGCAGGGAGCTTTGAAACAGTTGAAGCTCTCCAAATCAGCTGATTCCTAATCCATTTAAAATGCAGGCATGCGCTTTTCATCTTAAGAACAGACAAGCATCTCAAGTTCTGAGGATTACCTGGGAAGGAATCCCACTGGAGCATTGCAGCACATCAAAATACCCGGGAGTCACTCTTGTCCAGGTTCTTACTTATAAGAAGCACTGCTTGAATATTAAATAAAAAGTGGGTGATAGAAATAATATCATGCGAAAGCTGACTGGCACAACCTGGGGAACTCAACCAGGCACAATGAAGACATATGCCCTTGTGCTTTGCTACTCTGCTGCTGAATATGCATGCCCAGTGTGGAAAACATCTCACCATGTTAAAACTCTCAATGAGACATGCCATATTATCACAGGATGTCTATGCTCCACACCACTGAAGAAATTAAACTGTTTAGCTGGTATCACACCACCTGACATCTGATGGGGAGTAGCAACCAGCAATGAAAGGACTATGTTCTAGGGAGCAGTGCTCTAAGCCAGTGTTTCCCAACCTTTTTTGAGCCGTGGCACATTTTTAACATTAAAAAACTCCGGGGGCACACCAGCAATCAAAATGACACAAAATGATACTGTAACACAGTAAAGAACAGCTGGGGGTGGTGACCTGCTGGGAGTGCCAAAGCCGGGGAGGGGGAGGAGCCAGGCCACGCCATGCCTGAACCCTCCCCCCAGCTTCAGTTCTCCCACAACCGCCAGCCTTGAGGGACAGTGCCAAGCCAACATTGTGCTGGCTCTGCCACCGCTGGCTTGGCACTGCCCCCTCAAGGCTGGCGAAGTTGTGGGAGCGCTGAAGCCGGGGGAGGGGGCGGAACCAGGCTGCACCATGCCCTGAACCCTCCCCCTGGCTTCAGTTCTCCCACAGCTTTGCCAGCTTTGAGAGGGCAGTGCCAAGCCAGCATTGTGCTGTCTCTGCCACCGCTGGCTTGGCACTGCCCCCTCAAGGCTGGCAAAGCTGTGGGAGTGCTGAAGCCGGGGGGAAGGGGTGGAGCCAGGCTGCATCATGCCTCCCCTCCCCCCGGCTTCAGCTCTCCCACAGAGGAGGAGCATGAGAGGTGGATGGGCTTCAGTAGGCAGGGCTCCTCCGCGCGGCTTCAACAAGCAAGGGATAAGAGTCATGGCGGATTGGAGGCTGGTTGGAGAAATGGCCAAAGGAGGCGGCGCGGTCCCTTCTTTTTCTTTGCTGCCACCTGGCCCTTCCTCCTCCTCTCCCAAGCAGCAGGAGTTTGACAGGAGGAGGGGGGAAGGAAGGGGGGCAGAGAGCTTTTCTCGCGGCACACCTGATGATCGCTTATGGCACACTAGTGTGCCACGGCACACTGGTTGAGAAACACTGCTCTAAGCCAACCAGGGTGATCTCTTTCTTCTATTTTTTTCACACCAGATGCACTTCACTGCACTTCGCTGAAGAATCAACACTGTCAGTTCTGACAGAACCAGACATATTCAACTCATCCTCTGTTTGGATATCAGCCAGCAAGTCAATGCCTTAAATCAAGAAATAACTTCCTAATATCTACAGAGATACTTGCAGGAACATTTCAGCAAGTGAGAGTCCAAAAGTGGCAGCTAAAACCCAGCACCCCAATCAGTGGCTGAGACCTGATGAGAAATTCCCTCCTGGTCACACAGAAGAGTGGATGACCTGGAAGGCACTGAACAGGCTGTGCTCTGGCACCATGAGATGCAGAGCTAACCTTAAGAAATGGGGCTACAAAGTGGAGTCCACAACATGCAAATGAGGAGAAAAGCAGACCCGAGACCACCTACTACAATGCAACATGAGCCCTGCCACATGCAAAATGGCAGACCTTCCCACGATGACACCAGAGGTACTCCAAGTGACCAGTTTCTGGCTAAAGAACATTTAGCATAATGCCAAGTTCTTCTTTTAAAAAACGTTTTTTTAAATGCATTTTAACCGTACCCTTAACTTGCTTCTGACACAATAAATAAATAAATCCCATGAGTGGGGGAAAGTGGAGGGAACTGTCTTAACGTGTTCCCTCCAGTCTTTCCCAATCTTCTGGGATTGCCAGACATCCCATGTCCATGCCTGTATTTCCCCCCACTTTTCTCCATTTGGAGTTTGGTAACACCTGACTCCTAAAGACTGACTGAGGGCTCAATTTCCATGCACTGTGAAAACAGAGCCCCACAGAGTCCCAAGAGAAATGCCCTTATGTCATGTGATGGCCCCTGTGGGACTCCCGTAGGGCACCATTTCCAAAGCGCATGGAAATGGACCTCTAAACCTAGGGGATGAGGACCCTACTTACTTGGGACTTCATCACATGCAAGCCCCCCCCCCCCCCGGTTGCACTGTAGTCTTGGAACACCTTTTCACCCAACACCATACAATGTTCAGATAATCCAATAAGTAAAGGTTTATTCATAAATAAGCATAAAAGGAAAAGGGCAAGTCAAAAAAAGCAGCAAAAGTACAAAAAGTAATTCCCAATGAGATCAAGAGTTAATCAGCTTTTGAACCAAGGCATCAAAAAGCAATCCACAGAGTCTTGAGTAAACACAAAGCAAAAGAATCCTCAAGCAGGATACTGTTCAAAAGTTATATCCATAAACATGAAAACAGGAACACAAGGAAGGCAAAAATTCCAAGAACATTAAGTCATAAGAAGGAATTAAATCAAGAATCTTGAAATATAGGAACCAGGAACTTAGGACTAGAAAACCAAGAGCTGTTTCCCCTTTTTACAATGTTGTTCCTATTAAAGGCACAAGAGCCTAGAAACCTCTGAAAAGGCCTCAGTCACTCCCATGACATCACTTTGCACACACCTGCTTTTTTTCTTTTTATCACTAAGCTCTGAGGGGAAAAATGAGTTTATCTTTGTTTTGCGTTCTGCCTCCTAATTTCAAGGTGATTTGATCTGGAAAAGTCTTTGTCTCCCACATTATCCTCTGAAGGCCACTCTGGCCTATTCTCATGGGAACGGATATCACTTTCTCCCATTGACTGGGAATGGCCTGGAGATTCCAAAACATCTCTCTCCAGGCCTCTGTTATCTTCCACAGACTCCTCATACATATCAGGTTGCAACCCATCATCCCTTACCTCATCTCCTGAGCAGCCAGAAAGTTCACCTGATGCTTGCCAGGCTACAACACCCCTATTTCTACACACTTCTAAAAAGTTCATAGTTCATCTGGCTGTCATCCATGGTGTTTTGTCAGTGTACTGTTGTCAGGCCTCAGGCCTTGGTTTCCCTAAAACCAAACCTCAGCCATGTTGGCATTAAGATGCCAGTCAGGCCTGTATGCCTTTCTCCTGTAAACCAACTGCAAGGCAGGCAGGGTGAAACATTCAAGGTCGCTACTGTTGTTCAAGCTGGTACTGATAAGTGAAGGCGCTGAGAGCTCGGAGATGGGGCGACTCCTGTTTGCCCAGATGTCCAGAGTTAATTGGGTTTACATACCTTGCTGCTGAGGAGATCTAAACAGCAGCTGGGATCCATCCTGTGTAAACTGACATTCGACGCAAGTACGTCGAAAGCTTCAAAGCCTTAGAGAACTATAAAACCCTGGGCCTTATCATTCATCCCCATCTTGAGCCAACTTTGCATCTTCAAGACCATGGAATCCTGAATAGGCCACTGGGCCTTCCTGTTAAGAACTTTGCTTGCCAAGCTTGCTTATTGCCTCTTTGGATTTGGCCCGTTTGGGCATAAAGACTTTGTTTTGCTTCGGATCCTGATTACTACGGGACTATAATCAATTGCTGCTTTCATTGAACACTGCTGCTATTTTGCTGGTGCTACTTTGAGGCATTTAGACTGACTTCTAGTCTCTTTCCTTTAACCAGTTATTCTAAATAAACCATTGCACCTAAGGGAGGTTTTCAAGTGTCTTGGGCACAACAACTGTGTCAAAAGTGTGGCAAAGTAGGGGGAACTGATTCAAGGAGAAATCATCTACTGAGCTCCCAATTTATTTATTTATTTATTTACATCATTTATATTTCGTCATAGTTATATAGGATCTCAAAATTGCACTATTCCTGGCTTTTAAAACTTTTTTGTTCCTTTTTAGAAATTGAATGTAGGCAGTTAGAATGAGGCCTTGCGTCTCCTCTAGAGTAAGGGCTTGAGTGGGAAAGTAAATTATCCCAGCAGTGGTGTCTGTCTTAAGAATGATACCTTGGATTTCCTCTAAGCAGATGGTTGAGGCGGGAGGTGATCCTGTGTGATGGAGTGAAATAAATTCTCCATCTTCTTTAAAGACCCAATCCCATGCAAAGAAGATGAGTGTGAGAAGACAAATTTCCCCTCTTTCTCCCGTTTTTCCTAGTTCCGTCTGACAAAGTCCTTGGGAAAGCATTCATGTTCTTGGGTAGACAAGTTATTTGGTGGTAGCAGCAGCAGGAATAATAATAATATAATAATGTTAACTGCTAGCAGATTTACATTAATAAAGTAATAAAGAAGAGGCATCAGAGTTTATAATTTCTCTAATTAGGTATGCCTCTACCCAGGGCCGTAGCCAGGATTTTGGTTCGGGAGGGGCTGAGACTGGGTGGAAGAGGGTTTACCCTAGCAAACCTTTTGTATTGTTATCCCAATAACCCCATGAAGGTGGGATATAATGAGCATGGTGATCAGATCATGATATGAATAAACATAACAGTTTAAATAATGTATCAGTACGGCCTTCTCGCGGACCACCCTGAGAATTTCGGGGGGGGGGGGCTGAAGCCCCCTTAGCCCCCCCTGGCTATATGCCTGCCTCTACCCATTTTGGCTTTAGTTAGAAAATCAGATCTCAGCTTGTTGGAAGTTCTAGTAAGAGCAAAAGGCCAGACAGGAGGTTAGAGTATTTTCTACAATGGCTTTATATAAATCTCATAGGTTCGCACTGGTTCAATCTTTTTTCTTTTCTTTTTTGGCAACACAGAACTATACTGAGCAGATACAAAATCAGAATCATGGAGTCCTCAAAACTCTTTAGAAGTAGTCAGACATTCATCCCACACTTCCCAACGGATTCAGTGAAAAACAGAAAGCAGTGGGAGCAATCAATTTATTTATATAGAAATGAGTAAAGAATGCACAGCCCCTTACCATGCATTTTGCTTGTGTCTTCCTTATTGTTTGAGCTGCTGTAATGACACATTGTTGAGTTAAAGCAGTAACATAATCATTGGATGATTTTTTTATTTTCATATTTTTGTAAAGCATATCCAAGTATTATGATAAGCAAAATATAATTTCTGTATATAAAAACACCCGGAGGGCTTGTAAATCTATGTTTAATGAGATACTATTCGGTAGGTATCTATGGGAAATATGCTGAAACACTCTATCATTCTAAAATGTTGGTTTTTCTTACCAAAGTGTTTCCTCCCAGACCATGATGTGCAAGTCTCTCAGGAAGGATTTAAAGCCCAAACAAACACATTAATGACATTTACTTATAAATCTGTTGCCATTTTGACCTTCTCCTACCATGAAATAGAACAACCAGAAATTGAATAAGTGATGGTAGATGATTCATGCCTCCAAAGGATGGTAAATACAGTCTAGCTAGTTTCCTTTGGGTATCACTCACGCATAGAGCCTTTTCTTAAGAAGGTTTGTTTATTTATTCAATATATTATTTTGTTGAATAAATATAGATGCATCAGATGGCTGTCTATAGTGTGTTTGTATGTGTTTGCATGGGGGTGGTTATCACAAGAAATTTCCACCCATATAAAAGGAAAGGAAAGGTGGCTGAAGATGCACATAGACAATTCAATTATTCTCAGGATGTATCATTATGTCATTGTGTGCATTTCCAGGACCAACATTTTTCGAGTGTAATTGAAATAAATGAAAAATCAACAAATTTTTGGCATGATGATGGAAAAGTTAATGGCATTATTTGAAATTTTCCTCTGAAATGCAACAAAATAAATGCTTGAAAATCAATATAGAATATAAGTCAAATATAGCAAAAATGATATAATATGGACATGCCCATGCTAATGTATTTGAAAAATTACAGATTGAGTATCCCTTATCCAAAATGTTTAAGTGTTTTGGACTTTTTAATTATTTCAGTATGGGACCCAACTAAATGTCTAATCAGTCTTGCCTGAAGTTAATTTTATGCACAACATTATGTGCATCACAATGGCAATGAAGATCTGCATAGTTAAAGCAATGGTATTCCCCATAGCAACCTATGGATGTGAGAGTAGGAACATAAGGAAGGTTGAGTGGAGGAAGATAGACGCTTTTGAACTGTGGTGTTGGAGGATAATTCTGAGAGTGCCCTGGAGCACAAGAGGATCAAACAAGCCCATACTCCGACTGCTCACTGGAGGAAAGGATATTATAGGCAAAGATGAAGTACTTTGGACACATAATAAGACAGGAAAACTTAGAGAAGTCAATGATGCTGGGGAAAATGGAAGGAAAAAGGAAGAGGAGCTGACCAAGAGCAAGATGGATGGATGTTATCCTTGAAGTGATTGGCTTGACTTTGAAGGAGCTGGGGGTGGCCACGGCCAACAGGGAGCTCTGGTGTGGGCTGGTCCATGAGGTCACAAAGAGTCGGAAGCGACTGAACGAATAAACAACAACATTATGTGCACAGATACTGTAGCTTTGTAAATGAAACAATGTGTGTGTGCCCTGAGCCAAAAATGGTATCTGAGCCACCCTTCTTACAATTTTGGATTTTGGGGTGTTTTTTGATTTTTGATTTTCAGATAAGAGATGCTCATCCAGTATTAATCATATCTGTTTTGACAAGAAATAGCAATCTATAAGAAAATAATCTGGAGAACCTAGAACCCTCAATGCCTTGCTTTTTTCATTGCAATAAGCTCATTTGAGTCACCTTCGGGCTGATATGGGCAGGGTATAAATGATGTAAATAAATAAATAAATTTGAGGTGTGACGTTTCTCTGAAGGAGAAACTTGCCTTTGCAATGCTTGAGGATTTGTTGTGATGTCGACAAATATAAAAAATAAATAAAAATGCTCCAATTTTTTTGAGTGTCAAAAAATTGTGATGAGAAGAATAATGAACCAAGTCAGGATCTATTCTCCAAAATGTGCATGTGGTTCTATTGTACAGAATGTAGTTAGTTCTGTACAAAGCTTCCGAATATTGTGGGAAATTAATGCCAAATTACGAATGGGCTTCAAAAGCTCAATATTTTTAAAAGATGAAATGTAGCTGCCAGATGTTTGTCCTGGTACATTTCCCCTCACCAAAAAGTGTGACTGGTGGCATCTAGCAGCATTTCTGCAATCTGGGAAAAACTGTTATGCAAAGAGATATTGAATATTTCCTGGTGCAATATATTAAAAATGGTTACTCTCCTATCACCCAGCAATGTATTTATGATGTATTTATGGGTGGTTTTTAAAGATTTAATGTTTTATTGTAATAAATGTGTGTTTTAAGATGTGTGATAGCAACTACTAATATTTAATTTTAATTGTTTTAACTTTTATCATGCATGTGGGAAAAGGCAGGGTATAAATTTCTTAAAATAAAATAAAATAAGTCACTAAGGGGATTCTGGCCAATTGAAGCTCTTTAAGGTTCTTATTGATGCTACTGCCATCCCTTATGCCTTTATTTCTATCTACAACAGTGGTTCTCAACCTGTGGGTCCCCAGATGTTTTATTCTTCAGGTCCCAGAAATCCTAACAGCTGGTAAACTGCCTGGGATTTCTGGGATTGTAGGCCAAAACACCTGGGAACCCACAGGTTGAGAACCAATGATCTACAAGGACTAGAAGTGAGTCATCTGCACTCTGCTGGAGAACACATCTCTGAATGGGATTGCCCATTGTGACACACTTCTGATTCTTGTATTGCCTGACTTTTTGGGTTCACTTTGTTCTGAAAAACCATCTTCTTCCTCAGACCTTTCTCTGTACCCATTTAGTGACCACTTCATGCACCAGAATACTAAAAAAATCTTTAAGAGGTCACAAAACTGTTGTTTGTGCTCAAACATCTGAACAACCGGGCTACTTTCCTTGAAATTAAAATCGAACATCTTTTAAATTGTTATAAGAAATTAACAGAATTACAGAAGCACAATACATTCTCAAAATTATATCCTAAAATACAAACAAATGCATATCTCCCAGAATAACTTTGAATTTGATATGGTTCATTGTTCATTCCTGGACAGAAGCCATCAGGTACTAGTTCCTCTGGTGAGAGACAATGATTACTTACATGTTGCAATCATGATGCACAGGAGTAGAGTGGTGAAACAAAGATTTCAAGCATGTATCAACTGGTGTGTGTGTATATAAAAAGTAAACAACACAGTGACCACTATGTGGTCAGAGATGGCCCAAAATATTTTGCCCTTTAAGGTGATGTATTTCCTTGGTCCATCTACAGAACCTATTACATTAAAGCATGAGCCATATATCAGTATAGAAAACAGAGCGGTGTCTTCCATCATAACATAGTTCACTGGATAAAGGGCATTTCACAGTGTACATAGAACCGTGACATCTTTTTTATTAAATCATCTCCCTTTCTCCTCCTTTCCTTTCCAAAAACTCTGTGAAGCAGGAAAAGATGGTTCCTAGAAAGATCTGAAACCATTTCTGTCCCCCAGTCATATTGTTCATCATCTGTGATGAACCAGTTGAGACAAAGGCATAAATAACTCTAAGCAATGAGGTTAGAACACAGCAATTGGTGGCAGCTCAGCAAGAGGCCATGAAGAATGCCCAGAAGACAAAGGTAAAGCCAAGGTTCCTTCAAAGTTGTTTATTTCTGTCTGCTTCACCAGCTGCTTGCTATTTCTCTGAGTCACATCAAGATAACAATAAGCTATGGCTCCATAATAGGAGTGGTTGTAAATGAACAGGAGGGGGCAGGAGAAGGAAGAGTGTTCCTTTCCGCTCCAAGCCCCCCTGTTATGAACAATGCTAGCGTAAGTCTTCGCATCTGTTTCCATTTATATCTTAAAATAAAAGCACTCTTGATTTGGTGTAGATTGAAAAAGAAATAAAAAAGAAATGCAAAGTTAAGAGAGTATAAAAACGCTTCAAATTCCGCACCAAAGATGATTTGTTGACTGAACTCAAGCAACAGAAAAGCACTTAAAGAAACTTCAAAGTAGACATAATGGCCAAACTTTTTGAAAACAAAAATTGCAGGCAAAGTTATCTTACATAGTCACACAGACGTTTAAGCATCCACTAAGGAAAATGACTTTAAGAGAAATAATTGGTTTCTACCAGCAGAGAAAGCTAAGGCTGATGTAAAAAGGGTATTGCTGCTTCTGCTTTATACCTTGGTTTCTGCTTTATACCTTGGCTTCTGAGAATTGTCCGACCTTGCCTTGACTTCATGCAATAACATCCTTCTCCCTGTCATACTGCCAGAGCTGCTGTCTGTTCAAAAGGATCCTACTACAAGCTCAGGAATCAAGAAGAACCTGCCTAGCTAAGCCCACTTCACTGCTGTCCCCTAAGTATTAATTTCCACAAGTTCAGATTGCAAGAAGCAGCTGACTAATCACATCAGGGCAGGCTCTGACATATCAGACATAAAGTGGAAATTCATCACCAAAAAGTAGGCAAAAGAAGATGTCGATCTGTGTAACTTAGAGAGTATATATCTGTAAGCTGAACATAATACATCTCACACAGCAGAAAACATGCCATCAGATGACCTTGTGTTTTTCCTCAGTGTGCTGTCAAAGTGTTATCTACTGATGGTCTCCTTTCTTATGATTTTCTATCTTTACACTGGATTTGAGCTGAAAAATCTTTCAAAAAGAACTTGCCTTCAAACTGAAGATTGTTCTCTGACAACCTTTTTGTGCAAGACATGGTCATCCTAAATAGCAGAATTTATATGGCCTACTGGTCATGCCATGTGATTTCAGCTCAGTAAGTTTATACCATTCCTTCCTGCTTTCTACCTCATCTGTCTTATGTCATCCATCTGAAATAATATAATTATGTATGTCAGCAGAGCCTATTTCTTCTCATGTTGCTCAAACAGCTCATTTTCTTTTAACTTTCTGTTTGATATCGGCCCTGCAGAGACCCAATATAGAAATGACATTTCACGGCCTGTGAATCTTTCAGCTGGAGAAATATCTCAGAAATGGTGAGATCAATGGTTTCTCACAATACCCACCCCCTCCCAGGTTTGTTCTTTCTTGTTCTGTGTATTGTTCATACAAACATTCACTTGCTGCTTGTAAAATCACAGTAGGTCTAGTTTTGCTGTGTTTGTTAATAGACAGGCCACCAAGTGTTCACATAAAACCCTATTATAGTATGCAGACTCTCTTGAGACAAAATGTCCCATTACCATTACATTGATATAACCCCAATTTTCAGGCAGCTACATGTTCAGTGGCATAACCTACAGACTGGTACAGTACAGTATTTAAATTTTCTATATAACATGTATAGCTTATGTTAGTTATATAGCAATTCAAAGCCATACAATTAAAGGCAGTCTCCGTTGCGCATTTGAAAGATGGAGCATAAAGACTGATGCAAATTCACTTTTGATTTATGTGGGAAGACACAAACTAGAGGAACCCATATCTTCCATGGAACATCTTTTGAACCATGGGTTAAGTGTCAATCTGGAAATAATGCATTCTTCATTCATGTTTGGTGAACCCGTACTGGCTGTTGTACACTAGTGTGGATGTTTAGACTTTTGTTTGACTATGTGTAGTTTAATTTATTGATGTCAAGTTTAATTTACTGATGATAGGTTTTTAATTTGATGGTAGGTTTTAATGCTGCTTTTATATGTGGGGTTTTTCTGGGATTTTATGTCAGTATCATGTGTTTTATGTAGGCATTGAATGTTTGCCATTGTTATGTTGGAATCTGCCCTGAGTCACCTGCGGGAGATAGGGTGGAATACAAATAAAGTAATTATCATCATCATCATCATTATTATGCAAAGGTCAGCCTCCTGATCACTTAAAGTACTTTAAAAATAATAACACTGGCTACTCTTGAGGGCTTCTTCAATCATTTAACAAATTTCAGTCAAGTTCACACACCAAGACCATTTATACACAAGGAGTTTCATATGAATTGTGTATTAGTAAATTGCAACATTCTGCAACTGAATGTGCAATATAATGTACATCTGTAGGTTCAGAGGCACAGCATGCATAATTTTCTTCAAGTTTTTGGAACTATTTTTGTCAATACTCTTTTAAAAATTAAATGCTAGATTTCTTCAATTGAAAAACAAATCCTTACGTTTCCAGGCCTAACATAATTGTCAGACCAAAGCCCATTTAGCCCAGAATTTTGTTCTCAAAGTGCCCAACTACATGGCTACTGAATACTCATAAACAGAAAATGATTGTAGTAACCATTTGCCGATATTTAGAGGCATTCTGCCTGTGACACTGGTTTATAATAGAGAATCATCATGTCTATTAGCCATTGATAGTTTTATCCTCTATGAATTTTCTAACCCCTCTCCAGAACTATAAAAACTGGTGGTTATCACTACATCTGCTGCTAGCAGATCCCAAAATGCAACTATGTGTTGTGTAAAGGACTATGTGATGGGGTCCCTCTTTTGTTTGCTAATCTTAACAGGTTTACATTTTTAATGTTGATACTATGGGTGTATTGTTGTTGTGTTCAGGCATTGAATGTTTGCCTTTTATGTTTGGAATCCACTCTGAGTCCCTCCGAGGAGATAGGGTGGCATATAAATAAATAATTATTATTATTTGAAACACA
Source organism: Anolis apletophallus (assembly GCA_030556195.1). Taxonomy (NCBI): domain Eukaryota; kingdom Metazoa; phylum Chordata; class Lepidosauria; order Squamata; family Anolidae; genus Anolis; species Anolis apletophallus. The sequence goes on from JARBWK010000007.1 coordinate 85,605,885, forward strand.
ACAAAATGAGTCCACAGCAAACAAGGTCACTCTGCTGGCTGTTGTATTGGCTCACATGTTGGACACTTCCCAAGTGTTTAGGACTGTTTGATGTATCAGCAAATAATGTGTGCAGATACCACTAAGGTGGCGTTTTGCAGCTGGCAGCTGGTAATTTTGTCAGTGCCAAATTGCGTTTAAGTGCAGGTCAAGGTCTTTAGGCACTGCACCCAGTGTGCCAATCACCACTGTGACCACCTTTACTGGCTTGTGCCAGAGTCTTTGCAGTTCGATCTTTAAATCCTCATATCGTGTCAGCTTTTCCAGTTGTTTCTCTTCAATTCTGCTGTTGCCTGGGAATGCAACATCAACGATTCACACTTTGTTTTTTAACACGATTTAGAGGTCAGGAATATTGTGCTCCAAAACTCTTGTCAGTCTGAATTCGGAAGTTCCAGAGTAGTTTGATGTGTTCATTTTCTGTGACCTTTTCAGGCTTGTGATTCCACCAGTTCTTTGATGGTATTTGTGGCACAAGTTCCAATGAATAATCTGAGCAATGGTGTTATGCCTCTGCTTGTAGTTTGTCTTTGCAATCTTCTTCTTCTTCTTCTTCCATGCCAGGGGCTGGCACCAATGAGAAGGCTTTGAACATGACCAGGAATTCATATGCCTTGAAGAATTAATATGCCCAGAAGGATTAATATGCCCTGATACATTTGGAAAATGTGCTAGATTGGTTAGAATATATTGAGAGGAGCAGGATAGTCATTAGCAGTGGTCAAGCCTAGGGTATTGAACCCAAATAGTGTCTCAAGGATGCCAAAAGCTCAGATGCAAAAAGCATATACATATACAATTCCCAGACTCCTGTACCCACCAAGTCCAGTACTCATGAGGATTCTGTGAGTTAAGGAATTTCTCTGAACTTTACAAATCCTCATAATGATCCTGAAAGAGCCTGAAGCCACATTGCCCACCATTTCCATCTTTCCTGTACAACAGAACAGACTAGTCTCTCAGAAACAGCCACTTCTTCTGTCATTTCATTTGTGCAGAAATTCTATTGGTATCCGTCCCTGACACTGCTTACAGTCGATTATTAAATGATAAATAGTGAGATTTCTGAAGTAGAAACTCCCTTTTCAACAAGCAAAGAAAGCTCATGGCTCTTGGATTTGCACCTACTTTTTATTTCTCTGTGTTTTTCAGTCTTTTCAAAAGGGATTTCCCCCCCAGCAGGTAAGCAATATTGAGCTTAGTATATAGTGAAGTGAATGTATTCATGCTGAATGGGCAGCTTCAGGGGGTTTAGTAACCAAGTTTGAGATGTTTTTTCATTGACTGTTTTCAAAAGTCTTTCCCTCTATGAATAGTATAAGAGTTGAATGTTATAATCATCATTTTAAAAACCCTGCCATGTTTCAATAGATAAGTTATAGTCCATGGAAACTGGTCAAATCTAAGGCATATTTTAGCTTTTGTAAGTGTGCATTTTAAAAGAAGCTTTTTCATTAAATCCGATTTTAAAAAATAACAAAACAAGAGATGGTGTTACATTTAATTTCGTATCACACTGTGGAGTCATCTTCTACAGTCTGTGCCCTCCCAATGTATTAAACTGTAACTTCTGTAAGTCTCAGCAGACATGCCCAGTGCTCAGAGATGATGGAAACCACAGTGCAAAACATTTAGAGAGCAGCGGATTGGGAGAAAGCCAATTTAGAGGCTACTTGAATTTACAAGATTCTCATCAAAAGGATTGCACTCTACTCTGCTTCATATATTTATGTCATAACCTGCATATTATCTTCTGTGTCTTTTCATCTTTACATTCTAAAAATAATTTATATACAGGCAGTCCCCGAGTAACAAACATCTGACTTACAAACAACTCACAGCTAAGAATGGGGGTGTGACAACAGGAAGTGAGATAAATTAGAAGAAAATTATGGGAAAAGGTGTCCCCACTGAAGCTTTATCTCCAATCCTTGTTTCCACAACCAGCCAGATTTTTCAAAATCCAATTGTCACAGGGACAGAAAGTGAAGAGAAATCTTCTGAACAGGGGCATAGACAGCAGAACAAGCACCATAGGGGTGTTAATCCTTCCCTGTGCTATCTAATACACACACACACACACATATGGAGTTACACTTTAAAAATGGACGTGTTCCGACTTACATACAAGTTCAACTTCAAAACAAACCTACAGAATCTGTAGCCAGCATGGTCAATAGCATGTGCTGAATAGGGGTTTTGGGGACTTTCCTCTGGTTTGCAGGTAACTTAAACTACTCATTGCTTGCAGTTTTCTGTTGAATAATTTTGTTATAGAGATCCATGAAAGTGCTAGTCCACTTCAACCTTTATGTTTAAAAATCAAGGAGAACAGTACTTATTTCCTGTAGCTTTCTTCCTGGTGGCTCCTTTAAGGAAGCTAGTAATAGCGGTCAGAAATAAGGCCACACAAAAATCTAAGTAGGTTTTGTAGTCCAAAGTCTGCAGTACTAACCTTGCTGAAATGAACAAGTAGTTCTTTGTTTTAGAAAGCGTACTTTTATTTTGGAGGTGTGAAGTCCAGAAATAAAAGATGCCTATTTTGTTCTAAGAGATGCTGCAGCAGACTGGTGATGGGGAAGATAGCTCTTTATAATCAGGGAAGCCTAACCACTCTATTGAGTATGATGGCTCTTTTTGCAATAGCACATGTAATCATTCTTCCGCCAGGTAGAGCTTGCTTATCTGTATTAGCACTCTCAGCTTGGTGACCCAAATCTTAAGAAGACTAAGAGCTTTTTCTGGTACCTATTAAGTAGCTGAGCGATCAATGATTAGAAGATCATCATAAAATATTTTGATGGCACGTAAGGTTTGGATGATGAAGTTGCTCAGAAGAATAATTGTAATCTGCAGATCTAAATGCATAACACTTAACCAAAGACATGTTACAATGCATTGAAAAAGTGCACTGTCATTGCTACAATGCTATAATTGTTTTGTTATAATTGTTGCACCTAAGGCAGTGTTCCTCAAACTTCCTATTGCCATGATCCCTTAATCCAGCTCCTCGTGTTGTGCTGACCCCAACCATAAAATTATTTTCGTTGCTACTATTATGAATTGTAATGAATATATATAATATGCAGGATGTATTTTCATTCACTGGACCAAATTTGGCACAAATACCCAATACGCCCAAATTTGAATACTGGTTGGGCCGTGGGGGGGCAGGGCCGTAGCCAGGATTTTGGTTTTGGGGGGCTGAGTTTGGTCGGGGGGCCGAGACGGGGTGGAAGAGGGTTTACCCTAGCAAACCTTTTGTATTGTTATCCCAATAACCCCATGAAGGTGGGATATAATGAGCATGGTGATCAGATCATGATATGAATAAACATAACAGTTTAAATAATGTACCAGTAAGGCCTTCTCGCGGACCACCCTGAGAATTTCGGGGTGAAGCCCCCCTTAGCCCCCCCTGGCTACATGCCTGGGGGGGGGGGTTGACTTTGTCATTTGGGAGTGGTAGTTGTTGGGATTTATAGTTAACCTACAATCAAAAAGCATTCTGAACTCTACCAACAATGGAATTGAACCAAACTGGGCACACAGAACTCCAATGACCAACAGAAAATACTAGAAGAGTTTGGTGGACATTAACCTTTTAGAGTTGTAGTTCATTTATATCCAGAGAGCACTGTGGACTCAAACAATGATGGACCAAACTTGGCACAAATACTCAATATGCCCAAATGTGAACACTGGTGGGGAAAATAGACCTTGACATTTGGGAATTATAGTTGCTGGGATTTATAGATCACCTACAATCAAAGAGAATTCTGAACCCCACCAACAATAGAATTGGGCCAAACTTCCCACACAGAACCCCCAAGCCTTGGAACGAGGCAAACCTTTTGTATTGTTATCCCAATAACCCCATGAAGGTGGGATATAATGAGCATGGTGATCAGATCATGTTATGAATAAACATAACAGTTTAAATAATGTACCAGTAAGGCCTTCTCGCGGACCACCCTGAGAATTTCGGGGGGCTGAAGCCCCCTTAGCCCCCCCTGGCTACATGCCTGGGGGGGGGTTGACTTTGTCATTTGGGAGTGGTAGTTGTTGGGATTTATAGTTAACCTACAATCAAAAAGCATTCTGAACTCTACCAACAATGGAATTGAACCAAACTGGGCACACAAAACTCCAATGACCAACAGAAAATACTAGAAGAGTTTGGTGGAATTTAACCTTTTAGAGTTGTAGTTCATTTATATCCAGAGAGCACTGTGGACTCAAACAATGATCTGTTTCGCCAGGAGCTTCTTCAAGCGGCAATATATTTCAGCTTGAAGAAGCTCCTGGCGAAACAGATCGAGGCCCCGTTATTATAAATTCTGTTGCGGCCCCTCTAAGCGTCTACAATGGCTCCATGTTGGGTATTTTGCACCCCCTTTCTTCAATCCAGAAGGGGGTTGCACCCATGTATTGTGATGCCAGTTTTGAATGCCTGTAATATGTTATTACAACTTTTATTCTACATGCTTTTGAACCTGTGTGTTTGTATAGTAGTTACTCTGCTCAGCACTAACTCCTTTGCTGTTTTATTTAGAAAGAAGCCCTGGTGCAGAATTTGTTTTGCCTGCAAGCACAACACAGTTCCATGCTAAAAGCACAATTCAGATATGCAACAGCTTTACAAGCTGTAAACCAGATGTCAGTTCCATTCAGTAGCATTTTAATCCTATCTCTTACCTCCAGTCATTGAGTGGAGGTAATAGCAGAGAAAGCTTGTTGCCATATAACCTGTGACTGGAGGCTCCCTATCCCAGAAAAGTGCTGAAGTTTACATATTTGTGGTATAGAAAATGTTGGTCCAGTCAAAGATATTGTGTATTTTATTAACTATATTTTAAAATATTATATCAAGTAGCCAAGAATGGGAAACCTACTATTTTGACATTAATACAGTTATGCCCTCTTGCACATGACTTGAAATACTGAAGACACTGTTTACTGTCCTCACAATGTCATCAGATCTATGGCTGTATCTACATGGGCCAAATAAAATGAACTCACCTCAGACTTGATGGGAATAGTTCACAAGACAAACAGTTAGCAGAAGCAGAAGCTCCATTTACAGCTAGTAATTCAGCACAAGAACTCAGTGATCCCCAGTGTTTATGTCATGTAGGCAGCTGGATGGGCTGAATTCACATGTAAGAAACAGCCACCCCTGGTTGGCCATCCAGAAGTAGCTCCCTGGCACAAGGTTTGCTGGCAACATTGATTCTTTTTTTTTTATTTGGATTTATCCATCGCCACTCCCATCCGGCTCAGGGCGATTTACACATAGTAAAATATGGTTAAAACCGCATATATAAAATACATTAAAAGATACATTAAAAAATCCTAAAACAATACAACAATCCGAACACACATAATAGCAGGTGTCAGGAGCCTGCAGTTTCCAATAGCAGAGGGCCTGCAATTTAAAGGCCGAATGCCTTTTGGAATAACAAAGTCTTGCAGGCCTACCGAAAGGCCAGCAAGCTAGGAAGAGCACGGACTTCTGGTAATTCTGGTAATTCTGGTAATCATATAGCTGGGCACTGTATTGTGTCCTCACCAGAAGCAATATCACTAGCAAGGCTCAGCCAGAGAGCTATTTTGAACCGGGGAGATTGCATTGACATTGCCCTGGAGAACATAGCATTAGCCATTGTGCTGACACCCAGGCTGACCATCTGGAACACATAATGGTTTTGTAGTTCCCACTTGTATGTGAGGCATTTCCCAAGAGTACTCCTTAGAATGGTTCAGCTGCTATAGATGCAGCCCATGTTTTAGGTCTACTTCTGTGTAAAGTATGTTTTTTCATTCCCATTGTAAACAATACAAAGATGTAATTGCAGTAATCCTTGTTAATGATAGAGTAGCACAATCACAGATATTATGAAGAAATTATGGTTCTATGTAACCTTGCACTTGATATTTATGCTCTTCTTTTTATAATTTCATTTGGGATGACAAATACAATGGAGCAAAGCCTCCTATTTTGACGTTAAATCTTCAGCAGCTCCATTCCCTGCACCTTCAGTAGAATGAATATTTTTGAGCTAATCCAACCCTCTAGAGGAATTTTTGTAACTAATCTGGATGAATCAAATCATTGCTGCTGTGTATGATTAATTTTAGACCAATTTAATTTCTTAGTCATGGGTTTCTGTTGCCTAGACAAGCAGAATAGACTTGCCCTTGAGCACACCATAATGATTAACTGTTGGCTTTAGCTGAAATTCTAAACTTCGATCTATATTGAAAACCCAAAATGTTGCTAAGTGCAGACTATCTCACTATTTGAGAGTTTAGGGTCCAAAACTGAGATTTTGTGAAAGAATAGGTCTTTGCAATGTTAGAAGAATAATCATCACAGGGGGCTATTTTAGCATCTTAGGATGCTTACCTGCCAGTCCAGTGATGGATGGGCATGCTGCCTATCAGACAACATCACTGAACTTTCAATGGAGGTCCTGCCCACAACTAGAGTGGAAGTGTCATATGATGCTTCCTTCATAACATGGGCGATCTGCACCACTTCAGTGATTCTTCCCCTGTGTGATGGGGAAAGTGTTGTCACAATGAAGCAGTGCATGGAAAGGCAGAGTCACCCTTCATCCCTGCCATTTTGCCACAGAGGTTGGCAAAACTACAAAGGGAGAATCCCCCATGGGATAAGGTCATTATTTCCTCATGATGTTATTAAGTATGATACATTAGTCCAACGCACCGAGAGGCCAGCGCGTGCCATAAATGGTGATCGTATAGCCATCCCTGGGGTGAGAGAGGCTCGGCTGATGGAGACCCGACGGAGAGCCTTCTCCGTGGTGGCTCCCATGATCTGGAACACCCTCCCGCCTGCCCTCAGGGCCATATCGGCCCAAATCAGATTCCTATCGGACCTGAAAACCTGGCTCTTCTGCCAGGCATTTGGGGTTTGATCGGACGCCTGGAGACTGAGCCTTTCTGGCGTGTGTACCTATGTTTTAAACTGTTGTATTTTTGGGTTTTTAAATGATGTAAGTCGCCCGGAGCACCAGTGGTGGAGGGCGACTCACAAATAATAAAGTTATTATTATTATTATTATTATTAAGCATAAACCACAACTGTGTAAGTTATAAAAAAACAAGGAAAATATCTGGGGAAAAGCACTACTTTTCAAGGTAGAACCTTTGTGATTTCTCCCCTTTCCCAAAGTATTGAAAAAAGGGCCAAACCTGGAGAATTAGCCATGTGTTAGTAGCAATCAAGGAGAAGCCATTAGTTCCTTGTCTTTCACTAATTTATTTATTTATTTATTTATTTATTTATTAACTTCGATTTAGTATACCGCTCACTCCGGAGCTCAGAGCGGTTTACAGAAGAAGCATAAACACCGTGAGTAATAAAACAGATTAAACAGTTAAAACACATTAAACATCAAAGCAGTTAAAACATATTAAAAACACTAGCCCTCGCAAAGGCTGGGGGGGCAAGATAAGACTCTAGGGGGGCCATAGGCGGCATGGCACACAGTGTGGTTGAGTTAAGGGCCGAACGCCTTCCTAAAGAGCCAAGTCTTCAAGGCCTTGCGGAAGGGCAGAAGCGCGGATGGCGCGGATCTCCTCCGGGAGGCCGTTCCAGAGACTTGGGCAGCTACAGAGAATGCCCTCCGCCGTGTAGTGGCCAGTCTGCAGGTTCCAAGGGAAGGCACCTCAAGGAGGTTAAGCTCCTCAGAGCGCAGTGATCTCGCGGGCACATAAGGGGTAAGTCGCTCCCTCAGGTACACTGGCCCCAAACCATAGATGGCCTTAAAGGTGAGAACTAACACCTTGAAGAGGACCCAGAATTCAATCGGGAGCCAGTGCAGCTCGCAAGAAGAGTGGGGTCGCGCGGTCAGCTCTTGCAGCACCCAGGAGGAGGCGTGCTGCGGCGTGCTGCACTAGCTTAAGCTTCCAGGTCATCGACAAGGGAAGGCCAATGTAGAGCGCATTACAGTAATCGAGCCTCGAGATGACCGTGGCTTGGATCACCGTAGCAAGGTCGCGTTGGGAGAGGTAGGGAGCCAGGCGCAGCCAACCGTAGGTGGTAGAATGCTGTCCTGCAGGTGCAGCCAATCTGCTCCTCCTTGGACAGGTGGGCGTCGAACCGGACCCCTTGACTTTTGACCGATGGCTGAGGGCAGAGGGCCACACCATCGAACGTTGGCAGTTGGGTCGCTACCCCCGGGCGGCCCAGCCTCAAGATCTCCGTCTTCGCCTGGTTCACCTTCAACTTACTGGCTCGCAGCCATCCAGTAACTGATTCAAGGCAAAGATGGAAATTATCGGGTACAGATACTGCCCCGGGTCCAACCTCAGAATGAGCTGGGTATCATCAGCGTACTGATGACACTCCAGCCCAAAACTCCGTACCAGTTGGGCGAGTGGTCGCATATAGATGTTAAATAACAGCGGGAGAGGATAGCCCCTGAGGCACCCCCAACTCAGCGGGAGCCTCCGAGACCGCCCCTCCCCACTTCACTCGCTGCTGGCGGCGTTGGAGGAAGGAGGACAGCCAGTTGAGGGCTGTCCCCCTCACCCCTGCCACCGCCAGGCGGTGTATCAAAAGTTGGTAATCAACGGTATCAAACGCTGCCGTGAGGTCCAATAACACGAGCAGCGCTGATCCACCTCGGTCTAATGGGCTGAGCTGTCAGAAGGATTCTGGCTAAAATTGGCTAACTGTTTCCTTAGCTGATTCTGAGGTGCTTTAATTTAAGATGCTCTTCCTACCATGCTGACATCCAGACAGAGGAGAGAAAAAATAGCCAGAGAGGTTTGAGACAGCCATAAGATCTGGGACAGCCAGAAGCAGAAAAGGAGATTAAAATTATAGCGGTGTCGGGGGAATCTAACCACCTCATCACAAAATTTTCAGCAGCATACACCAGCTTCGCCCCATATCACCCATGGAGCCCACTAGCTCCCATCAAATAATGCTGACGGGGATTTATGAGTGATGCAGTGTGGAGCTGGCACATGTCACCACTGCGGCAACATGGGTGGCTCCTGTGTTGCCATAGGAAGCCATGGGGGGAAACCACATGATCAACGCTTCCACCCATGGGAGTAGGCGCTGGGAGATGTGGGGCTTGGTGTGCTGGGTTCCTCACACCCCCTAAAGACGCAGGATGATTCCAATGGCTGTGTGACAAGGTTGTAATAAGAGCTCAGGGGGATAAACTAGAGGGAGGATAACAGTTGGGGAAAATAATGAGCAGAAAGGAGAGGTATCCATGACCAGGAGTTCCAAAAATAAGAATGAATGCTTCATGCTGATGTAATTTAAACAGCCCAATCTTGCAGTTATTAATTGTTTTTGTTTTACATTGACATTACCAAAATGAAAAAAGTCTTATTTTGAACAGACACATAGTGACACCACAAAGTTTTTAAAAGCCTCAGAATACCTTTTCCTTAATCAAATACATCAGTATTTGACAAAACTGATGTCATTCGATCCTGCCATCTGCTCTCCCACCCTGCTGATGCTCCAGCTACTGCTCCCTGCAACTTCTTCTCTTTCAAGTAAGACAGCCAATTATCGCTGAGAATGAGAAGGGCTTTTTTTTCGGTCGGTTATTAAGGTGAAAATGCCAGCTCATTTCCTATAGGTGATTTGGGTGGCAATTTTTAAAAAGTCAATACAGTACCAACAAGGGCTGATTTCTGAAATAATGATGTAGACACTAAACCCTCTATAGCTCATTACAAATCCCCTGAGATGTCCAATTGCTGTTCTTAGGCGCAAAACATTTACAACGTCCCTTACAAATATATATATATATATATATATATATATATATATATATATATATGGCCAGACAGATATATTTGATTGACAAGGCTTGGAGAAATACTTCTTGTCTAACAAGCAGTATCAGAACAAATGCAGGAAAAGCCACACTATCTCCTTTAATAACATTTTCTCTTTACAAAAATCCCATAGAGACTCAGCAGACATCTGTGGTATTAATATTATGCGACTTAACTGATGCTAAGAAGCATCAGGGAAAACTTTGACTGACTGGCGTTTACAGTTGCTAATGAGGAAATCTCAGATAGAGGGATGGAGCAGAACAGCGGTGTTGATTCTTTTTAGCATGATACTGTCCCATCTGAGATTGAGCAAACAAACAAACAAGGTACACATGAATTGATTGGGGCTACTAGGGACTGAGGTGGAAGTGGTTTAGGTTTGTGAAAGCAGCTAATGATGCAGGCGTTCTGTTGATGTAATCTTAGAACTCGGATATATGTGCACTTCTTTCATCAGTAAAGTCTTGGAGCATTTCACCTGTTCCCTAGCAACAAACAACCAAGAGGCTAATAGGTATTCCATTAGTTTTAAATTTTGTATTCCACTTTCTGCTTCAACAGAAGCTCTTCCAAAGCAACCAATGACAATAATGTTATAAATATAAAATAACAAACACATTTGAAATACAAAACAGCATGAGAAGAACACAAATTACAGCAGAAATTACATAGCCATTAGTTCTTTGCAAACATTCCAGAAAACTAAACTATACTGAATGTGTTCTTGAACCATATTGAGTACATTCCTGGAACACAGGAGGCTGTTTATGCTGTTTTTCCCCTATATCTATATAGTCTATTCTATACCAAGGGTCCTCAAACTTTTAAAGCATGGTCTCTCAGACTGTTGGGGGACCAGACTATAGTTTGAAAAAAAATATGAACAAATTCCTATGCACACTGAACACATCATCTTGCCAGGATCTTTCCCTTAAAATACCTCACAACCCTTTTTGGAGGCTATACCTTATGAACCCTGCTTAGTCACAGAAAGCTACTGGGCAACTTTAGCCAAGTCACATTATCAGTCTCAGAGAAATGCAAAAGCAAAGCTTTACTGAACATATCTTGCCAAGAAAACTCTGTGATAGGATTGCGTTAGGATTGCCATAAATTAGAAATGATTTTAAGGCACACAACAACAATCTGAACATCCCAAAATATTACAGAGGAATTATCCTGAGAAGGAAAACCAGCATCTTTTTCATATTCAAAAGCCTGAACTCTGTTCCATAATCAAGGCTTTGTGTGTGCTGGAAACAGTGTTTTCTGTCCAACTCACCATTTTCTGTGCAAAAGATTTAGGAAGGGGTGCACAATCCGAAATGTTTTTTCTCAACTGCAATAAAGGACATTCAATCCCAGGATAAAATTCTGCAACATTCTTGCTTCTCTATTATTTTTCATGATGATCTGAAACACACAAAAAAATATTTATATGTTTTGCCTGCATATCCTTTATCTCGGAGATTAACATCATATGGGGAGGCCCTGCTCTCAGTTCCACCTCTCTTGCAAGTGCGATTGGTGGGGACAAGAGACAGTCTTCTCAGTCATGGATCCTCGACTATGGAACTGCTCCCCTCCAATGAAATTATGAGTAGATAAGCACCCTCTCTCCTGGCCTTCAGAAGAAAACTAAAAAACTTGGTTATGGGACTAAGCCTTTAGGCAGTAAACAGTACAAGGAATGTTCAGGGATTATGTGCAATAGATACATTTGGAATAGCTTGGACTATGATTGTTGGATTGTGTGATTTTAATGTTTATATTGATAGGTTTTTAATTTTGTGTTTCGATATTAAATGATGTTGTGTTTTATTATTTAACTGATAATTATATGTTATTATTGTGATGTTAGGTTTCTGTATGTGATGCATTAAATTTTGCCATAATTATGTTGGAAACCACTTTAAGTCCCCCGCTGAGGGGGGGGGGGAAGCAGAATACAAGTGAAGTAAATAAATAAATAATAAATAAAGTCAAATATAACTGCATTTTGTTGTTGTGTGTGGGGATATTTAAATTTATATCTATATATCTCTGTCTATAAAAATATATCTTCAAGGCAGGATTAGACAGATTGACAACTTCAAGGCAGGATTAGACAGATTCATGGATACCAAGTGTATCGGTAGTTACTGAAAAGGACATGCAAGTGCCACCTCGGAGTTGGTTGAGGTAGGCAGGATTTCCCTGGGTACTGGTTGTGGGGGGTCGGGAGCAGGTCAGAGTTTTGCCCTCCCTTCTGCTCGAGATCCCCGTGTACAACTGGTGGGCCACTGTGTGATACAGAATGTTGGACTAGATGGGCTGAGGTCCGATTCAGCATGGCTCTTCTTATGTTCTTATGTTCTTATATAGCAAACAGTTTTTGTGTGTTTGTTTTTCCCTCTCCCTCCTCCATCCCCCAATAAAGCGCAGCTAGAAATTTTGCAGAGAAACAATGGGGAGATATTTCCTGGTCTATACTTGGTCACTGTATTTGTTCCTAAACTCTATTTTTAAATGTCACAGATCTTCACTTGCAATAACATTTCTGCTTTTGGAAAAAGGAGAAAAAAGCAAATAAAATTCCAGGCAGCAAATGAATAAGGACTAAAAAAAGACCATGGCATATTCTATAATGTTCTAATTATAACTTGTGATGATAAATCATAAATATATAGGCACAAACAGAAAATACCCATGAATGTGCTGAAAGGCATTTTTCTCCCGTTGAATGGCATGCACTTGCCAAAGAGCCAGAGTACCCCCATTCTGAAATAGTTGCAGATAGAGAAGGCCACATTCCAATAGCTTTACTCATACTGAATAGCACAATACACAGAATCCCACTGAAGTGATTTTGTATTGCTTATGCAGTGAGGATTTACAGGTCATTTACAGGCTTTGGCAAGGATTCCAACAGACCCCCATTTTATCTGAAAAAAATACTGCAATTCAGGACTGGAAGGTTCTGTGGCTCTTCAAAACATTTGCAGAGGGAAGAGGAGAAATATCAATTGCCTTAATCAACCTTATTAGGACTGATATTTACATTTTGTTTCATTTTATTTTTTAAAAAGTCCACTCTACCAAGAATATTTCATTAACTAGTTCTTGAAAAGCACTAGTATTGCTGATAGGCTTGTTTTACACAAATATCTTAATTCTCACTAATTTTATTCAATTTGGTAAAGCAAATTTTCCCATCAAGACAGTTTCAAGAGTGTACTATAAAATTTGTTTTCAGTGTGAAACAGTCCCAAATGTTGAGATCATTGTAGTTTTCCTCTTGCACCTTCATCTGTTTTGTTGACCTGCATCTGTGGTAGATGGAAAAAGAAAACTGTGGATAATTTTGAAATTATTGAAATTAATAATTTCTGCCAAAAGTTACCATAAAGACACCCGGGGTGTGTGCGTGTGCGTGTGCGTGTGTGTGTTGACAATTCCTAGGGAGGCATCTTCTTCAGGAATTTGTTTGGTCTTCCAGGGTAAATTCTTGTGGAACCATACCATAGAATCACCTGGAGGACCAAGAAAAATCCCAGAGAGGATGCATTTTGTTGGATTGTGGAATTTCCTTCTCTGGAGTTTTTTAAACAGGCTTCATAGTCATATGACTGGAGTGCTTTGATTGTGTATTCCTGTATGGCAGATGGTTCGACAAGATGGCCGTTATAGTCTCTTCCAATTCAATAATTCTATGATTCTATGTGGGTAAAAGAAATCACAGGAGGGAGTCCCTCAGGTATGATGTAAACAGACCCCCTAAAATTTCTCTGTAGATCTCTTGTGGACTCCAAGGAAAGATCTACTCTTCCATAGGCAGCAAAATATTGCTGGCTCTGAATTACACTGTTCAAGGACAAAAACATTCATTTGAACATGTCTGAGAATTTCCTTTGGCTTCTTTGTAGCTGCTTGCATCTCTTTCACTGTATTTGAGATAGACCATTCCTTTCTTTCAATTTCAGAAAATATTTATATGCAAAGCACGGATTACCCTCACTATTCCATTCCATATGTTAAAATACTTTGGCTTTCCAAATGTCACTTAACAGCAGCAAATAGTTGCTGCAATGAGGCCCCAGTGAATGCTCTGTTTTGAAAGTAAATGAATTGACAAGCCTCCTCTTTATGTTACATCGGCCGTTTCCCTATTATATTTACAAAATGCGAAAAAAAATACAAAGCCAGTCAATCTGCTTCCTTATTACAGCCTATTAGGCAATTAGGAGGGTACACTTTCCGAACAGCGTGCAGGGAATTAGGCACACAACTCCGATTAGCATTAATAGGAATTGGGCATTTAATTCTCTGTGTACAGCTAGAAATGGATCTCAGCTGTTTAATAAGCACCACTGCAACATTACATGTGATAAAAGGTAGATCAATAAAAAAAGTATTTTAGAAAGTTAGTATGCAATTCCTCTAACCACACTATTGGCATTAGTGATAATTGTCTGGTAATAGATTTACTCCACCTCTGCTGAAACAGCAGCAAAAATATCCACAAAACTAAGAACAATGTTCTATATTGTAGCAAAATGTCTTTGCAACAAATTCTGATAAACTCTGTAAAAAGAATCAGTACTGCTTTCTGAAGAATTCCAGTGTTTACATATATGGGAGTTGTATTCGGAATAATCAAAGCATTGTACTTAGGAACTCAACTTTGCAATTGAATTTCCCTCAGTCCTCCCCCACCCCTTCCATTATTCAGATTACTAAGGAAATGAATTATTATGTATCCAAGTTACAAAAGAACCATTTGCTCATATCAGTCATTATACTGAGAAATCATTAGAAGCACATTATTTGAATATTTAACATATTATCATATGTACTACTGGGCTCTGTTGCCATAGTCGCTGTAGGAAAGTATAGCTGAGTTCATCTTGGCATATGTTCACATGGCTGAGAGCATCCAATGTGTTTCTCTCTTTTGAAATGAGATAAACGTAAGAAATTGCCAGATGGAACCCTAACATTGAAATCCTGCCTATTTTACCAGATGCAGATGACTTTTGGATCTAGGTGGGCAAAGTGTGGACCTATAGATGCTGTTAGACTTGCTTCTATCAACCCTATCAGTTCATCTCATAGTGAAGAATACTGGGAACTGTAGTCCAGTAGAATCTGGAGGTCCGCAAAAATTCTGAAGGTTATTCTTAATGGTCCAAATATTGCATCTGCGGAGTGCATCTGCATTTCCATTGAATGTGATTTTCCTGCTTCTTGGCAGGGGGTCGGACTGGATGGCCCACAAGGCCTCTTCCAACTCTATGATTCTACGAGTGAGGACTTTTTGAAGACTTTTTTTGGTGGGGGACATACAGTCACAGGTATGAAACATACTTCAAAACTTTCAAACAAAACGTGTGTCAGATCACATAGGATCTGCATTTTGACTACGTACTGTTGATCTTGAAATGCAATGGTAGTTGCTAACTGTTGGAGTTGGTCAAGTTGTGAGAAAGACTTCTAATGACAGGTTGATTTGGAGTGCAGCCATCTATTCTGTAGAAGTAATGCAGTTTGACACCACTTCAATTACCATGATTCGGTGTTATGGAATCATGGGAGTTGTAGTTTGATGAGGTATCAGTACTCTTAGCAGAGAATGCTAAATAACCTCTCTTTTAGTTTTTTACTTTTTAAATGTCTTTAACTGTATAACATTGGAAGTTGTCACTCAGTGTCCCAACCTGAGGACAAGTGGGATATAATACATATCATCATGATCATCACAATGATTATTGTCAGACTATTTTTGATTAATCATGCGCTTTCTCTTTTTTCCCCCCTGGACTAACAGGTTTTTAAGGGCAAAAGTATATTAAAAGATCAGATTATATAAAAACAGCCAATTTGCTTTAGATTGTAAAGGTATTTGAAATGTCCTGGGCGTTTTTTTTTTTGCAATAGATCTTCCCCACTGCTACTCTACTTCTGGTTTCTTGCTTTTTATGTGTTTTGGTTAGCCCTCCAGTAATTCTGCTTATCTCATCACGAGGTTATTCTATTGTTAATTAATGGTTGTTTATACTATCTTTCCAGGACATGCCCTCATCAATGTTTTTCACATTTCTTTCTTTGGGAACAAATTTTGTCATATGCACCAGTTATTACATTTAAAACCTTTTTTTCTCTGTGGATCTTCTTAGGTTGACTTAATTGGGTCACTACCAAGCATATTACCAATTCAAGTTTAAGAGAATGCCTAAAGGGCTACTGTAAATAGAGAAAAGGCATTTTGAAGCAGTGGGCACATCTTTGCCGTGTCATGATTTAAAGAAATGTCTCATTTTGACCAACAGTCTCATTTTGATCATCTTTTCCATATCACCTGGACAGAAGATGCCAGTGTTAATGTAATAAATTACCTATACTTACTTACCACTTGGAGCCCCCAGTGGCGCAGTGGGTTAAACTGTTGAGCTGCTGAGCTTGTTGACCGAAAGGTCGCAGGTTCGAATCCGGGGAGTGGTGTGAGCCTCCGCTGTCAGCCCCAGCTTCTGCCAACCTAGCAGTTCGAAAACATGCAAATGTGAGTAGACCAATAGGCACCGCTCCAGCGGGAAGGTAACAGCGTTCCATGCAGTCATGCTGGCTACATGACCTTGGAGGTGTCTATGGACAATGCCGGCTCTTCAGCTTAGAAATGGAGATGAGCACCACACCCCAGAGTCAGACACGAGTGGACTTAATGTCAGGGGAAAACCTTTACCTACTTACCACATAAAGGGGCAGAAGGGCTGAGACTAGCAATCATTTCCCTCAGGAAGCCGAACCTTCCCTAGTGAACAACGTCTTGATTTTGAACTTTGAATAGAAGCTCCCATACTTCACCAGAGAGGTACAATTGTTATTGTTTGCCCTGAAAGGGATCTCAGCCACACTGTCCTAAGCACACTTAGCTGGGAATAAGCTCCAGTGTACACCCAAATTACCTCCAAATAAAATATGTTGGTAAACATGGAAAGTCTCCTGGTACTCCAGATATTTTAGCTTCGCATGAATCGCACGCAACCTGGTCAGTAATAAGGGACCACAACAGATGTAACTTCAAACATAAAGTATTTTGGAATATGGAGAGCCAAACATTATCTTGTCTGTTTCAACAGATTTTGAGCTTTCAATTTGAAGTCTTTAAATAACAATTATTAAAAATAAAGCAGTTACCACAGAAATGAGTGCACAATAGTAATAGTTTTCTGTCTCTGTCAAAATCAAGACTACTTATGGAAAACAAAAAGACTGTTCCTGGGATCAAGAAGCAATACTGTATGGAGCCGTTGCTGAACACCCTGGTTTTGAAAGGGGAAAATGATGAGTTGACATATTTATGGTAACAATTAAATGTTACCCTTTCATTTAGTCTGAATAATCTTTTCACCCTTTTGTTTGCAACGTGGGACTCTTAAGTGTGGTGTCAATCAGGACATTGTGAAGTCACTTTAAGAGGATGACATTTCTAACTTTACTCAAGCAATTTTAGAAATGAAAGTAAAAGCACAAACTGGAAAGTCAGAGGGAGCTATAATTAATAACAAAGAGTCTGATGTATGCAGGAACTATTCTCTTTTCTGAAAGGACAGCCTGTGTTTGTGGAAAACCGTAAGAATGAGACTGTGCTTTGTGAAGACAAATGACTGGATGAGGCAGTTAAAGAGAGAAAAGTGACTGTCAAAAGATGGGAACTTTACCATTTCCCCCAAAGTCAGAATGTGATGGATTAATAAGTCAGAATCTGGAATAATATATAACAAAGCAAACAAGGTTTTGATCTTGGAAGTAAAATATAATGCATGCGATTGCTAACACCAACATACTGGGATGGAAAACTACAGTTTCTTCTTGTTGAAATGCGTGTGATAGGCCAAATAATGCTTTATAGGTTTTCAGGGAAGGGTTATTTTTGCAAAAAGCTGTTCAACTCCATTGACTAATTCTTGAAGAACACTGCACTTGGGATTTACTATAAACCACTGACTACACAATTTTTCACCGTTCCTTTAAAAAATGTCTCATATTTCTGTCCTGAATCTCTAGGGGAAGATAACTGTGTGTATTAAGAACATTTCACATAACTCATGCAGTTAACCTACGTTTGTGAAATAAATCAAATAATAAGTCCCATTATCTGGTGTGATGTGATCATTCTCTGAAAGCAGCAATTTCTATTGTAATACATACCTATAAAAGGGTAAAGTTAAAGCTGCTTTGGGGGTTATAATTCTACTTTTGTCGACTTTTGTGGATTTAAGTCAGAACATTAGAGAACCATTAATGTTGCTTTCAGAGTTATATTTGCCCTTGACACTCCAACCTGTGATGGGAAAATCTCAGAAATTTAATGTTGACTGAGATTGATTGGCTAAGGTTTGCAAAGAATGGAAAGCATATAGATCATTTGTATGTTATTTAGAAAAAAGGAAAAACAAGATGTCTAAAAATTGTGCAAGATAACTTGCAACATGCTGTAGTAAAATAACTAGCAAAGAGTGAAAATAAGCCTAAATATTTAACTACAGTTCTTTGCGTGGCTTGGCATTAAATAAATGAGCTTTGAATGAGTCATATGTTTTCATGCAAACTTTCTTTGTCTCCCATGTATTGCTTTCTCCTTCCCTTTCGGCCAATGGTTTAGATTTGCCCTGTATAATAGTATTACAAAAAAGCATATCTTTTTCCTGATTTGCAATCCTTGTTTGTACAAAAAAGTTAAATCTAAAAAAGACCAGTTTGGATGTCATGGAAAATTGTGGTTTGACACAAACCAATAAATGTGGAAGGCATCAGAATATGCTGCAGCAAGAAGAAGAGCTTAAAAGCCCATGTTTCATTCAAGGCCCAATCATGTAACAGAAGCTAATCACGGCAGTGGTACTACATCAAAAGAAATAATATCATGACATACAAAAGGCATATGTAACTGAGCAGTAATAGAATAGTGGTCGGGCAACAAGAACATTATCATAGAATTCAGTTCTAAATAGCGTCATATTATTTTTCTTAAGTAACTTTTCTGGCCTTGATTGTCTAGAGGTTTCAAAAACCATATTCCATGTGTGTGTAGGCTTTGACAATATTGGTCCTGACTCCTGAGTTACTTTCAAGGTTACCATATTTATTACACCACTTATGTTTTACCAGAATTAGTATTGACCAATGGTGGAAAAATAGCAAAGCTTAGAATTACAAAACTAAATCTGATATTACTAATGTATCTCATTATGTACATATATGTAAATGCATATTTTCCAAAATCTGAAGGGAAATGAATCCAAAACACTAACATCATTAATTCTACAGTGTTTTGAAGTCTTAATTTTGCCTTCTTCTCCTCTGCTTCAGTTCTCCCCTGTTTATAGGCCTTCCCAATAGTGTAGAGACCTTCCGTTTGTATTAGTTTTTGGGTGGAGCTTAAGCACCCCTCAGAGGCCAGTCTCAGTTGGTCTATTCCATTGCCCCAAAGGCTCTTTGCTGGACTCCTCCCTTTTCTAGAGTCACTAGAAAAGTGACTAGAGGCTTGGATATTGTCTGGTATTCCTAGGTCCAAGAATTCAAACAGGCATTCTTAGCACTTTCTTCTGCTGCTGCATTTAGCAGTATTTTATATCAACAGCCTAAAGGACAACATAAACTTTTGAACAGCCTAAGCTTCATAGGAAAGAAGAGTAATGCAGTTTATAATCCGTCGCTTTGCATCAGAGGCAGAAAATCTTAGAAAGATGCCTGCAACCAGCAAGTTCTCCTTTTATAATGTATTGTTTTAAGTTATCCAATGATAGTCCTGGGTGGAGTTAACCCTTTGTTCATCTTGATTCAGTCAACTCATTTGGTTATCTTTTCACCTTGCCTCAAAGTCCCTCTGTCTGCTAAGGGTCTTAATCTTATCAGAAGGTATACATATAGCCCTCGAGTAAAGGCAGATAATATAGTTTTCCCATAGGTTCAGGCATGTCATCACAACTATAGAGGCTTACCAGGTTTAGGGAGCAAAACTGTGCGGCTAAAAAGCACAAGCATATACAAGATAACTAAAAAATGACTATCACTGAATTGAATAAGACTTGCTCTAAAGTAGGTGTGCAGAAGAAATAACCTAGAAGGGTCTTTTGTAGTTCCACTGTCAAGGTTTTGTATAGTGCTCAAAGTCAGAGCTATAATAGGAATCCTTGTATTCACCACAAAATCCTGTCACCCTTGGGTAGTTCTATTTTTTGAGATTCTAACTTACAGTTAGAATTGACAGAATGTAAAGAACCATTTTCCTCAGACCCCTTGAATTGTCTTTCTCTGAAAGTATAGAATTAAGCATGATTATTAAACATAAGCTCTGTTTGGAATTAAAGTGACCTATGGCATATTGCAGCTGAAAATTACAATTCAGGTCACATTTTACAGCACTGTGTTGATTCCCTTCTAGATAACTGTGATTTGAACAGCTCACTGTTTGTTAATGATAAGCACACAATAATTTGAAACTTGAAGTTCTGATCATGCTTTGACTTTAGTCACTTTGATTCTCTTGTGAATGTTATAAGAGAGAAGGACAATCTGAAGTCTATGCAGAACCTGAAGTTCATATCCTTCCTCCTTTTCATTTGACCTCTTGCAACTTTCCCATGGTCCATCCAAAGCATTAGTTTTTCAAAATGTTCTACTCAGAAAGGTTTAGAAGTAGTATTGGGGGGCAGACAGATGAAGAGCATAGTATCTGGAGACCTCTGATAAGCTACTAAATTAATTCCCAGGTGGAGGGGAAGAAGATGAGCAAACTATGCAAATCTCTTAATTCTAGCTGTGCCTTTAAGGTGATTTTGTAAGCAATAAAGGCTTTGTGTGAGTTATTTAACTAAAAGACAATGATATCTTAATTAAGAAACCTACAAACATCACCTTATCAAACATCAGTTGCATATAACAAAGATGGGTCTTAGTCTAGGAAAGTACATGCCACAGCATGGTGCAAACTTAACCACATTTACAAGAGACAAGCCTAAATTATTTTCCTTGGATAATAATTTTCTGAGTAAACAGAAAGATGAAATGAAAGTGCAGCTTTGAACAACATGTATTATTGCTCTTGTTTTATGCCTGCAAAAGATTTCAGAATTGTGATGACCCCAAGGCAAATTCAATAAAATTTCTCAGAGTGGGCTTTGTCTTTGTCATACTCTGTACTCGAGAGAATGAGATTTGCTCTGTCATCCCATGGGTTTCTATGGCCAAGCAGAGATTCAAAACCTGGTCCCCAAAGTACCAGCCTGGTGATCAAACCAATATGTAGAAATATGCCATGTGAAAAGGAAGAATCAGGGGAAGCTAGAGATAGCAAAAGAAGAATTCAAACATAAACATGCTGCAACATTTGGGGTGAGTGAATTAAAATGGATAGGAATGGGATATTTTGAGTCAGATAACCGCATAGTGTTTCACTCTGGAAACAAAAAACTAACAACTGGGGTGGCCTCTACTTTATATGAAGAGTTCTGATTTGTCTGGATATAAGTCTTACAAAGATACAATGTCCCAACAGGATTCTGCCCACTGAACCTAGCCACTCATCATAGGAATCCTAACTGAAGGACTGGGGCAGACTGCCTGAAACTATTTTCTGAACATGTTTATCCAACATTAGCTAAAGAAATCTGTCTTAGAATCATAGAATCATAGAGTTGGAAGAGTCTTTGTGGGCCATCCAATCCAACCCCCTGCCAACAAGCAGGAAAATAACATTCAAAGTACTCATGACAGATGGCCATCTAGCCTCTGCTTAAAAGCCTCCAATGAAGAAACCTCCATCACACTCTGGGGCAGAGAGTTCCACTGCTGAACAGCTCTCACAGTCAGGAAGTTCTTCCTAATGTTCAGGCGGAATCTCCTTTTCTATAGTTTGAAGACATTGTTCCGTGTCCTAGTCTCCAGGGCAGCAGAAAACAAGCTTGCTCCCTCCTCCATATGACTTTCCCTTACATATTTATGCATGACCATCATGTCTCCTCTCAGCCTTCTCTTCTTCAGGCTAAATATGCCCAGCTCTTGAAGCCGCTCCTCATAGGGGTTGTTCTCCAGACCCTTGATCATTTTAGTTGCCCTCCTCTGGACACATTCCAGCTTGTCAACATCTCCCTTCAATTGGGGTGCCCAGAATTGGACACAGTATTCCAGGTGTGTTTGACCAAGGCAGAATGGAGGGGTAGCATGACTTCCCTGGATCATTCTAGACACTATACTTCTATTTATGCAGGCCAAAATCCCATTGGTTTTTTTTTTGTTGCTGCTGCTGCCGCATGACATTGTTGGCTCATGCATAACTTGTTGTCCACGATGACTCCAAAATCTTTTGTATATGTACTGCTGTTAAGCCAGACATCCCCCCTTCTTAATTTACTGTTTGTTGTTATTTGTTGCCATTACGACTTTGATTTATGACAACCCTATGAATAAAAAACTTTCAAGATTATCAGCTGTAAAGTGCCCTCTATCCTTGCATGCTCAGGGCCATGGCTTCCTTGACTGAATCAATCCAGCTGTGGTGCAGTCTTTTTTCCAATATAGCCCTTCTCGTGATATCCCCAAGATGACCTCTGTTCGGCCTATATTGAGAGTTTGAGACTTGATTTGCTCTTCCGTTCATCTCTACAGAAATCTCCTTCAGCACGGCATTTCAAATTAGTTGATTTTCTGCTCCACCTAAATTTATCTCCAAATATGACAGTATAAAAGATTCCTACTATTTCCATTGTTATTTGTGTATTCTCATAGATACAGATGCAATCGCTTGAAGACTTAACACTTCTTAATTGTCTGGCAGTCCAGAAAATCTTTTTAAAAATCCTACAGATCAACTTTTCATCTTGTGAACATTAGTTGCTTTAGACCACCCCCCTAGTGACCTCTATGGTGGGCTGCAAGAACAAAATATTCATGGGGTGACTCCCAGTTCATTTTCGTCACCAAATGTGTAGCCCTAGGCAGGTGAGTCACCCAGCATGTTGCCTCCTCAACTGGTCCAAGTGCGGAATGCCTTGCTGATTCCTGTGACTTTTATGCAGAAGGAGGTGAGCTAAAAACACAAACCTGCCTTTCTTAACACCTTGATTTGCTACCGGTTGTCAATGCCTTGTCCAGGGTGATTTCCTCAAGCTATGTGGCACAGCTATCACTCTTTTGAAGTGGCTGAAATGCGATTGCAGAAAGTGTTTTAAAAATAGAGCCATGTTCCGCTGAACATGTACCACTTGAAAGGCAGGCTGGTATCATCGCAAGCCCATCGACAATCAGTTGTTAGTAATTTTCTTCCTACTGTGATAGTTGTGTCTCACCTCCTTAATCAAATTGGCATAAATAGGTCAGGAATTCTATGTGTGGGTTATATTCAATAACACCTCCTTATCTGTTAATATGTCCCCAATGCCATCCAATCTTGTTTGACTTTTCCAAGCATCCTATCCTCATCTTGCAATCATTCTCATTTGATTGCAGCCACAATGACCCTGATTATAATACTTTACTAGTGAAAAAAGCAAGAAGATATTTTGGGTTTGGTCGAAGCAGAGGCATAGATTAGGTGGATTCCAAGGATTCTCTTAGACTTACACAGATGGCAAGACTTCAGTGGTTTAACTCAAGCACTGCAGCACATAACTGGAAAAGTATGAAAAAGGACTTAGGGAAATTACTTTATTTTTCAGTGCTCAGTGCAAAAGAAGCCAATCATGAAGGCTGTATAGTGAACATTTACAGAGCCTGATAATGTTTCTTTTTTGGACAACCATTCACAAAATCCCTCATAGATCTGTTTCAAGCATGAAGAAAAATCTCATTTTTCCAGAACTGAAGCATTCATAATACACATGGGGCATTTAAAAAAAATATCTATCACATCTATCAGGGCTTTCCTTGAGCAATAGCATACCAGAGAGTAACTAGTTTGGAACCCCCTCTCTGGTCTCTTAATTTGCTGTGTGCATCTCTTTTTTAAATATTAAATGTAGGAATGTTCAGCTTCAGGATAGGACTATAACTCAGTGATGGAATACTTGCTTTGCAAGTCCCTGGTCCAGATAGTTCAAAGAATCAGTTATCAGGGGATATGCTACTACCCATCAAGAGGAGACAGCACTGGCTTAGATGAACAAAAGGCCTAATCTGATATAGGTAGCTTTTTGTATCACAAACATATGATCCTGCAGCTACATAAAGGGTTGTATCAATTCTTAGCTATGCCTACTAACAACAAGTGAAAGGAAACACTTAGTACACCGGCATTTAAAGGCTCTGGGTGTACTGAAGTTGGATTTTGCTCCACTTCATCAAAGCCATCTAGATATGACCTCACTTATTATGCAGAGTTAAGAAAATTTGCTTTATTCAACAAGTGCTCCAAATATCCCCCAGCCAGTGTAGGTACTGGGCTTGTTTGATCCACACACAAAAAAAGGTTCAAAACTTGTTTCGGACTTGTTTTTGCTGGTGGTTCGGATCAATTCCGGTTGTCACAGAAAAAAAAGTTCAAAACTTTTCAAAATTTCCGAGACTTCCGAATCCTTCGTTAATGGTTTCAAACTGTTTCCCCTCATTGGCTGGAGGCAAGCATCCCAGCATGCAAGCAGCTGCTTGCTTCCAAATGCTGATTCATTTCCGATTCACTTCCTGGATCGGGAAAAAGAGGGTGACAGTGGCTTTGAAATTGCTTCAAAAGGGATTTATTATGATTTTAATCTGAATAATGAAGATTTTGAATGAACCTACCCATGCCTAGTAGGTACTGGTTGCACTGATGGAAGAGGGGGCCCTTCCAGACAGGCCCTATATCCCATGATCTGATCCCAGGTTTTCTGATTATCCCAGATTACCTGGCAGTGTGGACTCGTATAATCCAGTTTAAAGCAGAAAACCTGGGACTGGATCCTGGGATATAGGGCCTGTCTGGAAGGGCCCACAGTCTTAACATTCTGGCATAAAACATAACTTTCCCAAGCTGGTCATATCTTAAATAATGGTAGTATGAGATGACAACAGGAAAGATTTACATGTGTGTGTTCCTTTTCCCATTGCCATATGTGGATTCATGCACAGATGTTGTTACAAGTTTTAGGTTTGGGATTCCACTGTAAACATTACTCTGTAAGTTCCTATGATAACTAATAACTGAACCCAAAACAAATCTTCCAAGTAGCTATGGATTGCCCGTAACAATGGCTGACACACAGTTTGGTGCCTCGAATGTTCAACCTGTTTATGAATATATCTTAGCTGCCGATTCCAAAAATGGCATTATTATTTTTTGTCTTTTATTCAACAAATAATAAAAACATTATAGTACTTTACATTGGTATAGATTACATTTTTCTCCCCCTCCCTTCCTCCTTTCCTCCCTCTCCCTCACTCCTCAACCACAGTATATTTCTACGAATCTTGCAGATCCAGCCACTGGTAAAGTCTTTGTGTTTTTTGTATGATGTGAACGTTGGCTCCTCCATTTTTCACCCAGTTAAAATAGATCATCCATCTATCTGTGATGTCCTTTTGTTTGTCTGTTCTTGTTGCTTGATTAGTCATAATTCCCATAATATCTAATAACACTTGATCATACATATAATCATTCCAATTACTTAATGTCCATTTCGTTTTGTCTTTCCATCCTCTAGCAATCACCGCATGGGCTGCTCTTATTGTTACCTAATATAACTCCTGAAATTTGGTTTTTATACTTGGATGATCCAACAGTCCCCATAGTAGCAAATCATTATTAATTTGAATAGTTATCTGGAATATCTCCTGTATTTTTCCTTGTATCATTTGCCAGAAGTTTTTTTTAAATTTCCCACCACATATGTGACCACATATTTCAATATTACAGTGCCAACACTTAGAATTCCTTCCTTTTACCATATAAGCCAGTTGCTCAGGAGTTCTGTACCATGTTAATATCATCTTTTTTTCTAATTCATTATATTTTTCTATTTTTATTTTATTCATATTCCTAATTATTTCCTCGACTTCATGTGTCTGTAATGATTTAACCCCATTCCATTTGTTACATATTGCTCTAATCATGAACTCTTTATCTTCCACCATTAAATTGTATATTTTGCCACTGTTCCTTTGCTTGTTTTTTCTTTTGCATTCAGTAATTTATCTACCTTTAGATCTCCAGTGGGCAGAGCACCTTCTTTTTTTACTTTTCCCCAAATCGTTCTTAATTTTAACCAATTTTCTTTTCCCCCTTTTCCCCAAAACTCTGGCCAATTTATAATCGTTCCATCTTGTTTCCACATATATTTTACTCTTCTTAATCACCTTTCTTCTAAGTTATTTGCTAACCTTTCGGGGAGTCCCATGCTCTTAATTGGAGTCTTCCCTGATAATTTATATGGCCATAGTTTTTGCCAACAATCATATGCAAGCTTCCTTGGTCCTGTTAGTTTTTTGTTTATTTTATTAATATCTCTGGTGTATAAACCGTATTTTCTCCATCTGTCATTTATTTCGTTATCTACTTTTATCCATTTATCTTCTGTTTTTAAACTCATTTCTAGTAATGCTCTTAATTGGAAAGCCTCATAATAATATTGTAGATTTGGATAGCCCCATCCAAGAGTTCTCCTTGGGGAATATTGAATCTTTTTCATTATTCTATTTCCTTTTCCCCCATATATCCATTTTCTCAGAGTGTTCTCCCATTCTTTTAATTGTTTATATTCTATTTTTATTGGAAGGGTTTGAAAAAGGTAAAATAATTTGGGAATTATACACATTTTCAGTGCTTGTATTTTTCTTGGGATACTTAATTGCTTATCCCTCCAGGATTTTATTTTTTCCTGAACTTTTTTCCATATTGCTCCATAGTTGGCCACTTTTAACTTAGTTATTTCTTTTGTAATAACAATACCTAAATATTTTATTTTATTTCTTATAAGTTTTATTTCTCCCATTATTGCCTTCAATTTCTTCTGCTCCTTTTTCCCCATATTGAATATAAGCATTTCTGATTTGCACATATTAACTTTCAATCCTGAATATTTTTCAAAATCTTTTAGAATTATTTGTATTTCCCTTATTGCTTCCACTGGGTTTTCCATTATTAATAAAATGTCATCTACATAAAGATTTAGCTTCAGTTCTTCGTTCTTAATCTGATATCCCTTTATCATGCCATTGTTTCGTATTCTGTCTGCCAGAGGTTCCATTGCTAGAGCAAAGAGCACTGGTGATAAGGGGCAGCCTTGTTTTACTCCTCTTTCTATTTTCAAGTATTTTGTTAGTCCTTCATTTACTCTTATTCTTGCTCTCATAATACTATATAACTCTTTTATTATTTTAATAAATGAAGTTTCAAATCCATAGTTATCCATTAATTGTAACAAATAATTGTGGTTTAATTAATCAAAAGCTTTATATATGTCTAACTTTAAGAGTGCAAATTTTCTTTTTTGTTATGATTAAGAATGTTTAATACATTTCTTATAGGGTGTGTGATGTTTCTACCTTTTATAAACCCATATTGATCATCCTTTACTATTTTAGTTATAATCCCTTCTATTCTGTTGACTAATATTTTCATGAATATTTTATAATCCTGATGGCATTAATTTTCCTCTATCTGCTCAAGTTTTTGAGATACAGAACATCTGCTTGCCCTTAAGAAATCACGATAACCATACCTAAGAAACTAGAGTGGATGTGATCCATTAAATGCAGTTATCTGAATTAGCACCCCTAAATAGCCCCAGCTACAGGCCTAAAAATCAAGATACAATTTTTTTTGTTGGGCTGTGTAATCTCCTTCCTTTTAAATTTTTAAATTTTATTTTATTTTATTTCTGCTCCTTTTGCGCTGCCTGCCACTCTTTCCCTGTTGCTGACCCCCTTGGATAGGCCACATCAGCTTTAGATTATTAAATATGGTTTTATGTTGGTGAGCAGATGGCAACTACTGGATGACATATGTTCTATATCAGAAACTAAAGCTGATGTGATCTATCCAGTGCAGTTTTCTGAATCAACAACCCAAATAACCAAACCAAATCTAAAGGTGAACAAAAACTGATTCAAACCCCTTTTGGTACTAATATATGAGAGTGGTCCCTGGTCAAAAATAAGCTGCTCTATATAGAAGGACATTATAACTGGGAAAATGCTGGGTGGGAACTGTAAAGGAATCAACCCCCAATGCACTTTTGATCAGAGAACAGGGAGCACACAACACTGCCCACACCTAAGAATAAAGCAAGTCAACTTCTAGTATTAGGATTTCCTCAGGGACTACCTCTGCACCTTGGAACCACCTACCTCAAGAGACTAGTCTGCATTTCTTCTCTTGAGTACCCAGCAGCAAGCAATGACTGTTTTATTAGTCATTGTTGCTTGTGGCAACTGGCCCCATTTGCTAAAGGAGGGATGTTTAAGTAGGTGAGTTTCATTCGTAGTGCATTTTATCCTGCATTTTAAATTTTCAAAACATCTTCATGTTTCAATTGTATCAACATCACTGTATTCTAAGTCACCTTGACTCCCTTTCTAGAAGAAAAACTGTGAAAGAAACAAATTACATAAAGAAATAGCAGAGATCTGGCATAGCTGAGGAGCTTGTTCTTCCTCTTACCACAAGAGCATTGTTTGGAAGCTTTTCAACTATACAATTGCAGCACCATGATTACATTTTATATGCCGTGGTAACAACCTATGGAGCCTTGAGGTGTATCATTGATTGAGGTGCTACTGCTCCCTGTGTGAGAGTTCTAAACACTTCTCCCTGAACTACAAATCCAGGGTTCCATAGCATAGGAACATGGCAGTTGAAATGGAAATATAGAGCTATAATCATGTGGTGTGAATGGCCCATGGGCTTAAGTTTAGCATCTATCAGAAAGCAATTTGTATAGTTCCTTATTGTACATACACCAGCTCCATGCTTATCAGTCCATCAAATCAATTTTTGGTGAACTTTAGATTTGGTTATTTGGGGTGTTGATTTAGAAAATTGCATTGGATAGACCACATCAGCTCTAGTTTCTGATAAAGAACATATGCCATCCAGTAGTTGCCATTTGCCCACGCACAAAAAATCATATTTAATTATCTAGAGCTGATGTGGTAGTATTAATCTTTTGTGTATAGCCAGCGTCTCCCCTCCCAACTCCCCCATTGTCTCAGCACTATAAGAGGATTTTGCGAGACCAGTTACTCTCATTGCCATGTGGTTTTGAGGCAACAGTGTAGTAATGGTGAGGCTGTGGACCATATTTTCATTCTTGCAGACCATTGGTGGGCCACGGACCATAGGTTGGGAATCACTGATCTGATCTAATGATGACAACTGCATGGATAACATGTTTGCTGTTTGTTGTCCAGTGCAGACTAATTAATGAACTGAAGCAGAAGCAGAAAACAAAATGGCAGACAGAAAATGGCAGACAGGAATGAAATCCATGGTGAATGTATTTAAAAACACAGCCTCCTGGTTACAACTCTCAACTAGAACACCAGTTCAAGAGATGGGAAAATTTCCCTTTTGGGATTGACATCTAGAAAGGAATGATAGATACCTAGGTCATGCTTATAAGGGAAAAAAAGAAATTCAAAAAATCCAAACCACAAATTTCCTCTGGATTGAGCCCTGACAATACCTGTAGCTATAAAATCCTTCCTTGGGGATACTTTTGCATAAGAAATATCATAGCATGCTTTAATCATTCTCCTTTTAGGCAGAGCCTCCAACCCTTTGATCTCTTGCCTTCACACATTTAAATGCTATTAAATCTGACATCATCTCAGCTGCAGGCCTCCCCTTCTCTATTTTGGGGAAACTGACTCATTTGGGAGAAAAGGGAGGTTTTTTTCTCCCAAGAAAAGCTATTATCTTCCCTGAATACTCTAATGTACTAAGGGTGCCAAGTGGCATTTGGTTTAATTTGATTGTAACTCAAAGCAGCCAACTGGGCATCACTTCTTCTCATTCCTTTTTTCTACAACTTTCTTTTTGTTTCTCGTATCATTTTCCCAAGTACAGGTATAGCCTTGCTTTTATCTCTGGTCTGTACTGAGACACTGTGGTATGTGTAACCATTGATATCAAAGTACATGTGGAAAGAGATCGCTTTGAAACCCTCTAGAGATGATGTGCTTTGCCCTTGAGGAGCCATCAGCTCTGCAATCTGAAATATTATCTCTCCATCCAGCCTTCCAACACAGAACAAGATTATGTTGTGTTTGGCAGCAGATCCCTTTCATGAATGAATCCATTTCATAAAACTCACACCTGCCCCACAAATTACCAGCCACAATTTGGCACTCACACAAAATAAAATGAGAAAAACACACAGACCACTACCAAAAAAAGAAAAGGAAGTTCCAGGGATTGCTCTTGCTCCTGGCAGACGTGACTTGTGCTGCTGCTCTGTGTGCATTCTCAGCATCAGACCAGGCTTCAGCTGTTCCAGCTTCATTTCTCCCTCTCTTCCTCATTTTTTATTTATTTATCTTAACCCCGAAGCCTCAGCACTGATTGCAACAGCTGATTGACTCAGCCAGCAGTGTGAAATATGAAATAATAGAAAGGGGAGAGAGAGAGAGAGGATGAAAAGCTAAAGCCCCACAGTCTGGCTAGTTGTGTGGATAACATGCAGCAACACCAGCCATCTCCTGCCTGTGGCTTTGTCAGCTGAGCCATCCACACACTCCATTTTGTGTGCCTTAGTGAATGTTTGCTCCAAATTAACAGGAAATCAGGATCGGCACCCAACAGGCCTGGCAATTTGTCATCTTTCCTGTTGGGTTAGCAGAATAGGAACATAATAAAAAGTGCATCGACCCAATTTCTGGGACTAAATATGCCAGCAACGACAATCAAAGCTACTAAAGTGTTTGTCATCTGAATCATCCCCCCCCCTCCCACCCAACTCATCTTCTGTTCCCTCTTGAGCAGCGGTGAGGGGCAATCCATTAAATATGAATGACTGAAGAACATTGTCTGAGTCATTAGGGGTAATGGTGCTCCCACACTGGACTCTCACAGTATTAATAGCAAAATATACTCCTGTCTTGCATCGTTTCATTTCTGCCCAGCCCTTTACCCAGTTTTAACAAGCAACATCATTTTGCTTGACATGCCTTTCTCATCTCATCTGGGGACAGTTTACCATGAAACTTACCAGTGTGAGTGCCATTGAAATAAATGATAAGAACCTTGATAATTTTGACTACATCTGAGTCATAGTAATGCATGAAACACATAGCAAAAGTGTCTCAGCAAGAGACTATATTCGCTGAATTGGAACAAAGAATGAAGTTTTTTTTATTTGTTTGGTTCTGAATAGAGTCAGTCATTTTTTCATTTCACTATAGTCAGCCACAGGCTGTTCCGGATAGTAAAATTAGTCTAAATAAGTAGGAGTCCTCATAACATAACTCCCTGGATTTTGTCAGGTTCTGTTTATTGTTCTTTCTCCACCCATTTGTTCCGATTCTTTCAGAGGCCAGTTTGTAGCAACTTCCTAGATCTGTTTTTGGACTTCTCAAAAAGTTTTTAAAATACTGGGACATAGGTTGCACAGATGTGTTTTGAAGGACAGTTTTTCTCTTTCTGAATTTTAGAAAATTTTCTTATATTGCAAAAGTGCTGTTTTATCAATAAATTGGTGCACCACAGCACTATAACTCTTCAAAAATTAAATGGGGTTATGAAGAATATTTTTTTTGTTTCTATATGACTCAGCAATAAAAAGAAATATACTTTAGGGTAGGAATAAAATGTTACAGTTCGTGTTGAAAATTGCCAGTAAATAGTCTGTAAATAATCTGTGGTAACAGAAATATTTTTAGATAGTTTGTGAGAAATCCAAGAACTAGAGAGGCAAATGCCTCAACCTCCTCACATATTTGCCCCATTTGAAACATTCCTATGTTAATGGGCTTGCTGTGCCCATTTTCCACCAGAGCTTGGAAATTTTAGGACTATATCTCTCACTGTTCCACCAGCAACATGGCCAATATCTTTTTTTTTACACTGCAAATGGGGAAGTATCTTGGCTTGTTCTTATAGGTGGTATAAAAGATATTCGTTCCAGTTGTAGAGCAATGAATTAAAATGATCAATTACTTTAGACCATCCAATCAGCTCTGGAAGAGAGTGCTGGGCAGTAGAGTTGAAAGAACAATTAGAAGCTAAATTTGAGCTAAGCATCCATTTTCACAGATCCATTCCAAACTGGAAGGCTATGACACAGGGGATACAATCACAATAGATGCTTGCAATGTATATGGTCCCACTCCCCACACTTTATTTGTCACCATGTTAGGGGGATTTTCTGAGTTCTATCAGGCTCAGGAGCCTATTAGGCCTTTGTTAGGCAGCCCCGCCACCCGGGGCACTCCGGCCGCACCTCCGCATGCGCGAACACGTGGCTCCATGGCTCCGCGCATACGTACTGGCTGCAGAGCGGGAGGCGCACTCTGGAGTCAGTGCGCGTGCGCACAGATTGGCGCATGCGCACTGGGCTCCCCTTGGGAGCAACTGGGGGGGCGCAATTTTTTTCCCGTGTACCCCCCAGGAACAGGTAGGTCCGCCCCTGCCCAGGAGAAGTGCTTTAAGTTGCTTCCTATTTCAAAAAGGCCTCTCTATATGTTAGAAATCTTCTCCACCACAGCTAGAGGACATTTTGGGAAATTTGGAACAAATAGTTTGGGGAGGGGGGGGGAATTGCCACTTTAGTCTCCCTGGGTAAGGGTTCCTTGGATAAGAGCCCATCCCTGCTTTAAACAAACTATGCTGCATGATACAAATATCCCTAAATCGTTCTTCTTATATCCCATTTCTGTCTGTTGCAACTACAGTTCCATCCTCATGATGCACTTTTCCCCTGTCCTTAATGAAGAACTAACCCCTCTGTTCATCCCTTATGAGCTCCTCCCTCAGAAACACACTTTCCCACTACTATCTCATCCAGGATTTTATCATTTTTATCCTGTGCATTTGGCTTGCCCATTGTGTTCTATCTCTTCATTATGTTATTTTGTAACAGATGATTTCATTTTGTTACTTTATGTATCTTGTTTAGAAGTAATTTTAGCTTCTTTGTATTTTATTTTGCTGTACTGTATTTTTGGGCTTGGCCTCATGTTAGCCCCCCCGAATCCCCTTTGGGGAGATGGTGGCGGGTATAAATAAAGATTATTATTATTATTATTATTATTATTATTATTATTATTATTAAGAATTCACAATTTCAGTGGATGTGCTACAAGTCGCTTCTAGTCAAGTCAATTCCTGGGGATCACAACCAGATACAGTGAAGACATCTGCCCTGGTGCTTTGCTACTCTGCTGCTGAATACACATGTTTGGTGTGGAATACATTTCACCATGTTAAAACATTTGATGTGGCTCTTAATGAGACATAATGCATTATCACAGGATGTCTATGCCCCACACCACTGGAGAAATTATACCAGGGCTGTCCAACTGGTGGCCCGCAGGCCGTATACGGCCCCCTAGTCCCTTCCCTACGCCACCCTACCCTTTTTAAAAAGAAATCGGCGGTTTTTAAAAAATTATTTTTATTTTTAATTTTTGCGGCGGGGGCTGGGCGGGGAAGGGAGGAGGAGCAGGCTCCCTCCTCCTCCCTCCCCCCCCCGCCAATCGGCGGGCTCCGTTTTTGTGGGCGCTCGCGCCGGTGCATTCGCGCTCGCGCCGGTGCAGGCACACTCGCACCGGCGGAGGAGGCCTGGCCTGGCTGCGGCAGAGGTGGCCTGGCCGCGGCGGAGGAGGCCTGGCCTGGCCACGGCAGAGGCCCAGTTCGTGGCGGCGGCCCAGTTCGTGGCGGCGGCCCAGTTCGTGGTGGCGGCCCAGTTGGCAGCGGCGCTCCCGCCTCCTCCTCCGCCACCACCTCAGCAGCCCCAACTGCTACCCGGCCTTCTTTCATCCCCATCCCTCTCTTTCTCCTTCCTCCCTTCCTTTCCTTCCACTCTTTCCTCTTTTCTTCCTTCCTTCTTTCCTCCCTCCCTCTCTTTCACCTTCTTTCCTTCCACCCACCCATCCATCCATCCACCCTTTCCTCCTCCCTCCCTCCCTTCTTCCTCCTCTCTTTCTCCTTCTTTCCTTCCTTCCTTCCTTCCACCCACCCATCCATCCACCCTGTTGTCCTTCCTTTCAACTGTTCTCCCTCCCTCCTTGCCCCTCTTGCACCTTCCTTTCTTCCTTTCCTTTTATCTTTTCTTCCTTCTCACTTTCTCTCCTCCCTTTCCTCCCTCCATCCTTCTCTTCTTCCCCTCCTTCCTTCCTTCTCCTGTTCATATTTGGGCATATTGAGTATTCATGCCAAGTTTGGTCCTGATCCAACATTGTGCTCTCTGGATGGAGGTGAACTACAACTCCAAAACTCAAGGTCAGTTCCCAAGCAAACCCTTTCAGTACTTTCTGTTGGTAATGAGAGTTCAATATGCCAAGTTTGGTTCAATTCCATTGTTGCAAGAGTTCAGGATGCTCTTTGATTGTGTGTTAACTATAAATCCCAGAAACTGTAACTCTCAAATGTCAAGGTCTATTTTCCCACAACTCCATCTGTGTTCACATTTGGGCATATTGAGTATTCATGCCAAGTTTGGTCCAGATCCATCATTATTTGAGTCCACAGTGCTCTCTGGATGGAGGTGAACTACAACTCCACAACTCAAGGTCAATGCCCACCAAAGCATTCCAGTATTTCCTGTTGGTCATGGGAGTTCTGTGTGCCAAGATTGGTTAATTCCATCATTGGTGGGGTTTAGAATGCTCTTTGATTGTAGGCGAACTACTAATCCCAGCAATTACAACTCTGAAATGTCAAGGTCTATTTTCCCCCAAATCCACCAGTGTTCACATTTGGGCATATTGAGTATGGGGGTGGAGTGGGGGGGAGGGGGGGGGGAGCTGGGGAGGGGTGGAACTGGGGAGGGGGCGGAGCTGGGGAGGGGGCAGACCCTTAGGCCCCCCAGGTGATCAGTGACCGGAATTCAGGCCCCCGGTCCGGTAGAAGTTGGACAGCCCTGAATTATACTATTTAGCTGGTATTGCACCACTTGACATCCACCGGGAAGTAATAGCCAATAATGAAAGGACCAAGGCAGTGACATCTCTGCCCCATTCTCTATTTGGATATCAGCCAGCATGCCAACCCTTTAAATCAAGAAATCGCTAAGATTTACAGAGATACTCACAGGAACAGCTCAACAAGCAAGAATCCAAAAGTGGCAGGCTAAAACCCAGAACCTCAATCCATGGCTGATACCGAATGAAAGACTCCCTCCTGGGCACACAGAAGAGTGGACAACTTGGAAGGCGCTGAACAGACTGTGCTCTTGCACCACAAGATGCAGAGCCAACCTTAAGAAGTGGGGCTACTTATTTCTTTGTATGTCCACAACATGTGAGTGTGGAGAAGAACAAACCACAGACTACCTACTACAATGCAACCTGAGCCCTGCCACATGCACAGTGGAGGACCTTCTCACAGCAACACCAGAGGCATGCCAAGCGGCCAGCTTCTGGTCAAAGGACATGTAACATAATGCCAAGTTTTTAACTTTGTTTGTGTTTTAAATGCATTTTAACTGTGCTCTTAATTTGCTTCTGACATGATAAATAAATAAGTGGCATGTGGACCAACTATGTGCTTTCCACAAGCCAATGCAGCTAAAAAGCCACCAAGGCTTGTCCTATTCAGAACTCAATTCAAGACACATTGCACAGAAATCCCTATGGAAATATGTCTAGGAATGGTTTCAAATATATGTCCAAAATCTGAAAAGACAAAAGACCCTTTCAGAAGTGGGGCTGTCTTAAAGTTTGAACATCTTTGTTTTGCATTCTTGATTTAAAATATGAAATCTGAAGAACATACAGAAGAGTAGGAAGCCCATCTCTATCCATATTAAAAAAAACTGAAGCAGCAGACTTCAGAAAAAAATGCTTGAGATAAAAATACTTCATTTCTTAAAGCTCCCCACAGCCTTTTACCTTCTTCTGCTTCAAGAGCCTCCTTGTCTAGTTGACTGTGAATGCTCTTCTTTCTTTTGTATGCATGTGTGTGTGTTTGCCTTCAGTTCAAAAACTGAATAAGATCAAAAATACTCCAAAGTTACACAGGAAGAAAATGTCTTAAGGTGATATTCAAGTGTAGCGGCTGACTAGACCTGCCTATCATGGGGGGATGAGCTCACATTAATAATATTTTTATAGCAAAGATATTATTAGGAACTGCCCCATGGCAATGGGGCAGACATTCACAAACTCTCCATTTTTATGTGAACTCATCCGATTTGTATTTCCCAGTGTGATAAATCTTTTGATCACAAAATGCTTCAAATTTTGCAATGTAGTTCTCATCTGAAACGAGTCAACACTACTTAAATAGCCTAGGCCCTAGAAAGTCACAGTGTGAAATGTAATGCATAAAAATGGCTCTCAATACACCCCAAATGTAAAAGCTTTTATAGTTCTTAGGTTACTTGGGGAAAATAAATGTTAATATTGTACTCCCCAAAGTAACTTGGTATAGATAATGACTGGCTTCCTAAATTAACAGCCAGCAGCCGCCTTAAGCCATGAAGGTCCGTTCTCCTGGTGACCGAACACAGCAGGGTGACATTTCCAGCTTCCTCCCACCAGCAGTCCCCAGTGAAATAAAAAGTTGTGACAGGAAACCTGCTTCTGATTGCTGTACCAAGCTCACTAGTGGGAGAACAGGGATATTAAGAGAATATATATCTGTTGTTCAGTATAGCTTCTGGCTGTTAATGTGAGTTTGGGGAGTTATGTGGGATATGGTACATTTGCAATGCCGAATCTCAGTGGCTATTGTTATATATAATTATGGAAGTTTACTTAGAGCTCTATTGAAAAATACAGTTATAGTACTGTGATTCACCTTAACTGCTATGGCAATCCTGGGATTTCCAGTTTGGAGATGGGCATTTAGAATTCTCAGGTCTTGGCCTCATTAAACTACAAACTTCAAATTCCACAAAATGATTTCATGTCAATTATAGTGTAATACTGCTATAACAGTGTAATGTGATAAAGCTTATAGACTCTAGATACCAGACTTTTCACACCAGATTTTAACAGCGGATTAGTAGGGGCTGTGGTGGTGCAGCTGGTTAAACTGCTGAACTTGCTGACTGAAAGGTCGATGGTTCGAATCTAGGGAGCAGAGTGAGCTCCCGCTGTTAGCTCCATCTTCTGCCAACCTAGCAGTTTGAAAACATGCAAATGGGAGTAGATAATACCTTCCGATGGGAAGGTAATAACTCTCCATGCAGTCATGCTGGCCACAGAACCTTAGAGGTGTCTACGGACAACGATGACTCTTTGGCTTAGAAATGGAGGTGAGCACCATCCCACAGTTGGATACAAATAGACTTAATGTCAAGGGGAAACCTTTAATTTACCTAGCAATCATAGAGAAGAGGCTTTTCACAGTTTTGCTTTTGTTCCATTTTCCTATTGTAATTAATTTTTTCGGCCTCTCCATCCAAATAATTCACAACAAACAAAACCAAACCTGTGTTTGACAGCACCAATAATGATTTTATTCTGTTTCTTTTTCCTCTTTCAAAACACCTTTGTGTGTGTACCCTGACTTAGGAGTCAGGTGATTCCAGATGGGCGTGTTCTTGATTTATTTTCCACTGCTTTTTATGGTTTTCTCATAACTCTGCAAAGTACCAAAAAGGTTTGTCTTAAAGAGCTCAATTTCATTCCCCCAACTACTAAACCCTCCCATTCCTTCCCCTTTCCCTCTGATCTCTCAACTCTACTTCTTCCCTCCCAAATTTGATTTCATTCCTGTCATCTTACTTTACTTTCCCTTCTGCTAATCTACTTTCCCGAGAAGTATATGGCAGCCCTCTTTAAACATCTGAAGGGTTTCCATGTAGGAAATGAGTAATGGATGGGCACCCCAACGAGCACCCAACATGGAAATGCTAAGGCAGGATCAATCACTGTTGTAAAGGGACTGAAAATGAAGCATGAAAGATAATACTAGGATCATAGGAGCGTAACACTAATACAGTGGGGTCTTGGTCCCCACTGAGGCTTGGTCCCAGAACCTTCAGTGTTTACCAAAATCTATAGATGCTCAAGTTCCATTATATACAATGTTGTAGTAAAATGTAGTAAAATGAAGCTTGCGTACCCTAACGAAGTTGTGAACTATGCTGGCGGTGGCATAATAGGCACTGGTAGGGCCTCCCATGCCAGACAGATCACAACCGAAGGGTCTGACAAAGAGCGTCATAGGGCAGGATGGGCTCTTTAGACTTTTGGTAACCATCCTAGGAGAAGGAAAACTCTGATTTCAAACCCAGGCAGATGATGCTCGTTTAACCCTGTAAGGTCAACCATCTAGAGAAGGAAACTCGAACCAAACCTACGACCTGAGGACCTTGCTGCCACCATCCCAGGTTGCTAGGCCCCGGCAGACGAACCTTTGGTTTAAAGCAGTGGTTCTCAACCTTTCTAATGCCGTGACCCCTAAATAAGATTTCTCATGTTGTGGTGACCCCCAACCATATTTTTGTTGCTACTTCATAAATAATTTTGCTACACTTAGGAATTCTAATGCAAATATCTAATATGCAGGATGTATTTTCATTGTTACAAATTGAACCTAATTAAAGCATAGTGATTAATCACAAAAACAATGTTTGGGGGGAGTATGGACAATGGATGATGGGATTTGCAGTATATTCAACCAATTCAGCTCTGACTTCCACAGACCACCGAGATCCCCCACAAATTACAAGCCTGGACCAAACTTGGCACACAGAACTCCCATGACCTACAGAAAATACTGGAATTGAACAAGCTTGGCATACAGAAATCCCATAATCAACAGTGGAGAGTTTTGGGGTTATTTTCCTGGCATTTGGGAGTTGTTGGGATTAATAGTTCTCCTGCCATCAAAGATCATTCTGAACTACAACAATAGAATTGAAACAAACTTGGCATACAGAACTCCTATGATCAACAGAAAATACTGAGAGGCTTGGGGAAAACAGACCTTGGTATTTGAAAGTTACTGGGATGTATAGTTCTCCTGCCATTAAAGAGCATTCTGAACTCATGCAGCCATGGAATTGACTCAAACTTGGCATATAGAACTCCCATCATCAACAGAAAATACTGGAGAGACTTGGGAGAAGCTGAGGAAATTGGGAGGTAAAATAGAGCAGTTGGAAAAAGATTGGAATGGGGAAAGGAAGACTGCATAATGAGCAAGACGGGGGGCAAAGGAGAGCCTGGAATGGTGAAAAGATTGAAGTGGCAAGGGGGCAAGTGGGATAGATTGAGGTGGTGGGGAAGGGGGGGTGGAAAAGTGGGAAAGACTGGCGTGAGAAACAAGATGAGAAAGTGTGAAACTAGTAGGGAAAGGGGCAAGACTGAAATAGAAACTGGGAAAGGCTGGAGTGGAAAGGAAGCTGGAATAGTGGGAGAGAGGGGCTGGGTATAGTAAAGACTGGGGAAGCTAGAAAAATGAAAGACACAAGTGGGAAAGGGGTGTTGGAAAATATGGGGGAAACTGGAATAGGAAGGGAGGAAGTGAGAAGGACTGGGGAGAGGAAGGTGCGCGCGACCCAAAAGAAGGCAACCAAGCCAGGCACCTCCCCCTTCCCTCCTTCCAACCTCTCGCCGTGGCCCCTTTTCTCTCTCCCTCAACCCGGTCAAAAGGGGGGGGGGATGCTAGGAGGAGGAGCCCAAGCTCTTTCCTTCTTCACGTGAGTGCCCTCCTTTGCCTCTCTCAACCCTCCTCGGTTCCCCTTCATTATTTTCTCCCTCTTTCCACATCCAAACCTCTCTTTCTTCGCTGCCTGCCTTCCCTCCTTCCTCCCTTCGATTTGTGCCATTTAGTTTGAGGGTTTCAGAGGTGAAACTGACAGACATGCCAACCACGGGTTGGCAGTCCTCTTTTTAGGGTCTGAGGCCAGGCAGCATGTTGGGGATAAACAGCCTTGTGTCCTTTTAATTCCTGCCCCCCCCCCCGTTTCCTCCTCCTCCTCCTGTGTGTGTTAAGAGAGAGAGAAAGCGGGGCAGTGTGTGTTTCCCTCTCCCTGCCTTTGGGCTCCTCTTTTCCCGGTCCCCTTCCTGGGGAAGAGAAAGGGGAGAGATAGATCCACAAGGGAAAAGGAGGCTCTCTTCTAGTTTTTTATACGAGGGTTCTTCTGCTGTGTTTTTGCAGAGAGAGATCTCTGGCTAAAACGTTGCAGCTCTGGGCTAGCGAGAAGCAAGAGTTTAGGCAGAGCTCGGAGGCGGTGGAGAGGGAGAAAGGCAGGGAGATGGGGGTCCCAGCAGAGCAGAGCAAGAGGAGACGGCACTCAGAGTTGCTGCTGCTGCTTCCCTCGCTTGAGAGGCAGCGGAAGGTCAAATGGCGAGGCCGAGGCGGCTGTTTGCACACAAAAGCAACGCAAGGACAGCCTCGGCCCCCGTTTCCACACCTCCTGGGTTCTTTGCTAACTTTTGGAGCAGGGCTCGTTGAAGGATGGAACTGCTCGTGTGTCAAAGCCCTGGTTAGTTACCTGTGGTTCACTGGGGAAGGGGAAGGAGGCTGAGGGAATAGTGCACGGGACAGGAGGCGAGAACAGAGGGTGCGTCTTCTCCCCCTGCCTTTTCCTCCAAAACTACTCCTCCCTGACTACCCACAGATCGGTGGGAAAAGCAGCAGAAGGAGCCTACCAGGAATGCCATTTGGCCGGCTGTAGCGGAGTCGGGGGGGTCGGCAGCCATTTTAGAGGGGGTGGGGCCAGCCAAGGGGGCTTCACGACCCCCCGAAAATGACCAAACGACCCCCCTGGGGGTCGCGACCCCCAGGTTGAGAACCACTGGTTTAAAGGGTGAGGTCAGTTCTGTGCACGCTGTGCTCCACCAGAAAAATCCATTGCACAGGCTCGAAGGATGCATCCAACCTCCAAATCATAAACACGCTTGTGGAAAGCGTGGGATGAGTCCTTCCTGAATCTTTGTTTGCGAACAAAAGCCAAGAAGAAGAAGTAAAATGTTGTCTTTTATATAAAATGGAAACTGGGAGGTTTTATTTTAATTATAAAAAATACTATTTTAAGTCATTGATGGTTGAATCTATTGATACAGATGGTCAACTGTATAACTACCTTTCATTTGCAGATCAAGGGACTAATGGGAAATACCTTTGATTTCATTGCTAAATAATAATAATAATAATAATAATAATAATTGTATGACCCATCCCTCCTTGCAGCTCAAACAAAGAGATAAGACACTAATAAATACAAGATACACATAGTTAAAATGCAGGTTAAATTTCACAAGCTAAAGAAGATAAGCCAACTATAATGTACTTATCAATTCAATAGCTATTTGGTAAATCAACACTCACGAGTCTTCTCTAGTTGGAACTAAGCATTAGATTTAGAGCAAATTTTCAAGCGGTTTTATGGTTTCCATGTGGTTCTTTATAGCTGATCAATCAGTGCAAAAACATTTTTCTTGCTTTTAAGAAACACCATTGATTGCTGTATTTGGAAAAGCTTGCTAGTTTTGTTAAATACAAGCATAATACACATGTATTTCATGCAGAGGTTACATATAATTTTATTTAAATGATCTTGTGTGTTTGTGTGTCTGTGTTTTTAAAAAAGAATGCTTCATTAATTCATCTTGTCTTATGAATCTACAAGAGTAAACCTGTATAAAAGACACCAGATGGCTGAAATAAATTGTTAAGGGAAATCAATAACTCGGCTTGTGACACATCAATACTTGAGAGTAGATGCATTCAGAATTACAGACTGAAGGGGCTATTAAGAAATGTCACCTGATCCCAATTTGCCGCATTACAATGCTGTTGTTATTTAAAAAGAAACTTGCTAATTTTCAAGACTTTTACTATGTATTTGATATTCTAACAAGAAAAAATCAGATCTTGTTCAGATGTTCTTTCTCCCATGTGTTTCATAGCACAGTACAGAGAAATGGCATTCTGCTTGTGTCTTACGCACAGCTTTCAGGGCATAATCACCAGCACCACTAGTGCAATGTTTCTCCTCTGGGAAGAATATGATGAAGATATTGATGGAAATGCATCCTCTTCCAAAGTGAAAATGGAAGAAACTCAGATGTGAGGTGCTATAATAGCTCAGAGTCTCTCTCTCTTTTCCCCCCTCTCCTCCCCCCCCCTCTCCAAATCAGGCTGCTTCTAGGGTCCAACAGACTCTTTTAAAATTCAAGCAGATATTTGATTTATTTACTACATATTATTTACCACATTTGTACCCCACCTTTTCAACCCCGGGGGGACCCAGATCGGCTTTACACTTCGGCAAGAATTTAATGCCTTAAAACATACAATTAAATAGACATTTGTGTTAAAAACCACATAATTAAAACATCAAACAATTATATCAGTTATTAAAATAACATCATCCAAGACTGTAGTCCAGAGCCATTCCGGTTGAAATTGCACAGATTCTACATTCATTTTTTGCACTGCAGTTATTTTCCAAAAGCTTGGTTCCATTGCAATGTTTTAACTTTCTTTTTGACCTCACAACCCCGGAGGATGCCTGCCATAGATGCAAGCAAAACATCAGGAGAAAATGCTTCAGGAACACGGCCATACAGCCCAAAAAACTTACAGCAACCCAGTTTCTTTCTGAAGGCTAGGAGGGAAAGAGGTGATTGACTATCACTGGGGAGGGATTTCCAAAGCCAAGAGGCCACTACTGAGAAGGCCCTGTCTCTCATCCCTATCACCCGCAGCTGCGAAGGATCTGGGACCAAGAATAAGGCCTCCTCAGGTGATCTCAACCTCTGAGATGGTTCATAGAAGGAGATATGTTCAGCCAGAATCATTTAGGGCTTTTATAGGCTAAAGCCAGCCCTTTGAATTGTACTCGGTAGCAGACTGGCAGCCAGTGGAGCTGATGTAACAGGGGAATTATATGCTTCCTGTATGCTGCTCCGGTGAGCAATCTTTTACCAAACAGCTTCACTTTAATTTTGTAAAAAAAACCCTGTTGTTGTTAGAAATGTGTTCCACAAACACAATGTAATGATGTGGTGATATGTTGCATCTTGGACTCTTCCATACTGGAATAAAGAAGTGGTGAGGTCTTAGTATAGCTTGTTAGGGTTTTGCCAGTTTTTAAAAAATGGGTCTTAGTTTATTGTGGTTTTCCTATGGTTTAAAAAGAAAAAAATCTTTCTGATTTTAGGGGGGCTTATAAAAAGAAATATAGTTCTATAGTTCAAAAGTTGAAAAAAGAGAGAAGGTGAAAGAGAAATTTTGTTCCGCAATGTCTCAGAATTATAAAGAAACTAATTTCAGGACGGGAATAAAATGGTGCTGCTAGTGCAAGCAATTGCCACAAAAATAATCCAGGACTACAGAAAAGTCATGCTGATTTTTATACATATATAAAAAAGAACTACATCAACAAACACCACAACCTAAGGGCACATTTACCCCGTCTTAAGTAGACCAATGCCATAATGTTGATTTTAGTTCTTCCTTGGGCTATTTATTTCGGGATTTTACCCCGCTCTTCTCAACCCCCAAGGGGGGGGCTCAGAGCGGCTTACAGTATGGCACAATTCGATGCCCACATAATAACAATATAAACCCCAAAACACTTCAACAATTAAAATACATTAAAAATACATTAAAATACAACTACATTAGCACCATACACATTCACTCTGGATTAAAACAATGTTCAGTCCATAAAAACATTGGCCATAATCATCCACTTTCATTAAAACCAATCTAAAATGCTGCCTTGTGCTGGTGTACGAATGCCTGGTCCCACAGCCAGGATTTTACTTTTTCCTGAAGGCCAGGGAGGGATGTGGTGGATTGTACATCAATAGGAAGCGCATTCCACAGGCGGAGCCACCACCGAGAAGGCCCTATCCTCGTCCCCACCAGCCTCATCTGAGATGTAGGCGGGAGCGAGAGCAGGGCCTCCCCGTATGATCTTAGATTACGAGGTGGGACATAGCGGCTGATGCGTTCGGACAAGTAAGCTGGGCCAGAACCGTATAGAGCTTTAAAGGTCAAAACCAGCACTTTGAATTGAGCCCGGAATTGGACAGGCAGCCAGTGGAGCTGACACAACAGGGGTGGTATGCTCCCTGTATGTAGCTCCGTTAGCAATCTGGCTGCCGCCCGCTGGACTAATTGCAATTTCTGAACTGTCTTCAAAGGCAGCCCCGTAGACTGCGTTGCAGTAATCTATTTGGGATGTGACCAGAACGTGGACCACCGTTGCCAGATCAGACTTCCCAAGGTACAGGCGCAGCTGGCGCACAAGTCTTAACTGTGCAAAAGCTCCCTGGCCACCGCTGAGACCTGGGGTTCCAGGCTCAGCGATGAATCCAGGATCACTCCCAAGCTGCGAACCTGTGTCTTCAGGGGGAGTGTAACCCCATCCAACACAGGCTGTAACCCTATGCCCTGTTCGGCCTTGCGACTGACCAGGAGGACCTCTGTCTTGTCTGGATTTAGTTTCAATTTGCTATCCCTCATCCAGTCTGACACAGCGGCCAGGCATCGGTTCAAGGTCTGACAGCCTTGGTGACAGGTGGGAAGGAGTGACAGATCTGGACGTCATCTGCGTACAGATAACACATGATAAAAGGCCAGAGATATAAACAATAGAGAAAGCAATAGAGAAAACTAATATGTATATCTAAAATATGCGACTAAAAAGAAACAGCAAAACAAAATAATAATGCATATATAATGTACTGGGGGTCACAGAAAATGATGGATGGGATCCCCAATATACATGGTGATGAAAGAATCGGTGGCTGGAGACCAGGATAATATGCAAAAAATACACTGACATCACCAGTT
This sequence comes from Anolis apletophallus, assembly GCA_030556195.1. Taxonomy (NCBI): domain Eukaryota; kingdom Metazoa; phylum Chordata; class Lepidosauria; order Squamata; family Anolidae; genus Anolis; species Anolis apletophallus. Next base: position 85,650,643 of record JARBWK010000007.1, read on the forward strand.
CTCTTCTAATCCTAGAAGCTAAACAGGAACAGGCCTTGTTCTTACTTTGATGGGAAACAATAAAAGAAGGAATATTACATACTGTCAGCTTGGAAGGAATTGGCATAACTACCTCTGAGTACACCTTACCAAGAAAGCCCTATGAAATTCAAGGGGGCGCAAGAGTTGACAGGCAATATGAAGGGAGGTACACGCGCGCGCGCGCGCACACACACACACAGCTGATGCTATTTGTTTCTTTTCCTTTATAGAAGGCGTCCCTTCCAAAAGCTCAGTTTTAATGTATTTGTGGCATTCTGAATATCACACATATTTAATTGAATTAATATATGCAAATGAACTGAAGATACACGGCAGCAATTATTCATTGTGCTGCAGGGTGGTGATTCACATGGACATTGCAGTGTTTTTCCTTGAAGTTTTTTTTGCTATGCCTAATTCACACCTTACTTTATTCAAATTATTATTTATGGGTGTTTAACTATAATCCTCCACTTGCAATCATACATTTTTGAATTTTTCCATCTTTTCTCTTTATACACGCAGACAAATCCATTGAAGGAAAGAAAAAAAGATACAGAACAATTTCATTATAAGGTTATTGCTATTGCTGATTATAAGGCTATTGCTCTTGTGGATCTTATAGAAATGGGACTCAAATGGGGTAAAGTAAGACCAACTGAAACAAACAATAAAGAAATACGGCATCTATATTGAATTTTAAAATCCTTTCAATGATCAGTTTGTGCCTGATGTTTTGTTTATCTGCTGCTCAGGCAAAGAATCTGCATGTATAAATTTCATTCTTGGGTGAGTAGGACATCACCCTTGTATACAAATATACACACCTCTATCCTGTCTGATACTGGAAGATAAATATGGCCCACCCTGGTGAGTACATGGATAGGAAACCACCAATCAATATCAGGTACTGTAGGGTATATTGCAGAAGAGGGAACCTTTAGAGCAGTGGTTCCCAACCTGTGGTCCATGGACCACCAGTGGTCCGCAAGAACTAAAATACGGTCCATGGCATCACTGTTATTACACCATTGCAACAAGAGTGACTGGTCTTATAGTGCCAAGGCTTCTTAAATATGGTTTTCTGTGGATGAACAGATTGTGATTACTGGATGGCATATGTTCTGTATGAGAAACTAGAGCTGATATAGAACAATGCAATTGTCTGAAACAACACCTCAAATAACCAAACTAAATCTAAAGTTGACAAAAAACTGATTCGTAACCCTTTTGGTACTAATGTTGGAGAGTGGTCCCTGGTCAAGTGGTCCCTGCTCAAAAAAGGTTGGGAATCATTGCTTTAGAGTATTTCTTATGTAAGAAAACCCTATGAAATTCATGGAGTTACCACATATCAACAGACATCTTGAAGGCACAGGCACATACAACCATACTGCACATGGTAGCACACCCATCTAAGCTTAATAGCAAAGCTTAATAGCAAAGTTTCTGAAGGTTACCTTTTTGGATTACATCTCCCAGAATTCCTCTGCTACACTTGCTGGGGGATTTGGGGAGCTCAAGTTTGGAATAAGTAACTTCCCGGAGTGCTGCTAAAGATTTAGAGGATTCAGGTGGTTGAAAAAAAATGATGAAAATGGTTATAAGAAGTAACCTGAATTAAAAAGAGATGCATGTACTTCCATCTTCTGCAAATCAAGTTTTCTTCTGGTCCCCAAATGTTTAACATTGTGAAGTGTGAAACAGATAAATTATTCTATCTTCAAACTCTTCTACAGTTAGCCCTTCATTTACACAAATTATGCACCCTTGGATTCAACTATCCATGGCTTGAAAATATTCTTTTAAAATTCCAGAAGTCAACCCCTCAATTTTTCATTTCCAAATAAGGGATGCTATTTTATTATTATAGCAAATAATAATAATAATAATTTATTTCTAACCTGCCCTATCTTCCCAAAGGGACTAAGATTGGCTTCCAAATGCAAAGGCAAATATTCAATGCCATGTACAATCATAAAAACACAGCACAATAAAATAACAAATAAATCATAGTTAAAAGTGTATATAAAATACTCTATGGGGAGGATAAGTACTGTTTAAGTATAAAAATCTAGGAATATAAATTATAAATGTAAAAGTGGCTCTGCGAATGTGTAAGCCCTTGACAGGACATCGGTAAGGAAGGAGGGGGGTTGCATTACTCATTAACCTCTCCATAAGCTATGGAGCATAGATGAGTTTTTAGGTGTTTTTTGGAACGAGGGGAGGGAGGGGGCAGTTCTAACTTTGATGGGGAGGGAGTTCCAGAGAGGAGAAGTGACCATTGAGAAGGCCCTCTCACTTGTGCCCACCAACTGCACTTGGGGGTGGAGGTGGGACCAAGAGGGCAGCCCCCTCTGATGATCACGGTGGCTAGATGGGCTTGTAAACGGGGATGCGGGTTCTCAAATGTCTGGGCCTGAACAGTTAGGTGATAGTTAGCATTTTGTATTTCGCCCAGAAGCAGACCGGCAGCCAGTGAAGCTGCCATAACAGGGGAGTTGTCTGCACACTGAACCCCCAGTTAGTAATCTGGCTGCTAATTGTGAACCAGTTGAAGCTTCTGACCTATCTTCAAAGGCAGTCCCATGTAGAGAACATTGCAATAGTTCAGTCGAGATGTAACTAGAGCATGGACGGTCGTAATATACTATGGTTTATAATGGAAGTGATTAATTACAGATTTTGGCATCCAGGTAGGGGTCCGGGAACCAAACCCCAGTAAATTTGCTTAGTCCTTTTCTTTGGATGCCAAGGACATTTCTCTAAATCAGTAGTTCTCAACCTGTGGGTCCCCAGATGTTTTGGCCTACAACGCCCAGAAATACCAGCCAATTTACCAGCTGTTAGGATTTCTGGGAGTTGAAGGCCAAAACATCTGGGGATCCACAGGTTGAGAACTACTGCTCTAAATGCTGAGAAGACATTTTATGTTGTGGTAATTCCTGGAATTTGGAGATTGTTGCTTTGTGAAGTCAGAAGCCTCATGATTCATTTATTTTGTCCCTTTCTGCCCTCTGTTGAAAAACTTATTTACTGCTTCTCCAGGAGTTTTATTTCCTGCACCTCTAGTGGATGGTTCTAGAAAAAAATAGTCTTGTGTTCCACTTGGCTGAAACAGAAATTATTATGATGAACGTCCAGCAAGTTAGAAGCAGTGGAAGCCCCAAGAGGTTCCACAGAAGCTTCTATTCCAACTGGCAGGATTAAACCTCACAAGATAAGGGGAAGCATTGGGGTTCCACGTTTTCTGTATACGATGCCTGATACATTTGCTTCAACTGACTGTTCAAGGACCACCTGCTGGCAGAATCAACACCACCACCTGTTCCCCTAATCCGATCTGCATCACTCTAACTGAGGAAACATACGGAAGACTTCTAAAATGTTCAAAACCAAACTTGATGATGTAGCAGTGTGAAATGATGCCAAGAATATGACTGGCTTTCTTTTCTTGTCTCTCCCCCACCCCATAGTTTCAGATGGGGACTAGAGATGTATGTTCTGCAAATAATGGATAGATGTTTGCTGCATGGCACTTATTTTATGTCTAGCTGGATGAGGACTGGGGGGAAATGCTAGCAGTGATTTTAAAATGAATTCGCTCTGAGCAGTTTTGAACCTAATTTGTATTTTCCCCCAAACCTTCATGACAACTGACTGGAATTCTACAGTTTGTCAAAAGTGGCATTTCAGAGTATGTTTGTGAATATGGTTGAGTAATTCACCAAATTAGGGAAGAGAAAAGGCACCTTTACCATAAGACCTGCTCAAGTGATTGATCCAAATGCAGTGGCTTATGGATCCCAGAAGAAGATATGCAGGGGGGGGGGGGGTTGATTACCCTCTCCTCCAAAGATGAGGCATTGGGTCTAAATTCCTATTCAAATGTTGTGGCAAAATTTGACCACAAAATCAATTTGGTGTATTCAAAGAGCAAGCACTGAAGATGCATCTATACTTTGTACATAATATAATTTGAAACCACTTTAACTGTCATGGTTCAATACTATGGAATCCCAGAATTTGTCGTTTGGTGAGGCATAAACCCTCTCTGGCTGAGAAGGATAGAAACCTTGAAAAACTACAACCTACATGATTCCATAGCATTGAGCCAAGACAGTTAAAGTAGTGTCAAACTGTATTAATTCTACAGTGCAGACACACTCTAAGAAATATTTAGGCGGTGACTCTTGTTGAGCTTTCCCCTGCAATCTATGTTGTGTATATTTATCTGGGAGTAAAGTACATTGAATACACAGAAGAAACATCTATGTTCACATTGTGCTTGTAAGAGTCCTCATATTTAAGGGTGCTTAAATGATAATGGACAGGAAAAGTAATGTGCCCTTGTAAGTATATGCAAGTAGGCAAAATTAAAGACAACTTGATTTCCAATGTTGAGTCTTTCACTCCTTAAAAAAGAGTTCAAGGGCCCCTGAAATTGATCTACCAAATACGATTATACAAAATATGCCTCTTGGCATAAACACGAGTCAGGGGATATTTTATAATAAGTGTTTACTTTGTCTTTTAGTAGGAGAGGAAACAAAGAAAATGTAACATTTCAGGGCTGAGAATGTGTGACCTTCCAAATTGGGTCACATTTAGCCATTAGCTATATTGGTTAGGCCTGAAGGGACTTGCAGTCTGGCAATACCAAGGGTCACACATACCCCAGGCCTGCTAGGTATAATGCATATTGTTGTTGTTGTTGTTGACACAAAAGCACATAATAATAAATTATTTACTCCATTATAACAATTGTTTTGTAGAATAGTAAATTACATCAGAGCAACTGCCCAAAGACTCATAAACCAAAAATCAAGGTATTTTTTAAACATTTTCAGTTGTAAACACTTTTAGATCTTTTACATTGCTGTCATTCTGTACCACAATAACTGTGAAATGCTTGTGATTGTATGTTTCTTTATGTTTGTAGCAGATGTTGGAAAAGGGTGATGGAATGCAAAGAATTTCAAGATTGAAACATCAGGAGGATCAGAAGAACAGGCAGGTGAATTACGTTGATGGCTCATCTCATGCCCACATCTTTTAGGAACTTTATAAACACACAGGAATTTGCAAACAGTTTCTTACATGAATTTTCAATACATTCCCAAAAAGATTATATTGTGGTATAAGCTCTATTCAGTTATCTGCCTAAATGTGCATTTGCTAAAACTATGGATGTTGCTAGCATATGGGCACCCAACATCACTGAGCTCCTGGAATTAGACTTTTGTGCATTGAGCACAAAGCTCATATGAGGACGCATTTAACTATATCCAGCTAGACATCTGTAATTAGAAACCTCTTTCAGCACAGGTTGAACCCTATTGTCCTGGACAGATGTGAATGTCCATATAACAGTAATACTTTATTTTTAACGTACAGGGCTTCACATGAAGCCAGTGAAAATAATAAGGGGTACATGTGTAATTGGCACACAAAAGACATTGTATTCTAAATTTCTGGCTAACATATTCCAGTAATTGAGATATTGAACGTTTGGGGGGATAGCATAAATCTCCAAAGAAATTCCTAAATATTGCTTTCTAGACATGATCATCCAACTGACTGAAACATCTACAAAGTCAAGCTTCTGGTCAAAGAAAATTTAGCATAATGCCAAGTTTTTAACTTTGTTTGTGGTTTTTAAAATACATTATAATTGTATTCTCAAATTGCTTCTGACATGATAAATAAATGTTGCCCAATACCAAATCAAGCTACCTCTGTGGAAAGACGCTGTGCCTGATAATTTCAAAAGCTGCTGAGGCCCAGAAAAATCAGTGGGGTTGTTTATCATCATCACCTCCACATCTCCCCCCACTTTTCTCTCTACAGGCCCTTCCACACAGCCCTATATCCCAGAAAATCAAGGCAGAAAATCCCACACTATCTGCTTTTAACTGAGTTATCTGGGTCCACAGTCAGATAATGTGGGATTTTCTACCTTGATATTCTGGGATTTAGGGCTGTGTGGAAGGGCCCTAAGAAAACCAAAGCTGTCTTAGAATGAAAACCAGATGTAAAACTCAATTGAAATAACTGTACTCCTATCTAATAAGCTACCATATATTCCAAGGTCTGTCCCAAAAAGAGGAATTGTCCACAAGTCTTTATAGAGATCTTTAAGGACAAGTGGTGATTTTCTGATGACTGTTCCAATACTTCCACAGAATGGACTCCATCTGTGATAGAAATGAAGTCTTCTCAGGCGTGAATTCTGTTGTTTAAAGAGTTTCAGGAAATATGTCATAACATACTTTAGAGGGTTCCATAAAGTCTCCCAGTGGTCCAGGATGCATAAGGCCTTAAAACACTTGGATAAGCATTACTGGCTTATATTGAAAAGACACAGTGGTGGAGGATAAAAACTGCTACTTTCAATTCATTGTTGCCATAGACTAGACTTGACATTGAGATCAAACTGATGCTTAATGAGTTTCCATATAAATTTTCTTCCATTTCTTTTCCAGTTGACTCATGCCATTTTTTCCTCAGCTCAGATCAATATTAAGGTGAACAGCATAGCACAGAATAGGTGGAGGCAATGTTTGCATCATTTTTTCACATAATTATTAGGTCCTTGTTTTAACTATTTGGAAAATCCCACAGATTCCTCCAGATTCCACTTGGCTACTGAAATGGGGTGTCCTGACATGGCCCCTCTCTTGCACGAAATTATTCAAACTCACAAAACTATCCTAGAATTAGGATTTAATGATCTCTTCCAGTGTTCAGACAAAAACTTTTAATATATGAGGGGATGCTTCCAGATACATTTTATTCTGTGTTTGTTCTGCCACAGATACATATTTTCCGAAGAGTCAAGATGTTTTCTTACCTTCTTATGTTTATCTCCCCCTCTTAAAACAAAAAAATGGGTTTTATTAAGCATAGCTGAACAATGCTTCTAGTTTAAAGTTTACTAACAGCTCATAAACTGGCTGGGATTTTTGGGAGTTGTAGGCCAAAAACCTCTGGGGACCCCAGGTTGAGAACCACTGCTCTAGAACATGGTCATACAGCCCAAGAAATCTACAACAACCCAATGCCTTTTAATTGGTAGTACTAAGAGCCATCCCTCTGGATGCCCTCTGGACAATCTGGAAAGTTTGATTGCCCCCTCCTTGTGTTGCAAGGGTTTCATGAAAGTGATTGGCAAAAAGGAGGATGCTGATGAAAAATGCTATATACCATATGTTCCTTTGTATTCAGCCTAGATGACATGAGCCTCACTATCAACAGATAGTAGTCTTCTCTGGGAATTTTTAAACAGAAGCTGGATGACCATCTGTTGGGAGTGCTTTGATTATGTATTTCTGGATGCTGGCGTTTGAACTGGATAGTCCTTGTGGCCTTTTCCAATTCTATGATTCTACTGATTGATGGCTTTTTAGCAGAGCTTTTAATGTCTAATGCAGTCTATTTGGTATTGTGTATTTTTAATGCTATTGTTTTATGTAAATTGCCTGGAGCATTTTAATGGAGGCCGATTAACAAGTGAGAAACATGATGATGATGATGATATTTTCAGTAGCATCCTGCTGCAAGAAAGTTTACACATTGAAAACTTTTACTGAAACTAGCCAGTCAAAGATAAGCATTTCTAAGTCTTCTGGCAATCTTAATTAAGATTTATCAGGGAAGCCTTTTGAACTCAATGGAGCTTGTTTCTGGGTAAAAATGCTTTGGGTTGGGCTGTGTGAGTGATTGAATACTTCTACAAGGCTTGTACAAGGTCTAGATTGTGCCCTTGGCCTCTGTAAATGGTAACGATGAATGGCAGAATTGTCAGCATGAACTTGGTCATCTAATCCAGTTCTTTCCACTGAGGCAGATTGAAACTGAACACCATAAAAATTGCCAGACAACTGATCCAGTAAAAATTTAAAGAGACTGAATGGCCTATGTATACAAGAGGTCAAACTAGATGATCTCCACATTCCTTTGAGACCTCAGAATCAATGAAATGTTGGTTTGATGATAAGGTTAAAAGTGGTTAGCAACCTTTCAGACTGTGTTCCGCTGATAACAAATAAGCATCTTGTGAAAAATATTAAAAGGGCACAGAAGGAACAGGCAGAAAAGATTAAACTTTTGAGTCCAAGAGGAAGATTCCCATATGGTTTCATCTCTGCAGAAAAGAAGGTCAAGTGGAAGAGCGTTGGGAAGTTAATTGTTAAGACCCCGGCCTTTAATATGCCCTAGGAGTATGAGGCACACACTTTACATTTTTGCAACTTGAGGACAATTATATTTCTCAAATCAGACAGCTGTGTGTTGGTGAAGTAAGTTGAATGTGGTAAAGAAATGGCAGAAAAATGAGCTACGGTAATGTACTAGATGGTCCGGAGGGATATCAATGTACGCAGAGACCAATTCCCTCATTGGTTGTATGGGATCTAGGAAACAAAGAGTCATAAAATCTAGGCAATAAAATCTAAACTCCATTAGCAACAAAAGAAGTAACTTCCCTTGAGATCAGGCCTGTTTCTGTCCTGGGCGAGCCTACCCACCCCTTTCTTAGACAGAAGATGTTGAATTTCTCAAGAAGTCGCTGTATTATTCAAGCTGGAAAAAACTCTAGAAACTGTATAGGCAAACCTGACACAATCCCAATATTGAGCATATTAAATTTGGGCATCTTATCTGAGAACAATTTTTTCCTCCTTCTTTTGCTGGTCATGCAGATTTCCTGTTTTCACATCAGTTGAGGCACCTGTGATGGTCAGGAGCCCAGATGGAGTAACACAAAGGAGATGACAGCTCAATGGGGCAGTTGCTGTCCTGGGCTGTCTGGAAAATGGCCACAGACCATATGGACAACAACTGCATATTCAGCACATAAGTGCAGATTCCAGGCTACCTGCAGGGCATATTTACACCTGGCTAACCTGCTGTTAATGTTAGAGCCAATGATGATGATGATGATGATGATAATGTAGACCTTGCCCTGCACTTAAACACAATCAGCACTGACAAAATCACCATTTGCCAGCTGCAAAAGGCCACCTTACTGGGATCTGCATGCATTATTCGCCGATATTTGTCCAACGTGTGACCCAATACAACAGCCAGCATAGTGATCTTGTTTGCTGTGGACTCATCTTGATGTGTTTCAGATAATAATAACAACAACTGTGCAGTTTTCTGGCATTGTATATTTCTGCAGCTTCTGTGATTGTTCATTTGTATTTCGATTCTGTAGCCCACTTGTCGATGGATGTCCAGAATCGGCAGCATCCACCATGGCCCTTTTTATCATGGGCAATGACTGAGCCAGTATAGACTTTGTTTTGGTTTGTTTCTCCATAGTGCTAATGGGCTAGGTGCTCTTAGTTCCACTCCACAGCTGAGACCTCTCTGACTTGGTTGGACCTGCTGGTAGTTACACTACCACCAGCACAGCTCTCAGCATCCTCAGAGCAGTTGAGCCTCCCACCATGACAAGGTGGAACCCATCGAGGGTGACAGTTGCATTGAGGAAAAACAACAGGAAAAACTCAGCCGTTATCAAGACTTCAAAATCGAACTGCCAAGGCTCTGGCATAAACCAGTACAGGTGGCCCCCGTGGTAATCGGCACACTGGGTGCAGTGCCAAAAGATCTCAGCCGGCATTTGGAAATAATAAACATTGACAAAATCATGATATATCAACTGCAAAAGGCCACCTTATTTGGATTTGTGCGCATCATTCGAAAATACATCACACAGTCCTAAACACTTGGGAAGTGTTCAACTTGTGATTTTGTGATACGAACTACAGCATATAGATCTCGTTTGCTGTGACATACTGTGTTTTTGTGCCAGTAAAATAATAAGAATAACAACAACAACAATTTTATTTTTGTACCCTGCCTCCATCTCCCCAAAGGGACTTGGGATGGCTTACACAGAGACAAGCCCAAACAGACATAAATTAAAAACAGCTGAAGTTTTGTAATTGCTGTTCTTTCCCAGGTCTCCAGGCAGGGACACAAATCTCTGGAGGAAATGTTTAGATTTTTTTGGGTGGTCAAATTGGCTTTAAAGTCTGGGCATACTTTTCTATATTTCATTTCATTTTTATACAGAATACATACAGAAATATATTTCATGTGAATACCTGCAAAGGGATAACCTTGGAAAACAACAACTTCAACTTCATTTTTACCACAGGTTTGCATTAGAATCAATGTATATGTGAAGACTCAAGTCACTGCATTTCCATGTCTTCCTACTAAATGAAAGGAACTGAAGAAAGGAACAAAAATTAGGACAAATGCCTCTTTCGGATGATGGTTCACTTTCATCTCTGGTGTCTTCAGCATTTTTTTAACCTAATTATTAGCTTCCCTGCCATTGGACTGCTGATGTTTACACTCATTTAGTCAGTCGTTTGCCTCCTGTTCTACATGTTGGTTGACAGATGTATCTTTTTCATTTCAGATGCTGTCTAAGCCTTGGGCACTGCTTACTGGAGAGATTTATTCAGCTTTGGGATCCAACTACTGGAAAACTACTTTGTACTCAATATTTGCCACTTGTTCTGCTCATCAAGTTTCCACACACCCTGAAGCTTGCTGTGGCACTGTGCAGCTACTGAATACTGTGTTTGTATTTTAGCCCATTTTCAAATCTTACATGCAGATTTGCAGAATGGATTCCACTGTATTTGATTAGGCTTTTCAAGCACTTCTGCCATAGCAACACAAATCACCTATAGAGAGTTTGCATACATTCACTCTCCCCCTTAAACACTGGTATTATACACTCCATTTTACACCATTTCATTTCCTTCTGCTTTGCAGACTGAGCAGTTGAATAGTAGAATTTTGTTGCATTTTGCCTCCTCCTCCTCTTCTTTCTTCCAACCCAACTGCCCAACCCAAGTTAAATGATTGATTCATAACCTTCTTCAATTCAGACATCACAAAACACACACACACACTGACCATACGAGCTCTGTACAGACACTATGATTGAATAGAATAGTTCTGTGCATGTGATGGATTCATGACTGCTTGCACTGATCTCACCTTAATATCTCAAACTGTGCAAGTTTTGCCCTCTTTATCACCAACCTTCATGTGTGGAATGAGAAGTAATGATGGAACCAAGTATGGAAAATGTTTTTTTCCAGTACACATCCATGAAATCTCCAGCCAACATAGCCATATTATTTCGTTGAATACAGTAGATTTTTGCTTAGTAGAAATGCATGTGTAATCAAGAACCTCTATAAATCACGGATCTAGACAACGCAGAGCAGTGGTTCTTAACCTGTGGGTCTCCAAGTGTTTTGCCCTACAATTCCCAGAAATCCCAGCCATTTTCTCAGCTGTTAGGATTTCTGGGTTGTTGAAGGCCAAAACATCTGGGGACCCACAGGTTGAGAACCACTGAAAAAGAGGCTTCTACCAGAATTCAAATATGCAGAACCCTCCTTCATAGCTTCCCTTTCAGTGAGAGATGATTGGAGATGGAAGAGCTGGTGGTATTGGGATAAAGCTGAGAAATGAGCCCCATTCCTCCTACTTATGCAGATATGTCCCATCTAAAGCTACTGTAAACCCCTTTCTGGGTTTTTTTTGGGTCTCAGAATAACTTGAGAACAAAATGGCCCACCGCTTTTGACAGTGGTGAAAAATATCAAGAAGTTGTGCTTCTTTGCAGGGGGCTGGACTGGATGGCCCATGAGGTCTCTTCCAACTTTATGATTATATGATTCTATATGTATGACCTTCCCAATGTTGTTGAACTGCTATTCTTCCCTGCTTGGAGCAGTTCGTGGATGATGGGTGTGCTGGCCAAAAGCATTTCCCCTTGTTTAATGAGATAGATTCAGGTGTGAATACTCTGAAGAAATACTTTTAGGCAATCAGATACCTACTTGCAAGTAAAAAAGGTGAGTTTAACTGCAAGTTATATGTGACATTTAGCTTGTGATGTAACCCTCAGATCATTCCCAGTAGTATATGTGTGTGAGAGAGTGAGTGTATGAGATCAACATAAATGAGATTCTTAGCGCATATTTAGAAGAGGTACCTGAAGACATACTTCAAGTGGAGAAATTTAGCATATACTTTTTCTTAAGATTTTATTTATTTAAAGTATTTTCCCCCACATCCTCTTTCTCAAGGAGATTCAAAGAGACTGTATGTTTCATTAGCAGTGCTTTGTTTTGTTTGGTCTTGGAAAGCCAAACATTGCAAATCTGATTGTTGAGGTATATATTGCTGAGAAAATCCTGTTGTGGAAATGTAGCGGGTTGGTGGCAACTTCAGGGTTCCTGCAGAGAGCAATTGTGGTCTTTTTGCTTTAAAAAGTCTACAGGTTGTGAGAGGCAATAGCTTCTGCAGATGAGAAAGTAATTGGCTTTGAAGCCACCTGGACCATGGGAGTTTCAGTGGTGGGGCTGGAGGAGTTGAGAGAGAGAGAGAGAGAGAGAGAGAGAGAGAGAGAGAGAGAGAGAGAGAGAGATTGGGAAGAAGAGACAGGAAATTATTGGAGTTTGGGAATGAGAGGAAAATCAGGTGCTGAGCTAACTTCAAAGAAGGTTTTAGGGGAAAAAATACTAAGGAGCATAAGAGGCCATAAAGAGAAGGTCAAAGAGAGAAACACAGAGAGAGCAGATCAAGCGAGCAAGAAGGAAAAGCTTGAGTGAGAAGGAAGGTGGAAATGAGCAATTCTAGCCCCCAAAGTCAGTTCCTAGACTCCAGAAACCTTTGTAGTCCAAATCACTATAGGTGAACCATGGTTGCAGAAAGCCCCACCTCCTCAGTGTTGAAGGGACTAGAAGGTCTTTAATGCTTAACCACCAGTTCAGCAATGGATTGTCATGCTGCCCATCACATATTGCTGGACTTCTGGTGGAGGCCCCACCCACAACTGGACTGGAAGCATCATAGGAAGCTTCCCTCAAAACACAGCGGTGTGAGAAGCTTCCACCAAACATGCGTTGTGCTAGCTCCAATGAAGCAAACATCACATGAGGAAGCATTACCACAAGGGAGTGGCATGCAGAGTGACAATTTGCTTCACTGCCCTTCACTGGCAAAGTGGGCCACTTCACCTGGCTAATGTGACAAGTTCCTAAAGAAATCAGGTGTGAAGTGGGCAGATCTAGAGCTCTGTAGAAATCTAGCTATTGGATTGGGGCGGGGGAGGCTTATGATGGGAACTTCCTGCTCAGAAAAAGATATGAGGCTGTGCTATCTGAAAAGGAGGTATTTGGGACAGAATTATAGAATTGATCAGACAGTCTTCCTTGTGGCATCCTTCTGGGAGGGAAAGAGTTCTTATCTGAGGAATTCACCACGGCTGTGCATATGTGCCAAGTCCCCTCTGATAAAGTAATGACAAAATCAAGCTTAATAAAGTCAGAAGCACTTGGTACTGATTCTTCACTTGGGCAATGGAAGGGTTCTTTGGGGGCAACAGTCACATGGGCACCCATATCTACAAGCAGGGCTGGCGCGTCCATTACGCGGATTATGCAATTGCGTAGAGTGCCATCTTGTGGCATGAGCGCTCCACACGGCGGCATGGGCGCTCCACTCGGCGGGCAGTGTTTCGCCGCCCGCCAGCGTCCTGCCATGGCACTGCCATTACGTTCGCTGATCCGCAGCGCTGTGGCCCACGGCTGCCTGCTCTTCGGGCTTGCCGCTTGTGCGCATGGGCAGTCCGTGACGGCGGCAGGATGCTGGCGGGCCACGAAACACCGCCCGCCGCATGGAGCGCCCATACACACACGCACAAGCGGCAAGCCTTAAAAGCAGGCAGCCGCGGGCCGCAGCGCTGTGGGCCAGCGATTGTCCTTGGGGCTTGTGCGCGTGCGCAGAGGTTTTTGCGCATGCGCAGTTGTTCCAGGGCTGAAGTAGTGCGCAGGAGCAACTGCGCATGTGCAAAAACCTCCACAAGGAGTCGAGGAGGCTCACCAGCCGCGCTAGTAGCACGAGGCCAGGCAAAGAGTGAGACGCCGCGGGAAGGACTCGGAGCGAGGCATTATTTGCATTCAGGTCAGTGGAGTTTCTCTCCCTCCTGAGCTTGAAGAAACCGAGTGACTCACACAGGCAGCGAGAGGAAGGGGCTTTGGGCAAATGAACCCACCCCAAATCACCTTCCTGATTTGTCCTGGAAATGTACAAACGGTTAAAAAAACACATACATAATATAATATAAGTGATTATTATTATTAATATAATATCACAAAATAATATAATATTAAAGTGGGGAGAGCATAGGTGGTTTTTGTTATTATTAATATAATAAAATATAACACAACACAATATAATATAATATTAAAGTGAGGGAGAGCATGGTTGTTTTTGTTCTTACTATTCATATCAATATAATATAATATTATAATATTATAATATAATATTATAATATAATATTATAATATAATATAACACAACATAATATAATATTAAAGTGGGGAGAGCATAGGTTATTATTATTAATAATATAATATAACACAACATAATATGATATTAAAGTGGGGAGAGGTTATTATTATTATTAAGGTTATAATATTATTAAATTTATATAATTATAATATCACAACATAATATAATATTAAAGTGGGGAGAGCATAGGTTATTATTATTATTATAATATCACAACATAATATAATATTAAAGTGGGGAGAGCATAGGTTATTATTATTAATATAATATCACAACATCTGTATACCTTAATAAAGCGGAATGTTTGTATGTGTGCGGAGGGCGGAAGGGCGGAAGGGCGGATATGTGGCAGCTATTTGCATAAAGTCCTTTGATTGGCCAGCCTCGCCACTCCAAAATTCTAAGGCACCAGACAGAGGGCATTGATTGCCACTGATTAGCCAGCATCCCAGAATCCAGGCCTCTACATTCAAACAACAGGATTTGGATATGTGGCAGCTATTTGCGGAGGATGTTCTCATATGCCTTACTAAACTAAATGTCAACAAATCACCAGGTCCAGACGGCATCCACCCCAGAGTTCTTAAGGAACTCAAGTGTGAAATTGCTGAACTTCTAGCTAAGATATATAACCTTTCTCTAAGATCAGGCACTGTACCCGAGGACTGGAGGGAGGGAAATGTAACACCGATCTTCAAGAAAGGATCAAGAGGTGATCCAGGAAATTATAGACCAGTCAGTTTAACCTCAGTTCCAGGCAAAGTGATGGAAACCATTATTAAAGAAAATATTACTAGGCACATAGAAGAACAGGCATTGCTGAAAGAAAATCAACATGGTTTCTGCAAAGGCAAATCATGTCTTACTAACTTGTTAGAATTCTTTGAGGGTGTAAATAAACACATAGATAAAGGGGACCCAATTGATATTGTTTACCTTGACTTTCAAAAGGCTTTTGACAAAGTCCTCACCAAAGGCTCCTAAATAAGCTCTTCAGCCATGGAATCAGAGGACAGGTCTTGTCCTGGATTGGAACCTGGCTAAACTGTAGGAAACAAAGGGTGGTAATAAATGGACATTTCTCTGGGTGGAAAGAGGTGAGAAGTGGCGTACCCCAAGGTTACGTTTTCGGTCCGTTACTTTTTAATTTATTCATTAATGATCTGGATGTAGGAGTGAATTCTGAGGTAGCAAAGTTTGTTCAGGGTAGTTAAAAATGAAACTGATTGTAAAGAGCTCCAGAAAGATCTCTCGAAATTGAGTGAATGGGCAATGAAGTGGCAAATGCATTTTAACCTAAACAAGTGTAAAGTCATGCACATCGGGGCAAAGAACCCCAACTACACCTACCAATTGATGGGGTCAAAGCTTTCCGAGACAAACCAGGAAAGGGATCTTGGGGTTTTGGTGGACAGCTCAATGAAGATGTCAACCCAGTGCGCAGCAGCAGTGAAAAAAGCAAATTCTATGCTTGGCATGATCAGGAAGGGAATCGAAAATAGGTCAGCAAATGTTGTATTACCTCTCTACAAATCGATGGCAAGGCCACATTTGGAGTACTGTGTACAATTCTGGTCTCCGCACCTTAAGAAGGATATAACGGAACTGGAAAAGGTACAGAAAAGGGCAACAAGAATGATCCAAGGGATGGAGCGGCTCCCTTATGAAACCAAGTTGCAACGCCTTGGTCTTTTCAGCCTTGAAAGACGGCGTTTAAGAGGTGACTTGATCGAAGTGTATAAAATCATGCATGGGATAGAAAAGGTGAATAAAGAAAAACTATTTTCTTTGTCACAAAACACTAGGACTAGAGGGCACTCCTGAAGCTCCAAGGTAGGAAAGTTAGGACTAATAAAGGGAAATATTTCTTCACCCAGAGGGTCATTGGGTTATGGAACTCACTTCCAGAAGAGGTTGTGACAGCTGTCAGCCTGAACAACTTCAAGGCAGGATTAGACAGATTCATGGATACCAAGTGTATCGGTAGTTACTAGGCATGAGAAAAATGAAACGGAAATTTAAAGGATTGGTAAGAGATTTGTATGTAATGGGACTTTTGGGGTTTTACGTATCGCTGCCGCGATCCCGGAAGTAGACTTCCTTTTACGGTCCTTGAGGCCAACAATTTGCGTTATGATCGTAAGAAATTCTTAAGTATTAATTAATTAATTATTGTACTACTCACTTCTCCCTGTCTTCTCCCCCCTCATTTCCTTCCCGCCTTCATTCAGCTTCTTCTTTTTCCCGCATTTCTATGAGGAACTGGAAGTGACGCTGCTGCTAGGTAGGCTAGGCAATGCATTCTGGAAAGTGTAGTCCTCCAGGCTTCCCCCCTCCTTCTCTTCCCCGTTTCTCTGCTGCCATGCCCCATCGCAGGGGCCTGCTTCACACACATACACACACGCGCGCTTCTCCTCCTCTCTCTCCCTGCGCTCTCTCAGATGCTTCTCTTTCCCGTTGCTCTGCCATGCCCCATCGCAGGGGCCAGCTTCAGCCCTCCAGGTACGTGTTTTGGACTTCAACTCCCACCATTCCTCACAGCCTCAGGCCTCTTCCTTTTCCTCTCAGCCTGGGCAAACTTGGGCCCTCGCTCCCTCAGGATCGGGGTGAGAGAGAGGCAGCGAGGAGCGAGGGGGGGCTCCTCCTCCTTTTCTTATGCTGCTTCCAAGAATAGAATACCCCCTCCCTCCTTCCCTCCTTCCCTCCCTCCTTCCTATTTGGAGAGTCTCATCTAGAATTCAGTGTGGTTTATTCAAGTTTTGGCCTACAACTCCCAGAAATCCCAGCCAATTTACCAGCTGTTAGGATTTCTGGGAGTTGTAGGCCAAAACCATCTAGAATGCGCATGCTCTGGCATACGAATTACTAACGAATTTCGTTAGTACTTAAGTTACATTTCCGAAATTTTTGGGAATTTTTTTGTAAGTCTTTCTTTTACTAATCAAAAAAAATCCCCCCCCCCCATTTGATATAAGAATCGCCATTTTAGGATTCTAAACCATGCCTAGTAGTTACTGAAAAGGACATTCAAGTGCCACCTCGGAGTTGGTTGAGGTAGGCAGGATTTCCCTGGGTACTGGTGGTGGGGGGTCGGGAGCAGGTCAGGGTTTTGCCCTCCCTTCTGCTCGAGATCCCCGTGTACAACTGGTGGGCCACTGTGTGATACAGAATGCTGGACTAAATGGGCTGAGGTCCGATTCAGCATGGCTCTTCTTATGTTCTTATGTTCTTATTTGCATAAAGTCCTTTGATTGGCCAGCCTTGCCACTCCAAAATTCTAAGACACCAGACAGAGGGCATTGATTGCCACTGATTAGCCAGCATCCCAGAATCCAGGCCTCTACATTCAAACAACAGGATTTGGATATGTGGCAGCTATTTGCATAATTCCTTTGATTGGCCAGCCTCGCCACTCCAAAATTCTAAGGCACCAGACAGAGGCCATTCATTGCCACTGATTAGCCAGCATCCCAGAAACCAGGCCCAAAATTTACAGTAAGGCTTCATTAACTTGATTTTCCTGACTAGGCCTCAGTTAATGGGACATTGTGTATGGCCAGGCCCCAAAAGAGAGTTTAGGACAGAATGGGCCACGAATGATGGGATTTGCAGTACCTTCACCCAATTAACTTCCCAGAAAACACTGTAGCCCCTACAAATCACAAACCAGGCCCAAAATTTACAGTACGGCTTCATTAACTTGATTTCCCTGACTAGGCCTCAGTTAATGGGACATTGTGTATGGCCTGAATTAACAGTAACCAACCTTGGCACACTGAGCCCTTATGACCCATGATTCATTCTACTGCAGTTTGGAGTAGGGAGGACCATGGATGATGGGACTTGAAGTACCATCACAGGTTATGAAATTTGTAGTACTTTCAAACTCTTCATTCCCCACAGACCAAGGCGGCCCTGAACCACAAGACCAAACTTGGCACACAGTACCCCCATGACCCACACTCCATCCTACTGCAGTTTAGAGGAAGATGGGCCATGAAGGATGGGATTTCAAGTACCTCCATTCACTTCCCAAGCCCACTGTGACCCTCATCCAGTGCATAATCATGACCACACTTGGCACAAAAAGCCCCCATGACCCAATGGACGTCCTGATGCAGTTCGGAGGGTGGACCACGGATGATGGGACTTGAAGTACCTCCACTCATTTCACCAGACCATTGCCAACCTCATCCAAACACTGATCAAGACCAAACTTGGCACACAGAGCCCCGATGACTCATTCTACATTCTGGTGCAGTATTGCGGAGGATGGACCACGAATGATGGGACTTGAAGTACCTCCACTCACTTCCCAAGACTGCTGCGACCCTCATTCAATGACTAATGAAGACCAAACTTGGCACACAAAGCCCTCATGACCCACTCTACATCCTGGTGCTGTTTGGAGGGGGATGGACCATGGATGACGGGACTTGAAGTACCTTCACTCACCTTCTGAGACTACTGCGACCCTCATCCAATGAATGATCGACACCAAACGTGGCACTAAGAGCCCCCATGACCCACTCTACATCCTGGAGCTGTTGGGCGGGGATGGACCATGGCCAATGGGACTTGCAGTAGCTTCACTAACTTCCTGAGACCACTGCAAGCCACATACACATCTAATAGGAACCAACCTTGGCACACAATGCCTTCCTCAAATAACCCGGGCACCGCCGGGTCCTCAGCTAGTAATATAATAAAGTGGGGAGAGCATAGGCTATTATTATTAATATAATATCACAACATAATATATTAAAGTGGGGAGAGCATAGGTTATTATTATTAATATAATATCACAACATAATATAATATTAAAGTGGGGAGAGCATAGCTGAAGCCTTGTGTTTCATAACCAAACGTGGATATGTGGATACTTTTCCAAATGTTTATATTGCTTTGAGAATTCTGTTAACACTTCCAGTATCAGTGGCCAGTGGTGAAATGAGTTTTTCAAAATTAAAACTTATAAAAACATACTTACGATCAACATTAAGTCAAGAACACTTGAGTGGACTAGCAACCATGTCCATTGAAAATGATTTGTTGGAAGAGATGGATACAAATGCAATACTAGAAGAGTTCTAACTTGAAAAGTGTTCAATTTCCTGTGTGTTAAGGATAACTGGATGTTTTTTTTTAAAAAAAAAAAACAAAACTTAGATTTGTTGCAAAGATTAATAAATAATTGCATTCTAAAAGAGTAAATTTGTGTTAATTCTATGTAATGAAACATATGAACATAATGTGACACGTGAAACTTCTGGTTTGTAAAATAAATCTATGTATTTTTAATCTGAGTGATGAGGATATGTTTGTTTAAACTGTTAGTGTTTAATGATGTATGTTTTAGGGTTCTGTACATTGTATGTTTGGGCATCAAATTGCTGCCTTGTTAGCCACTGAGAAGGGTGGGATAAAATTGTTGCAAATAAATAAATAAATAATACCTTATACCTTTTGTTATCAAGCTATTTGGGGGGGGGGGACGGGACCAAAACAATGTTCGCTTACCATTTAAAATTACCTTCGTCCACCCCTGTCTACAAGGATTAAAAAGGCTATTGCATGACATGTTTAGTTTTTCTTAACATCAAATTATCAACATTCTTCAAAATGCTCGGACCGCCCAAAGCAGCTTTAAAAACTCAACAGATAACCCTGGGAAAATGATGGCCCCTAAGAAAGGTGAAAGATGACCAGAGTAGATAGACACCAAGGAAAGAGATGTGTTTCATCTGCATGCTAGGTTCTTGAATTGTTTGGCTGCCATTAATATTTCCCAATTCCTTCCTCCTACTTTGGCTTGTTTGCTAAAGTAAAAATATACTGCATCCCTTCAAAAGTGCTATAGCTCCTTATTCAAGTTTTAGAGGCACGTAGCAACATGAAGAACATTCATGATTAAGTGCTCTTGGAGTATTAGAAACCATTTAATCTGTATAAATATGCTTTAGGGCTGCTCGGTTGCTCAGTTTTTACAACACCTTGAGAAGGAGCTGCAATGGATAGGAGTTCTGTGAAGAATTTATTTTAAAAGAAGATATATAATCAGCAGCAACTTAGCTACCCAGCAACTAATATCAGATCAGTAGCAGATTTCTCTTATGTTTTGTACTTCATTTGCTCTTTTATTATTGTCAGCTAAAAAGATTTTGTATTATATGCCCTATTGCATTCAAAATTCCATTTTAAAACTGTTGATTTTGCTGATAAGGTTGAGCTATGGTTAGTACTGAACGGTTTTGCTTTAAAAATCAATGTGCCAGGAAGGATTGATACTTTTAAACAGTCAAATGTAAACAGTACTTATTTCCTAATTTAACCCATTACCTTCTCCC